>CM068827.1:113314524-113594524 GCA_028554795.2 Sinohyriopsis cumingii
TTAGCCGGTTTACAATAGACGGCTCCCTGCGTTTAATCCTACCAGACAAATTAACTACATAATTAAATATCGCAGAAAATGTCTGATTGTGGGCATAATGATATATACAGTTAAGCTTTGAAAACCAAACTGAAGAAATAGGTGAAACCAGCGTCACCTAAACTTAGATACCCAAACTACTAAAACAGCTCTTAAATTTGGTGGACAGACATTGTTTCAATGCATTCTGCTGCTTCTAATTAATTTGCTACATACGTTTTATGTGCAGCCAATTTTTATATTCGTGGATGGGAGTGGGTGGTGGTGAAAATAACATTAAGTTGTCAAGATACCAAACCTATTTTTGACAGTATTTGTGGCGATCTTTACCAGACCTATCATTATGTGCTTGCAAATGCCAGAGCAGAAATATCCCATAATTACAATGCTGGTGATGATGGAAATTTTATTTGCATCCTAATTTCTATTGCAAGACAAGCAGTCATCATTCAGTCATTTTAAGTTTGTTTAATACATCATACAAAATCAATATAGTTTCTTTATTGTGCTTTGCTTTATTTTATCCTGGGGTAGTTCTATTTTGTCACGGATGAGTTTCCTTTTATTTTAGCGACACAATGTTTCAGATGACCCCCAACTGTTAATATGATCTTCGTATCTTTTCGTATCTTTTCTAGCTGACAAGCATATACTTTGTGCTGCTCACTCTTTGCGTGTTCTAAATCTTCTGAGCTTTAAATGAATCACCCTGAACGTTGCAGAGCGGCGACGTTATATATTTCAGTAATATTCTGTCCTTTTATGTGTTTTAATTTTTATCAAACTGGGTCACCTAATATCACCTGTCTGATTTTATTAATCTCCTTTGTAGAATTATGTAGGTGGACTTTTACATACATAGATTACTATGTTGAAATCCAAACCGTCTGCCCTATATCAGATTTACAAGGTCCATAGGTTTCAGATTACAGGTAACCAGGTAAACTGGTCCATACTTCAGATATGTTGCTCGGATTGCTGGTTTCATCTGAGGTCACATATATTCACCTGTTCCGTCGATTAAAAAAAAAACGTTCTAGATTCTTTTTGCGTAACGGTAATTCTACGTTCTAACCAAGTTCGAATAAACAGATCATATTTGCTTCAAAAACTGATATATTTCATTTCGTATGTAAAAATCTCAGTATTTTCACCCACAAGATGAAATATATCCGTTGTACACTCGTAGCAAGCAAATGTTCTTTCTTATTTTATGCTGTAACGTACTGGCTGGCAAGATGTACTGTATAACAGACTGAAGCAACAGATTTCTTGCTGGATTCAGCGCGATGTCCGTGGTTTACCGGTTATATTCTTCTGTGTTTTGCTATTATGGACACAGAAAATATAAATAGTTACACAAATCTCCTTCCCGATTTAAAGTAAAATACCACATTAGGTAAAAAAGAATAATTCGCTCCTTGCTGATTTTGAACCATAAGGCAGCCATGTTTACCACTCGGCCATATACCGGTAAGCATCGGAGAATAACTTCCAATTTCGTGTTTATCTTGTTATAGACGTGGCAGTGAACTTATTTATCGTAATTCACTCTATTGAATTATCAAAATTATTTTACTTGGAAAATTTAATAATTAGCGGCCTAGCATACAATAAATATTTCAATTAAAGATGCTTTTTGTCGGAATATATAATAAGTGTTCGATCTCTCTGTTCCCAAAAAATCCCTAACCTTATATATATATATATATATAGCATCCACTCTTTTACAATTCACTTTCATAACTCGCGCATGCGGAGAAAATGTCCAGAACTGCTAAATGGTAATTGTGTCAGTTATTATCCTTCTGTTACTATTGCTTGTCTGAGTGACATGAAAATCAACGGCATTTACATGAATATGTGTTCCAAGTATGTCATACTGAATTTCTTTTCTGCCTTAGAATTGTATGTCTCGCTTGGATTCGCAAGAATTTGTAAATTGTGCACGTGAAACGTTATCTCCACCCCCGCACCAGACCATAATGGTAATACTAAGGTGCAATGATGACTAAAATTATGTTTTCTTGAATGATTGGTGGAGTTGATTTTGATATTTATTTTGTTCCAATTTTGAATTACGCGTCCGAATCAAGGGGTTTCACTGTGCTAACGCCATTGAACCTGTGCAACGAAGGTTTTTAAACTCTTTGTTAAACATAAAAGATATACATCTGACGTCGGTGGATACTGTGAAATTGGAACAAATCCCACTTAAATACTTAAGGCTGGTTAAGTTAGTTAAATATTTGCTTAGAATGACAATTTCTGCAAATATTATACTGAGAACTGCATATAGGCAGTCATGCACTGAAAATAAATTAAATAATTATATCAACTAAGTTACACTCGCTAAAGGTACTTTAAACAGAGTTGGTTAGGCTACACCCTTTCATGGTACTTTAAACAGAGATGGTTAGGTTACACTCCTTACTGGTTCTTTAAACAGAGTTGGTTAGGCTACATTCCTTAACGGTACTTTAAACAGAGTTGGTTAGGTTACACTCCTTAATGGTAGTTTAAACATAGTTGGTTAGGCTACACTCTTTAATGGTACTTTAAACAAAGTTGGTTAGGTTACACCTCTTAATGGTACTTTAAACATAGTTGGTTAGGCTACATTCCTTGAAGGTACTTTAAACAGAGTTGTTTAGGTTACACTCCTAAATGGACCGCTCCGGTGGCCTAGTGGTTAGAGCGTCCGCCTCGGATGCGGAAGGTCGTGGGTTCGATCCCCGACGGACTCATACCAAAGACTTACAAAAATGATGCTAACAATCGCTTGGCACTCAGCATTAAGAGGTTAGTGTTAGGACTGGTCAGCCTGGTGTCAGAATAATGTGACTGGGTGGAACATCATGCTACATGTCTGCGGCATGATGCCTCAGTGCTAGACATCACTATAAACTGCCACATTGCATACATCGTAGCAATATGACTGAAAAATTGTTAAAGCTACGTTAAAAATCCAAATCACATCACATCACATAACCCACTCCTTAGTGGTACTTTAAACAGTACTTTATTACAAAAAGATCGTGTATTTTGTCTTTGCCCTCTTTTTCAGCTCTTCGCCATTTCGGTTTTGAGTTTCTGTTTAAAGTTGTACATATATAATTAAATAACCACGCGATATTTTCAAATGTATTCAATAAGCATGTAAATACTTAGGGTAATAAATCATTTATTGATTTGAATATTAATGTATTTATTAACTGATTTGATGGACTGATTGATTTGTTAATTCACTGATTGATTAAAAATTCAAAGGAAAACAGTAGATCGAAGTTTACAAGTCTTTGACATTAACTTACATTGATTATGAAGGTTTGCAATTTACTCTAAGAATTTTCCTTGTTGCCTTATTTCACTCCATACAAAATTTAGAAAGCTAAGAACAGAAAGGCAGTCATCCTTGAGTGTTGTACTTAGAGTAAAGATCATTTCGAGCACGAATGCCACATTGTACTGAAGCTGCCATCAAGGTTTTATGCAGTGGATTGTTCAAATTTAGCCACCCCACTATTATTTCGAACCTATTGTCTTATCTCTTCCATTCTCATTTGATGGAGTATGGATGGTTTTATATGAAATGATTGTTATATCCAACATGAGTTATACTAGCGTTTCTTTTGTTATATCCAACATGAGTTATACAAGCGTTTCTTTTGTTATATCCAACATGAGTTATACAAGCGTTTCTTTTGTTATATCCAACATAAGTTATACAAGCGTTTCTTTTATTATATCCAACATGAGTTATACAAGCGTTTCTTTGACTTATTTATGTCCACCTCCATGAGAGTTATGAATCATATTCTATAATTAGGTAATCTGCTCTACAGTGTTTTTCTGGCAATGGTGATAGTCGTGGGGGTAGGATAGCTTTATATGAAACAAATCAAACAGAAATGTATTGCCTGTTTTTATAATTTCGTCTTTTTTTTTCCTTCCTGCATATTAATCCAGATAACAAACACCTAATATGTGATTATTTAGTTGCAGTTGTTCACTCCTTCTTTGCATGTTATTTAATGTACCAGAGTATTTCTTCCTTTACATTTTACACAATCCCGTGAAATTTAAGTGATCGTAAAAACTGAAAATACAACTGCTAGAATTAAATACACGAGCTAATTTATGTTTGCATAAACTCGAATTAAAATATTTTGATTTTAAACCTTTCCTAAATTTAAAGCTGAAATACGCATTACTTCAACTGACATTGCGCTACTTTTCGAGGATTAGAGAAGCTTTCAGAAAGAGGAGAATTCAATGTTGCCATTCATATCCCCATTTCTCCAATATCAATGGAACAAATTTCGACCATCAGAGCAAAAAATGTATCAAGACTACCAGTTCTTATTTCTATAAAGGTCGAGGAACAACGATCTCACCTTAAGAACATATAAACCAGCGAATAAAAAAGTGATTTTTCTTTAATATATCACTAGATCAAGAAATGGAAAATAAATGCTCGATTTCAATTTTCTCTAAAGTTTTAAGATTGTCGAAACAGTGCTTAGTAAAAATCACAAATCAATAAATTACAAATAATTAAGTAAAATTAATTATTGAAAAATTAAACGTTATTTTCTTCAGATCTCGAAAACAAAAGAAGAAAACAATTGTTTCACACAACCGTTGGTGTCACATGCATCCTTGCAATCTTGTATCCCGAATCCAACTAGGAAAAACCTGAACATAACACTCTGCTACACAGTTTTGACATTGACAACACCGCTGCTGTCGCTGACAGAATGTCGATGCTTGTGTCTGAAAAGCGCTTCTGTAGAGCAGATTAACTATATGTATGACAATTCAGTAGTCGACAATTGAACCAAGTAAAGGTAATGTTCCCCGTCATTCTACGTATGAATTCACATGATCTGCTTGTGCAAGTGGGCAAATTATTTATTAGGTATTACGAGTCACACTCATCCATTATTTCCTTTTTATTCTTTTTCTTTTTTCTTTCCATTTTCAAAACTGCCAAAGAAAGTGTATTCCGTGTATTTGTTGATTTTCATTGACAGCATCGTGAACAATGATAGAAAAGTGTGTTGGTACGCTTCATAATAATACCTTCATTCTAGGATTTTATACTGTCAACACTTTATACGTATTGAAATCAAACGATACAAATGAACCAAAGCTTATTATGTCTGATTGTTATGAAGTAAATAATGTTTCTCAGTATGATATACACGTATTACCTTCAGCATTTGCAGGTGATAGCAAGTCATACAGGTTCACCCTTTCGAACCGAAATTTCAATCCATCTATTTTGTGGACTAGTATTAAATCCAATGCTGTCAGAATGAGAGAAATTTAAGGATCTGTGTCTAATTATTTTATTTACTGTATGGTACTACATTTACACTGCTTTTTTTTTACCAAGAAGAACCTATTCTAAAGATGCCTCTCAACTCCTGCATCTCCAGTCTACACTGTTATAAAAATATTATACCTCTAGATCACCTGTTTTAAATACGAATTCATTGCCAGCAATAATCAAAACATAGGAACAAGCTACCGTCATACACTTATTTCTTTTCTACAGTGGATATAATTTTACCCCACCTCTCCCAATGAAAACAAAGAATTGCATTTAACATACTGCCATTTACCATAAAACCCTCAAATTCCAGGAAATATGTAACATGTTTCTAAAAGGTAATTTTAGCTGAATATCTTTCCTTATTCTATACATTGACATTGAATAATTTTACCGGCATTTTCTTGAAATCAGATCACTAGTATAGTGGATCTATTAGCAAATGTAAGGTAAACAGGAGACCATTAGGTTAATGAAAGAACTTTAATCGTACTAAATCTTCTTTTATTGCCTAATTAGGCAACGAAATTAATTGCAGTAAAACCTACCGATAAAAAGACAAACATGAATCTTTGACCATTTTAAAGGTGGAGTATTCATTTTATTTACTTCCAGTAATAATGGGAACCTCACAGTTGTTTGGACCGATGAAACCCTTTCTAAGAAACAATTAACATTCTTTAATGTGGCTATTTGCAAAGAAGTTAACTCCAAAATCTATTCAAAACCACTTAATTCATGGGGGTGGGATATCTTGAACATATTTATTATGTTCACATACTTAATTCGCAGAAGGAAAATCTGGTATTTATCTCTCCTGCTCTACCAGAAGCAATACGCATTTGTTACTCTTACAGTGATACACAATTGTCACTCGTACAATTGATACAGTGATACACAATTGTCACTCGAACAGCAACATCATCAACATTAGTTAACTGTAAGGTTTATATTTTTATATTAAACCAGACCAGACCAAATGAGATATTAAAATGCTGGTAACTCTGTTTTGTTATATTGTGCAACTATTTAAAATGTAGAATACGACATATTTTTTGTTAAGAAATAAAACATACTGGCATGGTTTACCATTAGTCACTCAAGGCAGACAGTTAAAATGTAGTAATATGTACATTACCTGAATAGTTTCCAGATCATTACAACAACCTCTCCAGTCTGTACACTTTTAGTAATATGTTGAATCTAGCTTTGTTTTTAAACAAACAAAAAACAAACAGATCAACTTAGTATAAAAAATACACGATGCAGGCAAAGTATACATGTTGACATGCATATGTAGGTGACTTTGATTTGATTTTATTGTAGCCGTTTTTCATATACTTTCCTTCTAGGCACACAATGTTTCCTTTTGACCTTCAAAATCATAGATTTGTATGCCACACCACTAAAAACATTTCTTTTCCGTCACCTTTCTGGAGTTTTTCCTTTCCACGTGCAGTTTAATAAAAAAAAGTATCGTGGTGGGGTGAGTAGAAAGCTCTATTATCTTTCAGAAACAAATACTTTCAATTGTACCAAATTGTAAGTAATATGCAATGAATGCTCGGACAGCAGAATGCATTCCAATCCCAAGTTTAGGTGTGGTTCATTAAAAACTCTTGGTTTGGCACATTTATATTTTTCTGCATCTAGCTGACTTATAGATGTCGTCACTTTGCCAAAATTAATGTGTATGCACCCAATAAATAATTTTTCATATACCATGAGTAGGTTACAATAACACCAGTTCAAATGCCTTTGGCTATGTTTAATTTGTTTGGTGGGAAACTCTTTCATAAGACAATGTTTTCAAAACTTACGCTTGCACTTTTCATGTCCATGTGACTTGACAAGGTTTTAACCGAGTGCTGATTCACTTTGATGTGCTCCACCCTTCCCAGGGAATAAAACTGTACCATCACAAGAGTATATGACTGTTTCCTAAATGAAAGCTTACAATGACTTCTCGTGCCCGTTTGACTGTGCAATGTTTGAACATAATGCTGTTACGCTCTACTATGCTCCCCACCCACTTCATAGGAAATATGTACCATCACTAGGTATCCATTTCATGCGCCATATACTTTTGTATATTTTGGTGTTAGCTATACATCATTAAAGAAGCCCAACGTCTGATTTTAATATGAAACATCTCTATTAAGACAAGTTAATGACTCAAATGTTTCAGAGCTGCATGTCGTTTTTAACACATTCTTCAGTATATAAAAAAAATTTAAAATTCGAAAAGATGCAAGAATAGAAATAAAATTTAATTTCTCATTTTCTGCAATAAACGTATTTGATTTATTTCAGTACATAAAAAATCCGAAATTGTCCTCACATCAGTCATTTTGTTTACATTAGACAGTGTTCGTGGCGATTTTATTTTTATAAGCATAAGCACAGGTGACAATGTTCGTGATGATTTTAATTTTATATGTATAAGCACAGGTGACAGTGTTAGTGACGATTTTGTTTTTATATGTATAAGCACAGGTGACAGTGTTAGTGACGATTTTGTTTTAATATGCATAAGCACAGGTGAAAGTGTTCGTGGCGATTTTATTTTTATATGTATAATCACATCTGACAGTGTTCGTGGCGATCTTCCTTTTATATGTCTAAGCACAGGTGACAGTGTTCGTGGCGAACTTCTTTTTATATGTCTAAGCACAGGTGAGAGTGTTCGTGGCGATCTTCTTTTTATATGTCTAAGCACAGGTGACAGTGTTCGTGGCGATCTTCTTTTTATATGTCTAAGCACAGGTGACAGTGTTCGTGACGATTTTATTTTTATATGTATAAGCACAGGTGACAGTGTTCGTGAGGATTTTATTTTTATATCTGTAAGCACAGGTGACAGTGTTAGTGACGATTTTATTTTTATATGTGTAAACACAAGTGACAGTGTTCGTGACGATTTTATTTTTATATGTGTAAGCACAGGTGACAGTGTTAGTGACGATTTTATTTTTATACGTATAATCACATGTGACAGTGTTCGTGGCGATCTTCTTTTTATATGTCTAAGCACAGGTGACAGTGTTCGTGACGATTTTATTTTTATATGTCTAAGCACAGGTGACAGTGTTCGTGACGATTTTATTTTTATATGTGTAAGCACAGGTGACAGTGTTCGTGGCTATTTTATTTTTATACGTATAATCACATCTGACAGTGTTCGTGGCGATCTTCTTTTTATATGTCTAAGCACAGGTGACAGTGTTCGTGGCGATCTTCTTTTTATATGTCTAAGCACAGGTGACAGTGTTCGTGACGATTTTATTTTTATATGTATAAGCACAGGTGACAGTGTTCGTGACGATTTTATTTTTATATGTGTAAGCACAGGTGACAGTGTTAGTGACGATTTTATTTTTATATGTGTAAGCACAGGTGACAGTGTTCGTGACGATTTTATTTTAATATGTGTAAACACAAGTGACAGTGTTCGTGACGATTTTATTTTTATATGTGTAAGCACAGGTGACAGTGTTAGTGACGATTTTATTTTTATACGTATAATCACATGTGACAGTGTTCGTGGCGATCTTCTTTTTATATGTCTAAGCACAGGTGACAGTGTTCGTGACGATTTTATTTTTATATGTCTAAGCACAGGTGACAGTGTTCGTGACGATTTATTTTTATATGTATAATCACATGTGACAGTGTTAGTGACGACTTTGTTTTTATATGCATAACCACAGGTGAAAGTGTTCGTGACGATTTTATTTGTATATGTATAAGCACAAGTGACAGTGTTCGTGACGATTTTATTTTTATATGTATAATCACATGTGACAGTGTTCGTGGCGATCTTCTATTCATATGTCTAAGCACAGGTGACAGTGTTCGTGGCGATCTTCTTTTTTGATGTCTAAGCACAGGTGACAGTGTTCGTGACGATTTTATTTTTATATGTATAAGCACAGGTGACAGTGTTCGCGACGATTTTATTTTTATATGTGTAAGCACAAGTGACAGAGTTCGTGACGATTTTAGTTTTATATGTATAAGCACAGGTGACAGTGTTCGTGACGATTTTATTTTTATATGTATAAGCACAGGTGACAGTGTTCGTGACGATTTTATTTTTATATGTGTAAGCACAGGTGACATTGTTCGTGACGATTTTATTTTTATATGTATAAGCACAGGTGACAGTGTTCGTGACGATTTTATTTTTTTATGTGTAAGCACAGGTGACAGTGTTCGTGACGATTTTATTTTTATATGTGTAAGCACAAGTGACAGTGTTCGTGACGATTTTATTTTTATATGTGTAAGCACAGGTGACAGTGTTCGTGACGATTTATTTTTATATGTATAAGCACAGGTGACAGTGTTAGTGACGATTTTGTTTTTATATGCATAAGCACAGGTGAAAGTGTTCGTGACGATTTTATTTGTATATGTATAAGCACAAGTGACAGTGTTCGTGGCTATTTTATTTTTATATGTATAATCACATGTGACAGTGTTCGTGGCGATCTTCTTTTTATGTCTAAGCACAGGTGACAGTGTTCGTGACGATTTTATTTGTATATGTATAAGCACAGGTGACAGTGTTCGTGACGATTTTATTTTTATATGTGTAAGCACAAGTGACAGTGTTCGTGACGATTTTATTGTTATATGTGTAAGCAGAGGTGACAGTGTTAGTGACGATTTTATTCTTATATGTGTAAGCACAGGTGACAGTGTTCGTGACGATTTTATTTTTATATGTGTAATTACAAGTGACAGTGTTCGTGACGATTTTATTTTTATATGTGTAAGCACAGGTGACAGTGTTCATAACGATTTTATTTTTATATGTGTAAGCACAAGTGACAGTGTTCGTGGCGATTTTATTTTTATACGTATAATCACATGTGACAGTGTTCGTGGCGATCTTCTTTTTTTGTGTCTAAGCACAGGTGACAGTGTTCGTGGCGATCTTCTTTTTATATGTCTAAGCACAGGTGACAGTGCTCGTGACGATTTTATTTTCATATGTGTAAGCACAGGTGACAGTGTTAGTGACGATTTTATTTTTATATGTGTAAGCTCAGGTGACAGTGTTCGTGACGATTTTATTTTTATATGTGTAAGCATAAATGACAGTGTTCGTGACGATTTTATTTTTATATGTGTAAGCACATGTGTCAGTGTTCATGACGATTTTATTTTTATATGTGTAAGCACAAGTGACAGTGTTCGTGGCGATTTTATTTTTATACGTATAATCACATGTGACAGTGTTCGTGGCGATCTTCTTTTTATATGTCTAAGCACATGGCGATCTTCTTTTTATATGTCTAAGCACAGGTGACAGTGTTCATGACGATTTTATTTTTATATGTGTAAGCACAGGTGACAGTGTTCATAACGATTTTATTTTTATATGTGTAAGCACAAGTGACAGTGTTCGTGGCGATTTTATTTTTATACGTATAATCACATGTGACAGTGTTCGTGGCGATCTTCTTTTTATATGTCTAAGCACATGTGACAGTGTTCGTGACGATTTTATTTTTATATGTCTAAGCACAGGTGACAGTGTTCGTGACGATTTATTTTTATATGTATAATCACATGTGACAGTGTTAGTGACGATTTTGTTTTTATATGCATAAGCACAGGTGAAAGTGTTCGTGACGATTTTATTTGTATATGTATAAGCACAAGTGACAGTGTTCGTGACGATTTTATTTTTATATGTATAATCACATGTGACAGTGTTCGTGGCGATCTTCTATTCATATGTCTAAGCACAGGTGACAGTGTTCGTGGCGATCTTCTTTTTTGATGTCTAAGCACAGGTGACAGTGTTCGTGACGATTTTATTTTTATATGTGTAAGCACAGGTGATAGTGTTCGTGACGATTTTATTTTTATATGTGTAAGCACAGGTGACAGTGTTAGTGACGATTTTATTTTTATACGTATAATCACATGTGACAGTGTTCGTGGCGATCTTATTTTTTTATGTCTAAGCACAGGTGACAGTGTTCGTGACGATTTTATTTTTATATGTCTAAGCACAGGTGACAGTGTTCGTGACGATTTATTTTTATATGTATAATCACATGTGACAGTGTTAGTGACGATTTTGTTTTTATATGCATAACCACAGGTGAAAGTGTTCGTGACGATTTTATTTGTATATGTATAAGCACAAGTGACAGTGTTCGTGACGATTTTATTTTTATATGTATAATCACATGTGACAGTGTTCGTGGCGATCTTCTATTCATATGTCTAAGCACAGGTGACAGTGTTAGTGACGATTTTGTTTTTATATGCATAAGCACAGGTGAAAGTGTTCGTGACGATTTTATTTGTATATGTATAAGCACAAGTGACAGTGTTCGTGGCTATTTTATTTTTATATGTATAATCACATGTGACAGTGTTCGTGGCGATCTTCTTTTTATGTCTAAGCACAGGTGACAGTGTTCGTGACGATTTTATTTGTATATGTATAAGCACAGGTGACAGTGTTCGTGACGATTTTATTTTTATATGTGTAAGCACAAGTGACAGTGTTCGTGACGATTTTATTGTTATATGTGTAAGCAGAGGTGACAGTGTTAGTGACGATTTTATTCTTATATGTGTAAGCACAGGTGACAGTGTTCGTGACGATTTTATTTTTATATGTGTAAGCACAAGTGACAGTGCTCGTGACGATTTTATTTTTATATGTGTAAGCACAAGTGACAGTGTTCGTGGCGATTTTATTTTTATACGTATAATCACATGTGACAGTGTTCGTGGCGATCTTCTTTTTTTGTGTCTAAGCACAGGTGACAGTGTTCGTGGCGATCTACTTTTTATATGTCTAAGCACAGGTGACAGTGTTCGTGACGATTTTATTTTCATATGTGTAAGCACAGGTGACAGTGTTAGTGACGATTTTATTTTTATATGTGTAAGCTCAGGTGACAGTGTTCGTGACGATTTTATTTTTATATGTGTAAGCATAAGTGACAGTGTTCGTGACGATTTTATTTTTATATGTGTAAGCACATGTGACAGTGTTCATGACGATTTTATTTTTATATGTGTAAGCACAAGTGACAGTGTTCGTGGCGATTTTATTTTTATACGTATAATCACATGTGACAGTGTTCGTGGCGATCTTCTTTTTATATGTCTAAGCACATGGCGATCTTCTTTTTATATGTCTAAGCACAGGTGACAGTGTTCGTGACGATTTTATTTTTATATGTGTAAGCACAGGTGACAGTGTTCATAACGATTTTATTTTTATATGTGTAAGCACAAGTGACAGTGTTCGTGGCGATTTTATTTTTATACGTATAATCACATGTGACAGTGTTCGTGGCGATCTTCTTTTTTTGTGTCTAAGCACAGGTGACAGTGTTCGTGGCAATCTTCTTTTTATATGTCTAAGCACAGGTGACAGTGTTCATGACGATTTTATTTTCATATGTGTAAGCACAGATGACAGTGTTAGTGACGATTTTATTTTTATATGTGTAAGCTCAGGTGACAGTGTTCGTGACGATTTTATTTTTATATGTGTAAGCATAAGTGACAGTGTTCGTGGCGATTTTATTTTTATATGTGTAAGCACATGTGACAGTGTTCATGACGATTTTATTTTCATATGTGTAAGCACAAGTGACAGTGTTCGTGGCGATTTTATTTTTATACGTATAATCACATATGACAGTGTTCGTGGCGATCTTCTTTTTATATGTCTAAGCACATGGCGATCTTCTTTTTATATGTCTAAGCACAGGTGACAGTGTTCGTGACGATTTTATTTTTATATGTGTAAGCACAGGTGACAGTGTTCGTGACGATTTTATTTTTATATGTATAAGCACAGGTGACAGTGTTCGTGACGATTTTATTTTTATATGTATAAGCACCGGTGACCAGTTTAGATAGCCAATTGAAACAACCATTTGTCTGCAATACCTGACAAACACAGTATATACAAAAGAAACGGCCTAGAGTACCCCGATTCATTCCGTATTTAAGGACTTGCCAGACGGTTGAAAATAAAGAAATAGCGAAGGTTATATAAATTATTTGCATATGCTATTAACCTTTTCCTTGTCTTTATCTGTAGAGTTAATGTTGCATATAGTATTTAAACCACAAATAAACATTAATTCCAGATTATGCATAACTTCCAGTAATCTTCGTAATAAAGACCAACTTGTAACGTCACATAATTCACTCATTCACGATCTTTCGCCATTCATAGCATTACAACTGAGTGTCAACGAAGCGATAAACGGTCAGGTTTGGCTTAGTTTTAGGAAGCAAAATTTGCTAACAACTACCATTAATATTAAACGTAAGATAGTAGATTAATTTCGATCTTAAACAGGGGCAGACTATTCCGCGAGGAGCACGCAAATGAATTCCAATAAATACTTAATTATCACTGCATATCTCATGTGTCAGATGTCTACATTCATTCAAATGTAAATAGAAGACTTCAAGTTTACATTCTTTTCAATTACGGATACTTATTTTGTCTTTACAATCTTATTTTGAAACTTTGTTTTCTGAGTACATTTTTTCCTCACTGTAATGAAGCTGAAGTGAAACAGATCCGTGCAACGAACCCATGTTTCTTCTCAAACATTTCCGGGCGAATAACCTTGATATATATATATCTAATATCGGACGAACAATGGGAATATGGGTATTTGATTCTAAACCATGTATTGTATAAAACAAGAAGTATATAGTTAACACTACTAAGGTAAGCGTTGATGAAGAATATCGTCTTTCAGTCAAACGTTTGATTCTTCTATAAAGACAGGATTTTGACTTTTGCACTTTTGAGTACTAGATATGCGTTAAACATATATGCTGGCTTACTTTTGAGGCTGGCTTAATTTTTGAGGTTGGCTTACTTTTTTAGGCTGGCTTACGTTTGAGGCTGGCTTACTTTTTATAGCAGATTTCTGAGTAGATGAAAAAGGCTTGTGAGAGACCGAAGATCATACGTATACCCCTTGCCCCCCATACCCTTTCAAGGACTTACCCGCAGCCGACCAACATTCACCCCGGGATGAAGCTGGGTCATAAAAACTATTTTGGAACCGTTAAAGTCATGTCTTGCTATCATAATATAGGCGACTAATTAGTTTGTATTAATAAAAGAAATGTATACTTGACTATGGTGCGAGCGGGTAATAAATTTTCATGGCTGTTGATTTGAAAAATGGACCAATGTAGCAGGCGTTTCATGGTAAAGTTTTGTAAAACTTATATTCAGAGGTTGCGCAAGGATGGAAGATCATTCACAGGAACTAAATGTGGAACAGAAACAAAAGCATAATTTGTTATATGCTTCCTGTACTAAGAGCTGGCGTGTAAGCGTCTCGTGTTTAATTAGATGAATACGCACATATCCATTAATACCACTATACTTACTTTTAATTAGATATGCGAGCATATGCCACTAATGACTGATATACGTACTTTAATCTTGTACTGTGAAATATGCGGCTTTATTGTGCAGCGTGGAAACTTACAAATTTATTAAAAAGAGGCCTAGCCCTCAATGAGTTCGTACACGCTGACAAACGCGGTAGTGGCCCAAAACCGGCGCGCAGAGGGAAACATGGGAATTTTTTGTATATAACCACTTGGACCTGCTGCTTATTGTTGCTCTTCTAGTGCCCTTGAAGCAAGTGTCTAGAATCTGTTTCCACAATGAGTTGACACACCTGCCTTGGACACATCTCTTCTATTCAAGAAACCGTGGCATTTCGGTCTTTGTAACCTCACCTTCTTTACGACCTTGCACTGCCTCCTGAACTAATCTAATGCCTCCGCAAAGTGCTGGGTGACGAGCCCCAGACACTAGCGCTTACATACTCCACAATTCTGGTTTAGAAACAAAAACCATGGAAAGATTTTCAACCACCAGTCACTTGCAGTTAAGTGAGCCAATGTTAGTAAGTTGGAGACAGATCCCTTTCTTGGCATAACCGCCGCTCACGCTCTTGGCACGAAGCCTAAGAATGCCTATTGACATATTGAACTCTCTAGATGGGAAGGCACCATTTTCCATGTTATTGACGTTTTCTCGGTTCCCAATGACGCAATTAGCTTCGCCAAGTACGCGACCAATGATGACATTACTGTAGGTATTACCTGTGATGACGTTGTTAGTAGTATCCAGCCATCTATTCGTATGGCTGATCCAACCTAGTCCAATAAATCAGAATTCTCAAATCTATGTTGTACTGATGGTTGATTTGTTGGTCTGATATCTCCTATTTATTAATAAATGCATTTTTTCCTGCATGCAAATCTTTCCGGAACACTCCAGCGTACAGTTTAGGTACTTACCGGTGTGTGGTAACAGCCATTTCTACATAACGCCAAAAGAACCCTTCAACCGACGATAGCTAGAGAGATGCGAGAACTAATGTTAAGTGTCTAAAAAATACACCTATATGCTGCAGACATGTTCGTCTGCAATCGATTCCTCGGTTTTATAAACAGGTGCTATCATGTCCAAAACTACTCCATTAGTATCAACACCGATTTGGGAGTCTCAGGTATCGGGATAGATCCAACTCAGACATGAAATACCGCCAATAAAAGATATGATGGTTAAAGCGACGAGAGTATGCTTTCCAGGGATGGCGATAGCACCATCTGCACCCTAAACACGAAAGCCCACAATAACATGTATGTGGTAGACCTAACCGAGCCCCAAGTCGGGGCCACACAAATATTACGTAGACACTCGCGCGGTCATAAATATTAAACAGCAGCTATTGGAGAGAAAGAAGAAAGAAAAAAAAGAAAGAAAAAATATCATCGTTGACCTTTGTCTCATCGCTTGTCGCAAAAAAAGTCAAGCTTGCTTTTTTGTTCTTCGTTCAACATCACACCTTGCCTTTTCTCCAGTTTAATATGCATTGAACCTCCAACCAAAACTGTATGTGCGGATTCAACCTAGTGTGGCGATTCGACACCACAAACCGCATCAAAACTTTCGATTGGATGTATGTATGGAGGAAGTTTATATGTGGGATACTCTAGCACGTACGAAGTCACCATCGATAAGTTTTGCTTAGCTGAGATGAATCTCGTGCCCACTTAGGCCTTCGATACCTACTGTATACATTTTTGAGCGCATTCATGGAGATGCCCCTGACCTTTGGCCTTTAGCGCTGGCATGGTTCTTCCTTAGACGAAATCGTTGTGGAGCCACACAAATCCTTAGTCAGCCTACAACATTAGACGAAAGTAGGGCCCAGGAAATAAAATTTCCAAACTCTTGTCCTTGGGACGAGTGGGTTGAAACAGATACTCGTAATTGTCATTATTATATTCAACACAGGACACATAGTCACTATACATTACACGCTCTTACGAAAGTACCGCAGGTACTCAACGCAAGCGTGATACTAAAACACCAAAGTCACTCAAAGCAAGTTTGATATTAAAACGCCACAGGAACTCAATGCAAGCTTAATATTAAAATCTGTCCAAACGAAGAAAATATTGTATTTGGAGTAAGGTCAACGAAGTTTTGAACCCTCCTATAAATGGCTCTTTAGACAAATGAAGATAGGATACAAATCAAGGTTTGAACCTTGAAGAAATGCAATTTCACACCTAGCCCTCGCATTTCGTTATGAATTGGATATATGGGAAGCTAAGAGCCAGAAATATCAAAATGTTCGGAATTTTCGGATGGTCAAACGATGTATAAAGTTCATGCCAGATCACCTGTGTTTCCAAAACTGTGCAGCTTTATTGACACATTATCACAGCAAAGCAAAGATGCCAGCAGGTAGTTGCTATTCATGAAAAAATTATCCATCGTATCCACAATTTTCGCCAAAATTTCGTGCGAAGCAATCCATTTTAGTCAAATCTCCATTTCATATGGATTGGAAGGTTATAGCGTCATCACCCAAATTAAAGAACGAGTAATCAGATACTGTTTTGGAAATACATGGTTTTATGGCAATTGCCAAACTTCCTCCCCACTCCCATCGCCCTCTTCCTTCATTTTCCTGGGGCCTGAATATAATTATCCACCCACCTTCACCCTGTCCAACGCACCGCCGCTGCTTTCTATGGATTTTGAGCTATACAGTATGTCAGGAATTCAAAACAAACTAGGATTATTAAGGTTTGATGAGGTGCTTCTGAGAATATTAACACCTTGATGTATTAGTGAAAACATTTAAATATTACGTGTCTGGTTGTGTGTGATACGGAAATATGGATTGAACATCGATATGAACTCCAGATCAACCATGGAAGATTAAATGGGTATATAATAAAATAAATGGATAAAGCATGTTATGCTGAATGAGACAGCGACCGCGCTCCAAACTCCTGCGCATCAGGAAACACATCCATCGCGATCTTGAACTAAAGTCCGTTTCAGACTTTATGTGCAGGTATATGATAGAGAAAACGGAAATTGAAACAATCTACAGTAACCTTACATGCATTGTCCAGGTGAGGATATCATTCGGAGACTACGCTTCCCTGAATTCATATTGATACAGGCAGCCTATTAATCACTCTGCGCAATAAGCTTACTAAAATAAGAACCATGCGGGGAACGAGACGATTGCACTTCATTAACCCCATTCAGTTAGGTAAACAGCCATTTATTATGCCTGTCATACCATCAACAAGCTATTAGAGTGTGCCTTTCCAAACAGCGCGAGGTTCCGAAACGTCAGAATGTTTTGTTTTTAGTTTCGTCTTTATTAAGAAACAGTGGCTAAGATTTGAGATCTTACCGCTTGGTTTAATTTGGCAAATCCGCAAAAGCACTAGCAAGGTATGGAACCACTATCATTTGTTCTCTTTTCCACACAATATCAATGTTGTCGCCTAGTCTGTCTCAAGCGGGCCGCTCCGGTGGCCTAGCGGTTAGAGCGTCCGACCCGGATGCGACAGGTTGCGGTTGGAACCCAAGCCGAGTCATACCAAAGACTTATAAAAATGGTACTCGCAGCTGCCTCGCTTGGCGCTCAACATTAACAGGCTAATGTTGGGACTGGTCGGCCTAGTGTCAGGATAATGTGACTGGGTGAGACATCATGCTACATGACTGCGGTACGATGCCCCAGTGGTAGACATCACTATTAACTGCCACACGTTGTAGCGATACGACTGAAAAATTGTTAAAGCTACGTTAAAAATCCAAATCACATACGCACACTCACACTGTCTCTAGCAGTCGTTTAGAGAAGTGTATTTCGTTACCACACTAAGCAAAGTGTTACCTTTGTACGTACGTCCGTTTGTAGATTTCATTTTGCGTTTAATTCACTGTGGATGGGTATTTGTGTTCCATGAATACATTTCTAGTTTCACCTTGCACATTTTATCACGGATTATTTGAGTTTTACGTAATAGCAGTCTTTAAAACCCTAATGCCACCATTTATCATAAATTTCGCTCTTTTTAGGAGTTCTTCAAAAGCAGTAATGTGATACATTCGACGTTAGTGACTAATCTAATAATAACAACATTCGCACGTGGAGCACAAATTGATTTGAGAGGGAATGAAGATAGGCATGCCAGATCTGTTAAAGCGGATCTGAGAAGAAAATGTGTGCATGAAATAAAAAGAAGACTCCTGTGAATATTGGTGATCAGCTGGGTTGGTGGAATAATTTGGCTTGGGCTGAAGACAATCCGACATAGCGTGGTGTTAGCGACTTTGATATACCACGGGGACGTCATCAAATCGTATGCTCCGGTTTCGACTGAAATCGGCTGATCCACAGATGTCACCGATCAATATGGGATTAATGCGAACACAAGTGAAAAATGGCAGGATTTCGCTGTGTGAGTGAGGAATTACATGGCTCATAATGTGATGAAACGTCGATATTAATCAGATTTTAATTTAACCCAACGATGTTTTGGACCAATATCTTTCAAGATTCAGTATTATTCAGATAATTTGGTGTATGTACGACCTTATTGGACTTAAAACGGCGGCCTTGGATCTTTACAATCAGCATTGTACCTGTATAAGATATGCACATAAATACATATGCTAGTACAATATTTCATTATATTTAACTTCATTATTATAAAGTGTGTGTGTGTGTGTGTGTGTGTGAGAGAGAGAGAGAGAGAGAGAGAGAGAGAGAGAGCGTGAGAGAGAGAGGAAGTGAGAGAAAGTGAAAGAGGGAGTTAACTGTATTACAAAAGTAATCCGAATTACAGTAATTCATGTCATCGGGTGAATTTTTTTTTCAGACTATTTCAGTAAGGCAAGCGTTGGAATACAATTTAAAAAAGAGCGTCACCTTTCATTTTTTTTAAATTCATCATTAATTTTAACTATGCTAATAACAACATTTTCGTCCTTGTTTTAGTTTAATAAGACTTCTGATGGTTTCTTGTTTAACCACCATTTCATTTGGATTTGAATATAAGATTTGAGGATGCACAGGAAGTCTTCCGTCAAATGAAAGTCTCCGTATGATTATTTCCCGAGGACCCTATACCATGCATTCATGACGGATCTTAAAAGTGACCTCCCTTGGAAATTAAATAATGAAACTTTATATAGCTCTGGTTCACGACGCTTGCCTTTGCCCTGTGTTAAAACCGGTTATTGGTTCATTTTCGCACATGCGCATTTTGCGTAGGGAAAAGCAAAGAACAAAGACTTGTCAAATTTATCGATTGTCAAAATTATATCAACGTTGTACTCAGTTTGAAACTCAAGACGTGAAACATGGCCTTCAGTTGATAAGGAAGTATAAATACCTTAAGCGTATCAGAATAAAAAATTTAGCCATGTGAGCTGTATTATTGATTGTAATTTTCATTGAAAAGACCATCTTCTCTTAAGGCGAGATTTCAAACATACCAGAACTAAAACAAACACAATACTATCATAGTACTTTTTTATTTAGTAAGTCCATCTGGACCAGTGACATTCTTATATTTAGTAAGTCCATCTAGACCAGTGCCATTCTTATATTTAGTAAGTCCATCTGGACCAGTGCCATTCTTATATTTAGTTAGTCCATCTGGACCAGTAAATTCTTATATTTAGTTAGTAAGTCCATCTGGACCAGTGACATTCTTATCAGATTGTTGAGGAGCCCGCGTAAGTGATAAGAAAATAACTATTGAAAGTGAAATTATAGAATTATTTGTGTCTGGGAATGTAGTAATGGCGGAAAGATTCATTATGAATGATAATTTTACCCAGCAAGCTGTGCAACTCACTGTTCCATCCTTCACAAATGGAGAAAGACAGTTACCCCCTGAAGAAGTTGAAAAATCAATCCAAATGTGTAGAGTACGTATTCGCGTTGAACAAGTAATCGGGTGAAATAAAGATTTTAAGATTTTAGAAGGACCAATGGCATTAACATTTGTAAAAGGAAAGAATGTATGCAAAAAATTGCTGCGAGTGTTCGTTGAAATTATTAACATGAACCAGCCTTTGTTGTGGAAATTAATTAAACACAAGCGTAATCATGTATTGATTTCATTTTATATCACGAACCTCATATACATGATGAGATGATCACTTATATGTCTGACAGTATTGAAACACGTAAATAATGAGACAACATAAAGTCCTTATTCATGTAAATGCCTGTCTTAAATACAAATGACAATCTGAATCTACAAAATATAATTATTTCTTTAACTTGGCATGTTAAATAGTTTTGTTTGACAGTAAATATACTTGTTGTGCTGTTAAGAGATTTCCAAAGGATGGAGCTGTACGCATCATATCTCACTCCCATTTAAACTTCACTTTCAGGTAACGCTCGTTTAATAATTTCCATCTGATAAAATAATGAAAAAAGACCCCTATCCGTTTATACAATCGCAATATCCCTTCCTGTACCGGTAAAAACAGAAAGATACTTCACTTCGTGACAGTACGTAACTGAGCTCTCACCACAAATCTATACACATATATATTTACAGGGAAAGGGAAACAACGGTGTCCAGTGATTAACGTGCCAGACTCGTTACTAGAAAATGTGCGGGTTCGAATCTTGACATCGGCAGCTAATGGGGTGTGTCCTTGGTATAGACGCTTTATTCCAATTGCCTCGGCACGTAATAACCGTCTTGTGTTGGTGTGTCGTAAAAAGACAAAACCTAACCTTGACGCGTGCCATTCTAAGTGTGGTTCACGGTTCACATCTCAAAGTGCCATTCTAAGTGTGGTTCACGGTTCACATCTCAAAGTGCCATTCTAAGTGTGGTTCACGGTTCACATCTCAAAGTGCCATTTCTTTAGAGCCTAAACTATTTACAATTGTCCTCCATGAAAGCGGCCCTTGCGCGATTCGGTAAAGGATTACGTAATTTGGAGTTAATATAATTGCTTGCGTCAACAACAACAAAAATATTCCAGTATTTAGGTAATGTTTACTTCCTGCGGGTCGTTTTGGGTCTCTTTGTTTCAGAAAGTTTAATTTTAGATTGTAACAATAATTGTATATATTCTTGCAGGAAAAAGGATACTGATCAATGGCATGCAAGGGCGAAGTCATATTTACAACAGATAGATGCACACACTGCTGCAGATGAATATAGGCATACAAACATTGAATAACCGTATCTTTGATTAGGGATGTGTCATTTTATTCACCACCATTTACAATTTTTACCAACTCAAGCACAATGAGCGCAATTTAAAATAGGTTGCTTTTTTGTTGTTGTTATTTTTGTTGTTTTTTATCTTTCCTTTCTAACCTCTTAACAATTTTTTTAAATGTATATGTTTACGTATCTATTTACTAATAGTTCAATGTTCCCTACGTCGGCGTCTATGAGGAAGTGAAATATGAATCATTTATACCTGTAATAATATATCAGTCTGCCTTGATGCACTCCTCAATCAACATACGCAAACAGGTCTCAGTTATGTATGCAGAATACATTCATTATCAATATATAACCTGAGGCTGTTTTCTCAATAAATTTTCAGTTTATAGCACGCTGCCCAGGGCTGTTTTTTCAATAGATTATCACTTTATTGCCCAGGTCTGTTTTCTAAATAGATTATCAATTTATAGCACGAGGCTATTTTCTCTATAGATTATCAATTTATTGCCCAGAGCTGTTTTCTAAATAGATTATCAATTTACAGCACGAGGCTATTTTCTCTATAGATTATCAATTTATAGACTAGTGTTTTCTTGATAGATCTGTGACTATCTCGAGAGTACAAGCAACAAAAACAAACATCGGGCAACTCCCATAAATGAAGTGTTACTTTGGACGGACTAAACCGATGGGCATATAAGTAGAAAAAAAAAACGTATTTTCCAATTTAAAGTTTCATCACCTACGAACCTGATTTTAATAAACTTTCATTTCAAACTTGATTTGATTAATTTTATCACGCATTTACTTCGATATTAAAGAACGTTATTTTACAATGGTCGTATTTTAATTGTCTCGCGTGAGCGGGATATTTCGGATAGCCATATTTTAAGTGTTGACGTGAGCGGACGGCACCATTTACAATGGCCATATTATTATTGACCCAAGTGAGTGGACGGCACTATTTATATGTGTAGTTGTAGTGTTAGTTGATGTATCAAGACACTTCACTTCGTGACAGTACGTAACTGAGCACTTAGGACCTTACATTCACACGCACGGATCATGAATATATATTGGTAATATGAACCGAAGATTTTTCTTTCTCCTGGTAATTATGTGTGAGAGAGAGAGAGAGAGAGAGAGAGAGAGACTCTGGTTTTTGATACAATGTATAAGTCAACTGTTTTTCTTTCATGTGAACAGTGCAATTGTATCAACTCTGAATATCATTGTTTCATCCTATACTTGGAACTGAGTAAATCACAAGCTACTCCAAAAGGAATGCATATCCCTTTCTTGTGGTATTATCCATGACCGATGGGTCGCAATAGTTCCTTAGCTCACAATTATCAATTATATTACGGAACAGTTAAAATTACCTTCATGGAATGGTGGTGATAAAAGGGGATGAGTAATTCTTAAACATGTTCAAGGTAAAATAAAACCTGTGACGGTACCAGTGACGCAAGAATGCTACAGTTAACGGTGCTTGCGGCGTCCAAGAGACATACCTTTATACGATAAAAATCAGAAAATATTTCATTTATCTGGTTTTTAGTTGTTTTTGTAATTGTTGGATAGTTTTCATTTCATGTTTTGCTCATGTATTTGACTTCTTTCAGTTCGTATTATAATGATGATCATGACGACGACAAGGACGACGACTACGACCACGACGATGATGCGATAACTACATTTCAACTAAATTATATTTTGTTCTTTATTATTTTAAAAGAAATTCATTTTTATTAAAACTGGGATTGGTTCAGCGAAATCGCACGGGAGGGGGGAGCTGAGTGTGGTTGACCTATTTGACTTAGGTTTTAGAAAGCCTATTCTCGCTATTAACGATCATGGTGTTATAACGAGGGAACAAATCGCCTTACACCCAGTACTAAATGCTTGAGAGATTAAGTAGCTATACACAAATAAAAAAGAAAAAGACCGTATTAGTGATCATTTCACCAGTAACTTATGAATGGTACAGTTTATGAGATCAGCTCGTTGGGTACCTTGCAAGATGTGCTTCTTGCATTCGGGAGGTAGCAAAATGTACTTGGTACAGCCAGGACCTTGCAAGATGTGGTCCGTGCAGTCGGGAGCTAGCAAGATGTACTTGTTAAAGTCGAGAACTAACAAGATGTACTTGGTACAGTTGGGAGATAGAAAGATGTGCTTCGCACAGTCGGGAGCTGACAATATGTACTTTATACAGTCAAGTGTGTGTGTGTGTGTGTGTGTGTGTGTTTTGGATTTTAAACAATTTTTCAGTCATATCGCTACGATGTCTGCAGTGTGGCAGTTTATAGTAAAGTCTAGCACTGGGGCATCATGCCGCATGTATGTAGCACGATGTCCCACACAGTCACATTATCCTGGCAATATAACTGCCCTTGGCCACCGGGGAGGTTGGATATCAAGCGAAAAAAAAACAGATTAACCTGGTCCATCGTGTGCTGCCCGAGAATATCACTAACAGGCGATATTCTGCCCATATTACCTTGACGATGGGCAACCTGGCAGTTTCTCCTATAAGCGATCACCACATTTTACCATTTTTAACAAGGCACACCGAAGCAAAGTCAACTTATAAATCACAAATATAGATAATAACAGAAAGCTTGATGTGCGTTCTTTTTATGTATGTAAGTTTTGTAAAAGTACGATGATGACGTAATTTGGGAACTCTCAATAAACAGAGCTTGCCCAGTAGGTTCTGACGCTCTAGGCGAACTAAGTTTCGGCACCGATATAGATATAGATATATAGATACTTAATGTTATATATATATATATATATATATATATATATATATATATATATATATATATATATATATATATATATATATATATATATATATATATATATATATATATATATATATATATATATATATATATATATATATATATATATACATATATATATATAACATTAAGTATTATTTCTATTCTTACCTCTTCCTGCCAATTTTGAGACATAGAATCTTTTGACTGTCTGAAGAAAAAAAATTGTATGATAATTTTACAATTGTGCAAACGTTTTGGCTCGACAGACATTCCAGCTAATATTCAGCATTCCTTCAAGACGGATGTATCATTTTAATTATAACCGTTTCACATAAAATTTTCTTTAAACGACCATTGTTCTAAGTTTTTATTTTTAGACTGCCATTTAGTCTAATTCATTTTAATTCTTTTGTCTTCGGTCAATCATATAAATTAAAACAACTGCGCAATGATACTGACGAGGTTTCAAATTACGACAATGGACGAAGGTTACTATTGAATGGAGTTTTATTTAGTGTTTGTGTTTGAGCGAACAATAAAATAATCGTCGTCTTAGCCGATAAACCTCTAATCTTACTTTCTCCGAGGACGTAGAGACTATAAAACAAGTCATTATTTGTTTAATCTTGTAAATGTGTATTTTACTTTATCCTTATGTTTTCTTTGTACACACTGAAATGAGTAGATCCATAAATAAAGTTCATAGAGTATAAGACATCGTTCAGAGCAAACATCATATTGTGTACACTCAAATTTTGTTGCTTGTCCGAAAACAATATGGAGGCAAGGTTTTGTGGGTAAACGATATCAATTGTATTTAAAGCAACAATGTGAATTCATTAGCTGCTGTCAGTTGAGCCACAATCCTTTTCTAAACACGAGTGCCCGTCTGACCTTGTTCAGAAGCATACATAAAAACAACATATATTAAGAGGTTTAAATCTATTTATTTTAATTTCTATCTGAGACCTCATTAAATTGGTATGCTGAAGCTCAACGGGGTCAGTCCATGTCAGAGACCATGTCAGAGTCCAAGTACGCATCAAACATCACTGATATTTCTAACCGTCTGGCATGTAGAGCATCCTGGAGAGATAAGTATTTCATCCGGTAAAGGGATATCAGCAAGAACAATGACTCACTGAAACACGGAAATGTATATGAGTTGCATAGAAGATGGCTCAGGGTTAGTTGCAACGTCCTTTGAAGGGAGCAGGATGAAGTAGACATGTCTAGTTAGAACACAAGGGCGTTGCCAAATATACGCACTTGGTCAAGGAGGATATGAAATAGTGACTAGTTCGCTTTTTGTTTTCATATCGTTGGCCAAGCGAAAACTGGTACTGAAAATGAAAATGTAGGAGTTAGTATAGTTTCTAGAGCTGGCATCAATCCGCCAGTACCAGCCGACATCTTGTTTTTAAAAATGTAACTAGGTTGTAAACCTACCACTGTAATTATAATTTATGAGATTATATTCGATTGTGTACATTTCTGATTTATCGTACTCCGTTCTATGTTGGCGCCGTCATCAGTGAATTGATTTTGTCAGTGATACAGGTAAATTGTGATAATAAAAATGCTAACAGACACGTTAGTAATTAGTACAAAGGAATAATACGGATAATTGGCGTCCAGACAATATGTGCTTTGCTGTACTTTGATCGCACAAAGAATACAATAAAGTTAGCTTAGTGAAGATTGAATGTTAAATATTATAGGGTTTTAAAACCTTTTATAGCCTCGTATATCAAAACACTGCCTTTATTTGCAAAAGATTCTTTGAAATTATATCGATTCAACGTATGGAAAATAGTTTTTTTAATGCTAGTATTATTACTACTATAAATTATTTCTAAGCGTCGCCATAAGTGAATTATCTGCAACGGGTAATTTTATTAGAGTGTTTGCACCTTAAATATTTCGACGATAAGGACCTAAGGTACCGTGATATCTCATATTATTTGTGAAGTAAAAGAGAAAAACAAATTGGAAAGACAGTACCAGACACATAAACAGTAATACAGTAAAGAACTTGAAAAGTTTTAAACTTTAAATATCTAGGAGGATACACATCAAGCAAACACGCGCTGAAGGTGGTGACTCATATTTGTGTGTTTTTGCATCTTGATGGTTATGATAACAGTGTAAATAAAAAGAAGGAACAAATAATGTATTTAATTTTGATAACTATGTCAAGATTGTATTCCGCAGAATTCGCAGTACAGATTGAACATCTCGCAGACTTTGCAGGGTCTATATACAAGGATTTAGCTAGCACAGAGGTAGAAATTTATGGAGTTATATTTTAAAAATTCAATCATGAGTAAATACAAAGTAGCAGTAGCAGAGTCTTCCATTGCACGCTAACCATGGGAATGGCACAATTAGCCATGGGGACGGTTCAGTTAACCAACGATATGAAATACATTAGCCACGGGAATGACAAAATTAACCACATGAATAGCATTATTAACCATGGGAATGACACAAATAATGATGGGTATGACACAGTTTATCATGGGGGTGACAAAATGAACTAAGGAGATAACATAATTAACAAAGGGAATGACGAAATTAACTATAGAAATGACACAATTAACCATAGCGATGGCACAGTTAACCAACGGAAAGGCAAAACGATCCATGGGAATGACAAGGTTAATCGTGGGAATGACACAATTAATCATGGGGATGACAAAATTAACCACGGGAATGACATAATTAACCATAGATATAACGCAGTTAACCGTGCGGACGGCACAGATAACCAGAGGAATGACAAATTTAGCCATGGGAATGACAAAATTAACCATAGGAATGACAAAATTAGGCATGGGAATGACAAAATTAACCATAGGAATTACACAAGTTTACATTAATCTGAAATCAAACGAACGTTTGAAAGACTGAAGTAACTTTGCAAATTGTTGAAAATAAATGTGCAAGCTTTAGATTGTCGTCCTCATGGCTCGTTGAGAACATTTGTTCTCCTGATGGCTCGTTGAGATCACGTGCCGTCCTGATGTCTCATTGAGAACACTTGTCGTCCTGATGACTCACTGAGAACACTTGTCGTCCTGATGGTTCGTTGAGAACACTTGTCATCCTGGTGGATCATTGAAAACACCTGTCATCCTGATGGCTCACTGAGAACACTTGTCGTCCTGATGGCTCAATGAGAACACGTGTCGTCCTGGGGGCTCATTGAAAACACTTGTCATCCTGATGGCTCACTGAGAACACTTGTCGTTCTGATGGCTCGTTGAGAACACTTGTCGTCCTGATGGCTCATTGAAAACACTTGTCGTCCTAATTGTTCTTTGAGAACACTTGTATTCCTGATGACTCATTTAGAACACTTGTCGTCCTGATGGCTCAATGATAACACTTGTTGTCCTGATGGCTCGTTGAGAGCACTCAAAAGACTATTAATTGTGTAGTAGGTATGTTCTGAATGCTTTTATTGTTTTATTGGGAAGCCCCACCCGGCAAGCGTACGTGATACTTTTTTTTTAAACTGCTGCGAACATTCGGCAACTTGCTTCTAAAGATCAGAGATTTTATCGTATTTAGGCGGTGTAGGAGAGGTTATTTCCTACCGTGCAAAGTTCCAAGTGATAATTTATTGAGCATGATTAGGAAGATATGTTGGTTCTTTTAACTGGTATACAGTAGGAACCAAAATCACTCAACCGTAACAATTCAATCTTGAACAGCAGGAGACTTGGTAACGCAGTTTTCATACACTTGAAAGACGCGGTGACAATTTAGCAGAGGCGTAGCTGGGGGCTGGGGGGGCAGGGGGGTACATATGTCCCCGGGCGCCAAGGTACAGGGGCGCCAAAATGAGGCTTACAACGTTACATTATAATAAGTAAACAAGGGTAATATTCAAAAATGTGATTAAACGGGGAGGGGGCTGGGGCGCCAATTTTATAGTTCAAATATCATAGCTACTCCTCTGCAATTTAGTGTCCCAATCCAAACTAATCATCCCAGAATTCAGTGGATTTGATGAAGTCGAGATTATGTCTATGTTTTACCTATTATTGTAAATGTATCAACTACTGGATTTGGTTGCTCACAATGGATGATAACATGTATCCAATTCCCATGTTTGCAGATCTTAGAAAGATAGTCGTACCAGAGGCTTTTAGCAACAACAAAAATACGAGGAAATCATTTATTCTTGAATGAAGTCTAATGACCAAGTCATACCTCTATCTCACCTTGCATGATATGTCTTTTCGGTACGGGTAATTACATTATTATTATGAAGATATATTAAATAAATATTGCTAACACGAAGATAAGTTCAATAAACAATATTGTTCACAATATTGTTTCTTCAACCCATATGCAATACTACAGCTGTCTGGAGTAGTTCCCGTTTCATCTTACTACAAGAGTCTTTTGACAGACTGATAAAAGCTATGTTATTATTCTTACCAAGTTTGGGGTTTTATTCATGCTAATTGCATTTAAAGCGCGCACTTATATTTTTGGATAAAGATATTCCGAATGAAGAAAACAAAACAAAGTGTCTTTATTTATGTGGAGATCTGGCCTAAGGCAATGATAGTAAACATATTTTATTACATTGTGAAGAATTTGTTTTAGTTACTAGGCGCAAAAGATAACAAATATACGAAATTTGTATTTGCCAAATGATGTTGAACCATTTATAAGCTCTGGATTTATTGTCAAGATTCGACTGTTTGACGCCAAAATAATTTTGCTATTTTAATTGTACCTTTTAAGAATAGTAGTGGATCATTATTTTATATAAATATTGCAAATTTCATAACAAAAGTTACCTGTGACAGCATTTGTTCTTTGTGATGAGAAATGCAAATGCTAAATTTACAGTATCATCACACTGACTCAAAGATGACACCGGTAGATAAGTGAGACCATATACATCGACTTATGATAGACTTGGTTCTATGTTTAACCTCACTGAACACGAATATAATTTTGTGTTTGAATGCTTATAGTTCTCAGACCTAATAAATTACATATCTAGAACTTATCAATTACTCATAATGAATAATTTAGTAAATTAAATTCTAAAGTTTTTGATCACAGAAATAGCGTCGTATCAGTTATGTAATAAATTATGTTTGATTAACCATTGCTTAAACATGAGTTAAAATTACATAACTAGTTCTATTCTCCCTGCAAAGATATTTTATGAATTAATATGCTTATTTAGTTCACGTGTGATATGTTTAATTCGCGTTCAACTGCACGCAAATTTAATTTCGTTTCTGACGGAGTTTTTCTTGTTCTATGATGTATACTATAGATGTCGAGACATCCGTGTTTATTGTACAATCCGCCATTCATCAATTTTACTGGAAATGTGTTCACGGTCCGTTTTGGGCTATTGAAATGAATAAAGACACTCTCATATCATTACTATATATCTGTATTATGGATAATGGATTTCTCTTTCTCTTTTCTTTTTGACTTCACTGTGTTAATTCTATTGTAATATGTGTGATTGAGTGTGTATGTGTGTGTAGGATTTGGATTTTTAACGTAGCTTTAACAATATTTCAATATTTCAATCATATCGCTACGATGTCTACAACGTGGCAGTTATAGTGATGTCTAGCACTGGGGCATCATGCCACAGACATGTAGAATGATGTCCCACCCAGTCACATTATCCTTACACCCGCTCTAACCCGCGACCTCCTTCATCCGAGGCGGACGCTCTATCCACTAGTCAACCGGAGCGGTCCTATTACAATACAGCGTTCTACATTACCGCAGTTCTATTGTGTAACGTTTATATTATGAATTATTATCCACCTTATCAATAAACTATTGTCACTTGTCGTTATCACTAAATGCTTTGACCTCGTTTAAATGACAGACAACATACATTGTTTTTAGACATCTTTACTACTATCCTGACATTCAATTTGCTTGTTATCAATTGATTGTGAGAATAAATCAAATAGAACAAAAATAAACTAAATTATATTCAATTGAAAGACTCATTAACTCAACAGTCTACGTAGATTACACAGTCAGTTTTGCCCGTCATCCCTGCCTGGGTATAACCCACCCACAAAAGTTCGCGAGAGACTTCTGTCCTGTGCCATCCCCTCGAGCTTACTCGAGGTGTGACCCAGCTGTGTGATGTCCGCCTCAAGGCCGCGTCGCCAGGTGTTTCTTAGTCGGCCCCGTCTTCGCTTGCCTTGAGGGTTCCATCTCAATGCCTGCTGGTAATGTTGGTTGCCGGCTTAGGTAGGGTGTGTCCTATACAACCCCACCTTCTTTTCTTGATCTCGTCCTCTACCGGAAGCTGGAGGTTCTCTGCCACAGGTTGGTGTTGCTGATGGTGTCTGTCCAGCGGATCTGAAGAATTCTTCTTAGGCAGCTATTGATGAAGGTCTGAACTCTCTTTACGGTCGACTTGGTGGTTCTCCAGGTCTCTGCTTCATACACTAGGACTGGAGGGTTGGGCGTGGGGCTAGCAACCCGACCCTGTAAAACCCAACTTGCTACGAAAACGCCAAGAAGTCAATTAGATATACAAGCAAACGAAAATCTATTTCAGGATATAATTGTATATGTGAGTCGCATGTATTGCCAGTGGATATTCCAGATAATATCTTCAATAACAGAATCCCGTCGATTGAAATTAAAACGCGTGACATTTATGACAAATTTCCAGAACAATATCCATCTCCTCAGATGAACTTACAATACCCCATGGTCACGTCATATTTCCTCCCCGTGCTCCTGACATCACACAATATTACCACCCCCCCCCCCGTAATATTATCTTGTTACTGATCACAATACACTGCAACTTCAAAAAGGTTATTCATCACTTTGAAGAAATTAATACAATTCTGGTATTGGTTTTAGTTCATTCACGGAATTTAATTTTTGATCAGTACAATAAAACAATTATTATCTTCATTTTGATTTTTTTAAAATGACGATTTATCCACCTTTTGTTGTGTGTCATATTATTCCTGGGTGGAGCTCTTGGGTAAGAATATATGCAACGGGTTCACAATTCGTCATATTAACCTCAAAACAAGGGTAATATCGTATACAATGTTTTATCTAACAGAGGTGTTCAGATTAAATTGTGTTTCTCTGGCGTCACCAGTGTGTTTTTGTGTAGTCATCAGAGTGTTTCTGGTGGAGTCATCAGCGTAATTTTTTGAAGTCATCAGTGTGTTTTGTGATGTCACCAGGGTGTTTTCTGTGGAATCATCAGGGTGTTTTCTGTGGAGTCTGTTTTTTGTTAAGTCATCAGGTGTTTTGTGAAGTCATTAGCGTGTTTTTCTGTTGAGTCATCGGGGTGTTTTTCTGGAGTCATCAATGTGTTTTTGTGAAGTGATTATGTTGCTGAAATGCAAAAATTTAATTTCCTCCATAATTTTTATATTGTTTAATCTACATTGCGGTATAAGATTCAGTTAGCAGGTTGTGTGTGTGTGTGTGTGTGTGTGTGTGTGTGTGTGTGTGTGTGTGTGTGATTTGGATTTTTAACGTAGCTTTTACAATTTTCAGTCATATCGCTACGATGTCTGCGGTGTGGCAGTTTATAGTGCTGCTTAGAATTGGGGCATCGTGCCGCAAACATGCAGCATGATATCCCACCCAGTGACATTATCCTGACACTAGGTTGACCAGTCCTTAACCTCTTAATGCTGAGTGCCGCGCGAGGCAGCTTTTAATACCATTTTTATAAGTCTTTGGTATGACTCCGCCGGAATTCGAACCCACGACCTCTCGCATTTGAGGCGGACGCTCTAACCATGAGGTCATAGTACATATATCTTTAAGAGCTTGAAGTTTTTTTTATAGACATACATGCATTTCAAAATAAGATATATGTATCTTAAAAGCAAGCGTTATAACGTTGAGTATTACTAATCAGTATCGGTACGAGAGGGGGGGTTTGCGTCCTGGCGCCAGGCGAAAGGGGGAGGGGCACCATCGGGAGCTTTTTTTAAACTTGATTTTTTGTATAGCATTTCACATCACCTTAGTATAACCGGGGCTAAACTTGGCAAAACGTATAGCTAAGAAGGGAGGGTGGAGGAGGGAGCTTGGTAACTGACATAAAATCTGTTCTCTGTGGCAAGGTAGGGGCGTCACAAAATGTAATTTCCCGGGGCGTTTCAGTAGGTGCATCACTAAAGAGAATTGACGCCCAATAATCTCTTAACCCTGAGAACATATTTCATTAGTTTTATTACATGTTCTCCACTTAAAAAATACCAAATTATGCCTGTTTAACTTTTTGTTATTACCATAATTGTGTGGAGTGAATTTAATTCTTATGTTACGTGTTTAGGCTCAAATAAACAGCAACACAAGAAAGAGTGAAAACAACAAGATTTGAAAAAAGTACAATAATTTATTTCCCTGGAAAATTCTGTAAAAATGAAAATATATGAACTTATTGTTTTAAGAATCAAATCCAAAATTAATCAAAGAATATTCCACGAATACAATTTTTGAAGTCTTAATAACAAAATGTTCTACTGATTTCAAGGTCGAATCTCGACCAAGAATCCACTATGGAACACGATGACTTATGCTGTAATCTGTAGTATTGAAATCTACAGTTCCTTGTAGAAACAAGAATTATCACTCCGATTTTGGAAATTTGAATTAATTTTTATAAAAACTGTCCTTGTTCAACAATTTCACATGAGCACACGTATTTTCCAGGGAGAAAAAAGAATGAATCTTTTAGAAGCCAAATAATTTGAAATAACTTCAATCCAATTAATTTGAAATAACTCCAAACAGCACAACATACAACTTCCAGTGGAACAGCCCAACTTCTACTCAGAATAACTCTCCAAAACAAAGGTTATATCGTCTTCTAAAATGCAAAAGAGGGTCATGTGATCATGTTCCAGAACCCCGTAGAAATTAGGTACTTGTTAAAGATCACGTACTCCCAATGTGGCCCTGACGAAAACCAATCATTGTCCTGTAAGAAAAAAAAAAATTGTTTACATCTTAAACACGTAGTCCCATCATGACCTCGACAACAACCAATCAGTTTAAAATAAAAATAGAACTTGTTTACGTGGTTGCTACTAATTTTGAATCAAGGTCAGGATCTAGATCAACACCTGGTTGTTTATAAAACAGTCATGGTGAAATAATTTTCTGGAAAAAGTATCATCTCTAGTGAATAAATCTACATTACAATAGCAAGTAATAAAAAAGTTAAAGAAATTAAAACTGACAAACAATTAAATTGAAATAAATATATTGTAAATGAGATATAATTAAATCAAATATACATACCATTAATGTTAACGTAATTTATATCCATTCATCGTATTACAATTGCTAACAAAGGTAAGAAGTCAAATTAAAATATAAATTACAATAAAAAGCCATAAATTTGGCATTGTTCATACTTTACACTTATTTTCAAATTTCCAGTTTATTCCAAAACAACTTGACTGCTCGTGATTGCCAAATATCAATTGACCAGTCATTCTTTTCATAAGGCTTCGAGTAATTTTTATAATTAATAATCTTTACAATCAGATGACCTTCATAGTTGATCAACTGCCTTTTAATCTTAATTCGCCTCTTAAGTTTAGCACCCAATTGAAAATATTAACCTCGCTAAAAAGTATTGTGCAAAAATGACATTTTATTTAGCCTGAACAAAAAAGAATTGTCATGGGGAAACACTATTCTATAAAATAAAATACATTAGAAGTTGTCTTCATTTTTGATTTTTATCCCCGACGTGATTATCATCGATAAATTACTAAAAATATCTCAGATGTCTCGTTGATCGCGTTAGTTTACCTTATCATCTGAAAAAGATCCCAAACTTTCCGATGGATGAAATATGTTTCTTTCGCGTTATATCTGCAGCTATCACTTTAAAAAATTCCTCTAGCGCGTTAAACCACACTCCTAACGCGTTAAATATACTTCAAACGCAGCTGAGATTATATCACACGATAGACATTTCAGTGAATAACAGTATAGTTATAACATCAAGAAACGCCTGCAAAATCCATTTTGACTGGCTAGTTTCTAGCGCTTTCAATATCGCATGTAAAATTTATTATAACGCCTTAACTATTTTTCGAACGTGCTAGCAATGCCTAACCTTGTTAGAAATCTCTCGCACGTTATGTTTTAACGCCTTAGACTTATGTTAGAAATCGTTACTAGCATGTTTAATGCGTTAGTTACAAAATCTGACACGTTAGTTTATCGCGTTGTTTGACGCGAACGGCTGCTACTACTGACTCTACTGGATGACATTTACCTGCACGTCATTCGATTGGAGTATCGACTTGAATTTTAATGACCTTAAGTCAGTCGTTTACGTTATTGCAATAGGTTTTTCTTTCATAGTTCCCTAATGTGCATGCAAATGTTATCATATACTTGTGTGTTAACCGACGGGCCGTGGTGATCTTTATGCATCTGTATCTATATTTAGTAACATTTGACAGGTCGTAACGACATTAAAAGGTTCTCACTGTATAGCTGTTTTTCTTTTCTTTTTGAGAATGCCACGTAACGAGAAAAGGCGTTTTGTTTGTTGAGTCGCATGAATAGATTCGTCACTGTAAATCATTGCCGATTGCATAGACGTGTATTGTTCAACCTCGATCGGAGATTTAACACCACGAAAACAATGAACATTATAAGGAGCCTAAAACATAAGCTACCAGTGTGGTTTGGGCTTTTTTTACCTTTTATAGCTGAAATGAGAGGAGATCGCTTTTTATTACTTTCCAGCATAAATCTACTTCAAAGTATAATTAATTATATTCTAAACTGGGAACACTTCAATCTATCTCGGTACTCGATGTCGACGCCTTATTTGCTGAGCAATGGTCTGCATAAAATAACCATGCTCTATTTGTTCTTCCCGTGTTCTACTGGATGATAGGGCGATACACGCCGTCTATCTGTTACTACGACTCCTGCACCACTGGGTGTGAATTCACGAAACATTTTTAGGTTGTCCTTTATGGAGGGGGATTTCCGCCATAATTCTAAGTTGATATTTTCTAATCTTCCTCGATGCATTATTGTAAATGGCTGCTTGCAAGTGCTACTTTCATAATTCTATCTAAGTATATTTTATTTTCATTGATGCAAAGTGTGCGTGGCAGTTTGCAAGTACTACTTTCCTTCTGCATTATTGTAAATGGCTGCTTGCAAGTGTTTCAATCTACTTTCCTTCTGCGTTATTGTATCTTGCAGTATGCTAACTTCTGAACTGATTATGTAGTTTGTCGTATGGCTAACAGTATATCAGTTATCACAAGTTTTGTATATTATGTTTATAAACTTTACAATTACATTATTCCAACTTTTGTTTTCGTACAGATTTGGCATTGCAACAATGTACATACTAAGTTTTATCAGTATCGTCTTTGTTGTCCAAATCGTTTCGCCATCTGTTGTCATAATGTCATACTAGAGATTAGCATGGCATTATAACAGACGGCGCTCTAAATTTCTAAATTTTTTCCTTTAGCAGAAATGAGTAGTGCTCCCCACGGAGCGTTACGACATTCATTTTGTGTCGATAAACATTGTAACACTTTCAGTCCCATTTTTTAAGGTGTACGTTAGCAACGAAGTTTAAATCGTCTCTAAAACCATGTGCTTTCTCGAAGATCTAAGTGATTTATAGCACCTTACGAAAACAGAAACACATACACTACAGCAGGTGGTCCATCTTCTTCAACCCCAGTTTTGACATACTTAAGTATTTACTTTCACTGTTTAAGAAAGCTACTTCGTAGTGATATCTCTCATTACTTTGGAAACATTACTTATTTTAGCAAAGTAAGTATCAGAAATAACGATGATATATTCCCTCGTATTCTTCTTAACGAGCTTTCATCCGACGATCCCTGGTTGTAAGGATCGTATCGTACGTCCCCCATTTTGACGCACCTCACAGACGTCTATATTTTCCTGTGATACTATTGTATATAGCTCCCGCGAAAATAATATATTTCAGAGCAACATCAATAGCACATAAGAAAAAGTTTATAGGTAAAATGACATTGACAAAATTAAGCATTCCTTAAGGTTTTCTTATTCATATCACGATCTTCATTTTGGAACATATTTTGTCGCAAAAAGCCGAAATAATCAAGTTGTGGAAAATCATATTCGTATCATGATAAAAATGTTAACTTGCGATTAAAAGTATTAGATTTAGTGTACAATTGTTTTCCAATACTTAATTTGCATTGATAATGTACAGAAGCTCAGCCTTTGAATGTATTTTTTTTTTACAAACAGCTTTAAAACTGGTTTGCATCCTTTCTAACGTTAGTCTAAAAAAGTGGAAATAATCAGAGACAAAAGACAATGTTACAGGAGATTTTACTTTTATTTATTGTAATTCTTACCACTATCAAACCAATGAAAAGTAATAGATTGGTTCAAGAATTTTAAAAATATAAGTATAGCACCTTAGGTTCTACTTATTCAGCTACTCTTTGTCACATTAAAGATTGTAAAAAATTTAAAGACTTTTTGAAATATTAATGTAGTGACACATGATTCCAACTTATTCCAACTTACGACGTGTGCTGCTGTTTGCAATATAAAAGTAGTTTATTGAATTATCTATGATGAGAGAGAGAGAGAGAGAGAGAGAGAGAGAGAGAGAGAGAATGTACCAACACTGCACATTTAATTAAATTATTGTAATTTTATGCATGGATCCTGGGTCGACGAGCGTGTTTTGGGACAGTCTTAGGGTCTTTCATTCAGCAAGTATCAACAAGAGAATAAATTCTACTGATCTTGCTTAATAATTATACAGGGTAGAATTTTACTGATCACTGTCTGTTTATTTGGTTGTATTCTATTTAATTGCCTACATTTATCCTGGGTAGTTGAGGGTGTTTTGGGACAGTAGTGTGCTGTCTTAGGGTATTCATGGGGTCTTTCGTTTGGTGATAATTACCAACATGGGGAAAAAAATCTCCTGATCTTACTCGATACTTATACAATGAAGGATTTTACTGATCACTGTCTTTTTTAAGATTTGATTCAATATAACTGTATACATGTATCCTGGATAGGTGAGTGTTTTCGAATAGTATTGTGCAAACCCCGTGACTTTTAGGGTAATAGGAAGACAAATTAATCTGGTGGATGTCTAATCAATGCATAAATTGTTGGAAATAATAAGACATTCAATTGCTGGCCAGATTTGGGGAGGCAAACAAGTGTTAATAAACAGTGCCCAAACTTTTAAAACAGTTTTTGCTTTGATATTCTTCAAAGGAATAGCCTTTGGAAATCTCGAGGACGCATACATTATGGTCAACAAGTATTGTAAAGTATCAGAAATAACAAATTAGCAAATGAAATATAATCCTTTTCGTGGTTTATTGCTCATAGCAAGTGCAAACAACTTATTTTATTGCCTGCAAGAAATTGATCAAAATGTGAGCATTTTTGTACAGTATATATATTGAATGCAGATCCAGTAATGGAATGCTTTTGGGGATTCATTCTTGGAACAGTCACTAGGGAATATAAACTGACTGTTCTTGAGTCATAATTTACAAATGTATGTGGTACACAAAAGGTAATGTGTCTTGGCCAATCCAGAATTTACAGTTTTAATTCCTCTGAATTTGCAATTATAAGTGTATGTCCAATCCAAAAGCCGACAAGACAATCCTGTATTTGTTCCTCATAATTGCATAGCTGTATGATAATTTTTGTTTTAGGTTAATTCATCGACCAATATTGTTTTTATGAATGCCGGTTTCCATTAAACATTTTTGTTTTCTCTCTCTTATATTTCCTACGAAAAGTTAAACATAGGACTGTATGTAGTTTTTATTTATTTATTTTCGTTATTGCATCGTTGTATTGGGCTGATATTTTTTTGTGTCATGACAATATTAAGTTTTATTTTAAACATGATAAAATAATGATAAAATCACAGACAAATAAAGATGTCTCTGCAATGGAAGGGGGATGGATGCTACAACAGCTTGAGCTGTGAGTAGCCTTAAACACTTAAAACTTTTTTGGAAAATTATGGTGTGTGTGTGTGTGTGTGTGTGTCTTACTCTTCTAACAGAAAACAATCACATCTGTGGAAGTCACATGTAATAATTTTTTATTGATCTTTTTAACTGCTACATTAATTTCATATCCAAATGTATCAAGCATGTTTGATAATATATTGTAGCAGTAATAATAAAAACAAATTTAGCTGGTTACTGGTAGTGGCAGCAACGTTATTTATATTCAATATATTTTATAATTGCCACCAAAGGAGTCTGATGTTTTATCAATCGTTTTATCTGCACTATAAATATCGCTTCATATATGGATGAATACGATTTTAAATAATAATAATAATAATAATAATGTAGTTTCCAGTTTGATATATATGGAAATAAAACATCTCACAATTGTATTGAAATGTTCTTTATGTTTAGATAAAGAAAATATATTTCATACTGTTAGAATTTATTTTCTTATATAATAAAAAAAAGTTCATATCTTTTAGCATAGAGCTATGCTAAAGTATATGCCTTGTATGTGCTGTCCTTGTTTCAAGTCATTTGCCTCTTGCTATTGTATTGGAATTGGAGATTTAAAATGATGTGATGTGATGTGATGTGATTTTGATTTTTAACGTAGCTTTAACAATTTTTCAGTCATATCGCTACGATGTCTGCAATGTAGCAGTTTATACTGATGTCTAGCACTGGGGCATCATGCCGCAGACATGTAGCATGATGTCCCACCCAGTCACATTATCCTGACACCAGGCCGACCAGTCCTAACACTAACCTCGTAATGCTGAACGCCAAGCGAGGCAGCTGTTAGTACCATTTTTTAAGTCTCTGATATGACTCGGCCGGGGATCGAACTCACGACCTCCCGCATCCGAGGCGGACGCTCTAACGATTTAAAATGAAACTGGAGATACTTGTCACATACAGCTAGTGACAATATTTGCTGATTATTGCATAATCATCCATGTAATACATATATAAGAATTATGTATAATTTGACTATTTTCCTTACGTCTTTATATATATATATATATATATATATATATATATATATATATATATATATATATATATATATATATATATATATATATATATATATATATATATATATATATATATATAACTATCATACGGGTTAGATAATTTTTAATTCGTACTCTACGGAGATTCAAACCCAGGTCCGCGGGAGTAAGGCACCCATCGCAGAGCCTGCACACACGAGCCCATATTCCCTCACGACTAAGCACACATCACCAAAAACAAAAAATGATGTCACTCAGTCGGTGTTATATGCACCCGTGTGTAGCAGACACACTCGCATGACGATCTAGTAACTAATTCTCATGTATCTACAGTCAAGCGTAATGTAAAGTGCTATCATTGGATTCCTAATGAAAAATGCTTGATAATAGTAGGCAGAATTAAAATTTTAATACAACTAATACTATCATACAGGTTATAGAATTTTTAATTTTAAGCTGGCTGTTGTTTACCCGCGGACCTTGGTTCGAATCTTCGTAGAGAAAGACTGAAATATTCTCTGACCTGTATGATAGTATTAGTTGTACTAAAATATTAATTCAGCCTACTATTATCAAACATTCTTACATAGGAATCCAGGGATAGCACTTTAAGTTCTGTCTGGTGTATGTGTGTGTGTGTATATATATATATATATATATATATATATATATATATATATATATATATATATATATATATATATATATATATATATATATATATATAGAGAGAGAGAGAGAGAGAGAGAGAGAGAGAGAGAGAGAGAGAGAGATGCCACTGTAAACTGCAGATTAACAGTAGAAAATTAATTTCATAGGGATGAGAGGATAAACAGAAGCCTCATCTCTGTTATGTACTCTCTCTCTCTCTCTCTCTCTCTCTCTCTCGTGAATAAACAAGAAAGAAAAGAAACTATGGCCTCGAGGTACAATTATCTGCAATTTGCTCAAATCTTATAAGGTCTTTACTGATACAAAAAGCAGAATTTGCACTGCACTCTGAAACAATAAACATGCTCTAAACTAATAACATTATGAATGAGAATATATAAACACAGTAGGACCTTAAACCTTTCTTGCACGCTCTTCTGCCACCGTGAGACAGCGGTAAATTACACCCACAGAATGTTCAAATAAAATGGGGTGGGAAGGGTCAGCGGAAATATAACGTTGTGTAAATACATTTAATTGTATACAGTTTGATTCATCTGTTTTGTGTTTCTTGCAGGCCACCTCTCTTCCGAATGTTAATACTCTGAGAAATCAGCTGACTGTAATGCTATAATATAATTCGAATCAGATTTTAAAGAAGACGCGCAAACATGCCGTATGTATGTATGTATGTATGTATGTATGTATGTATGTATGTATGTATGTATGTATGTATGTATGTATATGTGTGTGTGTATGTATGTATGTATGTATGTATGTATGTATGTATGTATGTATGTGTGTGTGTATGCGTGTGTGCGTGCGTGCATGCATGCATGCACGCATGTATGTATATAACATTATTACTTTTCAGTACTCCTTGCTGTTATAGTTTTTTTTTTTTTATAGTTGTTTTTTTAATGTGTCGAAATGAGCCAGATAATAACCTTATCTTGCTTAGTAGGGTGGGAAAACATCACTACCTGCTCCTCAACAAGCTCAGGGACATAATAAGAGAAACAACTATGGCGACTCTGAGACTCAAGAAGCGAACCCATCAAAACTGGCTCGACGAGAACAACGGAACCACTGAAGATCTGCTTGCCAGAAAGAACAAAGCATTCATGGACTGGCAGATTGACACAAACTCCATGCCCCCAAAAGACCGCTTCAAATGCTATCAAGCTGATGCTCAGAGAGAAATCAGCAAGATGCATGACCATTGGTGGGAAAGGAAAGCTGATGAAGTGCAACGCTATGCCGACATTAACAACTCCAAATATTTCTACAACGCCATCAAGTCAATCTTCAGCCCTTCAAAGTCTGGCTCTGCCCCCTTGCTGCAGATGGCAGTACACTAATAAAGGACAACGCTACATTAAGGACAGATGGAAAGAACACTTTGGTCAGCTCCTAAGAGCACCCTCATCGGTCAGCCAATATGTTCTTGACCAAATATACCAACAGCCAACGCACGACCAACTGGATATTCCGCCAACGATAGAGGAGTCGAGGACGGCCATTAAGCAAATGAACTGTTGCAGGCCATCTGGAAACGATGGTATCTCAGCGGAGGTGTACAAGGCTCTCAGTGAACAGACTCTGGAGGCAATCCACAATGTGCTAATCAGCATTTGGACGGAAGAGGAGATCCCAGACGACCTTCGCGACGCATCAGTTGTGACCCTCTATAAGAATAAAGGCACACGTGCGGAGTGCAGTAGCTACAGAAGCACCTGCGTGCTCTCCATAGCTTGCAAAATACTTGCTCGCATCATTCTCGACAGGCTTATTGCGTCAGTGTCAGAAGATAATCTCCCCGAGTCTCAGTGTGGTTTTCGCCAAGACCGCAGCACCGTTGACATGATCCTCGCAGTGAGACAAATCTACGAGAAGTGCCTTGAGCAGTACACGAATCTGTATGCCGTCTTCGTGAACCTGACAAAGGCTTTCGATACAGTCAACAGAGACACATTGTGGATAGTACTCAAGAAGCTTGGTTGTCCTCAGAAGTTTACCAACGTCATCGTGCTCTTCCACGATGACATGACTGGGGAGATTCTCTCAGAAGGTGAACCCTCTGAGAAATTCCCCATATCTAACGGTGTCAAACAGAGCTGTGTACTCGCTCCGGTACTCTTTAACCTCTACTTCACACAGGTACTGCACCATGCCTTCCGTGACCTTGACCTTGGTATCTACATTATATATCGCCTAGATGGATCAGTGTTGGATCTCCGTCACCTAGCTGCAAAAACCGAGACGCTAGAAAGACTCATCACTGAAGCACTCTTTGCAGATGACTGTGCCCTCATAGCCCATGAAGAGACTCGCCTAAAGCAATCGTGGACAGCTTCTCTGAAGCTTCCACCCTATTTGGACTCACAATTAGTCTAGAAAAGACAGAAGTCCTCTTCCAGCCTGCCCCAAACACTGTCCTTACACAACCTTGCATCACCAATGGTGACACGCAGCTAAAGAATATGGACAGTTACAAATACTTTGGCAGCAAAATATTCAGTGATGACTCCCTGGACAAAGAAATCACTGCGAGGATCCAAAAAGCCAGTCAAGCACTCGGACGAATCCGAACCAAGGTCTTACAGCACAAGGACATACGCCTGACGACAAAGAAGGCATATCAGTCAGCTGAAGCAATTCCACCACCGCTCCCTCCCCCCCACCCCCCCACCCCCCGAGTTTCATCATGCGGATCAAGTGACAGGACCGAATCAAAAATCAGGGAGTCCCTGATAAAGCCAACACAACAAGCATCGAAACCTAACTAATCCAGGCCCAGTTTCGTTGGACTGGCCATATCATCCGCATGGATCAAAACAGAGTACCATATCAGCTTTTCTTTGGCGAGCTAGCTCAGGGCGACCAAAACCAAGGCCGCCCTCGCAAGAGGTACAAAGACAATCTCAAGACGCACGTCAAATGGACAGACCTTCAACCCCACCAGCTCGAGATCGCTGTCTCAGACAGAAGCCACTGGCGAGCCCTGACCAGAAAAGAATGTTCCACCTTCGAGGTTGACCTCCGTCAAGGTCTTGCTGAAGCTCGTTAGAGACGTCACAGAGCTGTATCCCAGCCATCCCAAACCACCGGTGTCCCATGCCCCACCTGCAACCGTCTGTGTACATTGGAATTAAAACTCCAAAGCCACATGCGCGTCCACCGTCAACGAGATCACACAACATGTCTTTTTCGGCTCGAGAGACTCCAAAGAAGAAAGATGTATATGTATGTATGTATGTATGTATGTATGTATGTATGTATGTATGTATGTATGTATGTATGTATGTATGTATGTATGTATGTATGTATGTATGTATGTTATAATATTACTTTTCAGCACTCCTTGCTGTTGGTGTTATTTTTGTTTTGGTGTTGTTTATGTGTCGTAATGACCTAGATAATAACCTTATCTAGCTTAGTTGGGTGTGAAAACGTGACTACCTGCGCCTCAACAATTTTAAAAAAAGCCTCTTCACTACATTGCATCTCATTGGGATCCAACAAATGTGGATGTACAAGAGTTTTAGTCGGGGAAAAAAGGAAAGGTTATGTGAGCAAGGCAATGTTTTATCTGAATAGTATAGCACATCCATGTGCCGACTCTAAAATTTGAAGTTTCTTCAACAAATCTGTACTTACATACTTGATACTCACTTAGGAATGCAATAAGTGATTTTTATAAAATTGTAATTCCATTATAGTTAAGAAATTGCGAATGCTGGACTTTTTTTTAATGGGGCAGACTGTTTGGCGCAAGCTTTTGTTCCGTCATAAGTTTAAATACATCACGCAACTTCCAGAAAAAAATTCAAGTATTGATAATTTCACAACGGATATTCTAGAGATAATAGAGAACATCTGGAGCACTCCTCATTTTCTTAATATAAAAACAAAACTAAGGTATGTGGACTAGAGCAAAAAGTAATATCATAATTTGTTTTGCAACAAGACATGCCAATCCCATCTCTCTCTCTCTCTCTCTCTCTCTCTCTCTTTCTTAAACGACGTAAGCAATCCCGTAGGTGACACCTGAATATTTGTCATTTTAGCCAGTCTGAGTTGCTTTATATATCAACTTAGTTGAGAATCCGAGAATCTCGTTCTTTCCACGATTTACTTTGCATTTTTCTAAGTCTGGTATGAATTTCTCATTATACTGACAGGTCATGTGAAGAAGAAAAAAATAAGGAAACACCGGGAAAAAATATTTTATCTAATAGTTTCTATAATCTGACACGGACGACTAAAGTCCACTACCATTTACGGAAACGAAAGCCTGAAACAAATGCATACTAATATCTTTACTTCATTTTAGACCTTACTGTGTTCAGCGTAGAAAGTGCTTTGACTTAGAAACTATTTTAAAAAGAGAAAAACGTAATTAAGTGTTACCATGACTAAAAACACAGAAAAGCGTATACCCAGTATGCCGTTAAAACTAGTGTCTTACTTGGTTACTGGCTTCAATAGCAGAGGTTAAGGATCTGAAGAGTAACAATTCGTCGAAACTTGAGATTGCATGATACAAATCTGCATCTACTGTGTACGAACAAACTCCCTCTTCTATCTCGCCACTCAACACTCAGGTTTATTTACAAGCATATAATTAGCCATCATAAATAAGTGTTTATGTTTTAAAAGCACTCACCAAGCCTTAAGTTACTTGTACATGCACATTAAATGTGATTTTAAACTACACGCACCACTCAAATGTTCTAATTTTAGCTACTTAATATCAGAAAATATATATTATGATATCTGGCCAGAAATTCTATACACCATTTATTTATTTACTGTAGTATCCCCTTATTTAAGAAATGTCTCTGTTATAGATGGAAATGTTATATTCTTCATCACCTGCCCATTAATTTAGTTGCATGCCAATGCTATGTTTGTATTACGTCTGCAAATACATTTTCACATGATATAATATACGCTTGAAAAAGCAAAGCTTGGCAAAGAAGCAAAGGATGATGTCATTAACTGATAGCACTTTCTCCTTATCATTTGTCCATACGTTATTATAATTCTGTGTTTGATGCTTGCGTCCTTCTTTAACTTCAGGATATGTGCCAACTTAGAGACAAAATATCTGATACTTAGGGATACAAACCTTCTCCTCTGTCCCCATTAAACCCCCTGCATGCTCGGAAATGTAGAATGGGTCCAATGATCCCTGCTGTACGTCGTAAGAGGTGACTAATGGAGGGAGGAACAGCGCATGCGCAGTGATTAGCGTGTCAGTCTTGCGACCGGAAAATAGTAGGCTCGAATTGTACTGTCGTATCAGCCCTGGTCTGCTACCGTCTGGTTTTCATCTGGAAAGGGACTTCATTCCAATTTCCTTAGCACTAATAACCTACTTGTGTTGCTGTGCCGAGAATAACACCAACCAAAAGCAAATGTCCCTTTTATGGTTGAAAAGCGTGCCATTTGCCCATATTATCTGCATTACATAGTAATGAGAATTGTCGGTAAATGTTTTTATTAAAAAAAAGGAATTGAGCGGCTACATGATCTCTGAACAAGAACGATAAGAACTATTTGCAGAGTAAGCAGGACTACTTTACCCTCATGTGGCCTTACGGCGACGTATAGAAACAAAGATGCATACACCATAAAGTAGATACGTGTGTTTCAAGATGGAGTAATATAATACAATTAATATAATGAAGTATAATGTTCTTGGGACTAGGAGTCCTGTAATAATGTAAATACATATTGTTTTAAGTGTATAACATTCTTCAAATTCATGATTTGTCCAAAATTAAAAGTAGTATGACTAACATAAAGGATTTTTCAGCTTAGATTTTTCTCAGTATAAAATGGAAATATTTTTAAAAAAAATGAATTCATCTTCAATAAATTCTCACCCACATCAGTTCGAATTTCTATCATATCACGGTATTCCATCATATCGTCTAACTTCAGCTGGAAATATTCAGTGAGAATCACTTTTCATAATAAACTTTTTGATTATTCTTTTGCCGCATATAACGCCTTTGTGGCTCTATATAGAATGTGTGTATATATATATATATATATATATATATATATATATATATATATATATATATATATATATATATATATATATATATATATATATATATATATATATATATATATATATATATATATATATATATATATATATATATATATATAATGTACAAAATAAATTTATATGTGTACTGTACAAGAGAAATTTATGTGTACTGTACAAGAGAATCTTTGGATCAATTCCAGTTAAGGGTGTCCAGAAATTTCGTGCTGTCATTTGTGTGCATTTTTATTATGTTCTAATGAAGATCAATTATATATTTAGCATGCTCTTCTGTCGTAGTAGCTGTTAATAAAACAAACTTTGGATCATAAAGTGTTTTCTTTCTAACTTTCCTGGCCAAATAATATTTTCTACGAGCTGTTTTGCTTGGCCCGCCACCCTCCCAAAAAATCAACATAGTTGAGCTAATATATTTATTATTATGTTTTGATGTTTCTAAAAGTTTGATTTGCGCAATCAAGAGAAATAAGTTTACAAATAGAATAATCATTATCGTTATACTACAGTGCTTTGTTAATTTTTCGTTTATTCGAAAATATCTAAGTGGTTAATAATTGCATTGAACAATTATTCTTCAAGTTCGCCAAGTGCTGTGGTCAACATTGCAAGTGATGGAGTCACGAATTTTTATATATATCTTTATTGTGCCACAAGATGAAATATTTCTGATAGTTTCGCAGGAAATTATTTTTTCTTTGTTGTATGTACACAGCCTTTTTTCTAACCCTATTTATAGGGCTGATCATACAAATATAAGCGATTTAAGAGAGCGGTAGGATTGTGATGACCTAATCTGTTAAAGCAAATTACACTTTGACATTCTGTGAACTATTTGACCTTATCTGAGTAAGTCCGATTCAGCAATAAATCAAAGTGGACTAATCATTGTTGTAAAGATAGTAAGGGGAAAGTAGAGGCGCTAGGAGCGCCGAGTCAAATTTCTTCGACAAAAAATAATATCCATTTTTGAAAGGAAATGCCATTTCCATTTCTTTGTTCGAACGCAGTGTTTGCTCTTTATTACTACGGGTTGAAATTATGTATGCATACACATCTCTCCAGGTGTTCCCAGGTCCAACTTTTTTCCTCCATCTCCTTCTCCACTGTCCTCCTCCAGGTCTTTTTGGGTTTGTCACTCCTTCGTCGGCCGTCTAGGGTGCATCTGAGGGCGACTCATTGCAAGCATGTGGGTGGCATTCGGAAGACGTGTCTGATCCACCTCCAGCTGTGCGTCTGGGCATTTTGGATGATGAGTTTGGTTTCATTCCTTTCATACAGTTGGGTGTTTGAGTTGGTGTGCGGCTTGCTGTGTTTGCCAAGTCAGCGGTCTTGGTTTGCATGTCCTGGTGTCTGTGTGAGAGCCACGCAAAGTCATCAGCAAAATCCAGATCCTCCAGGAGACTAGTAAGCGACGAGCAGATTCCTCTTCTTTCCTGACTGATTACACCCTTTATGATCCAGTCAATTCCAGGTATGAACGAGAGTTGACACAAAATGCATCCCTGCTTCACTCCAGTTCCCACCGCAAAGGCTTGAGTCAGTTTATTATTACATATTACTTGCGATGAGAACTTGCTGTATAGCATCTTTGTTGAGTTTACAATTTTCTGGGAAACTCCCTCATGTTTCAGTATATTTTCCACAAGGATTTCCGATGTAAGTTGTCAAAAACTGTATCCAAGTCAATTGGCTTGTAAAGGGGCATTCCTCTCCCGGCTTTAGTTCTAAGATCTGTCTCAGTTCAAATATATGGTATGAGCTTTATCAAGATGCAGTGACGGTTTATCATCAACTTCTCACTAATTATATGATTCATTTTTTGATCCAAGTTTCTGTGATATGAAATTATAAATAGTGCAAAAGAGACTTGTTCTATTTTTAACCCTTTATCCATGCTTGATGCTTATAAACCAAATAATTTATGTAACAAAGGAAGAAAAAGAGCTCCAGACTACCAGAATGTGGCGTCCTTTAAAACAGCATGATTTACATCAATCGATTTTACTCCCATGGAAAATAATGTCTTGCACAAAATGAAATTATTTACTGCGTAAAATGGCTTTTGTACATCTAGCATGATCTGCCTATTATAAAAACCTGCATAAAACGCCTTTTGTAAATCTTGCATGATGTCATACCAGTGTATAAATCCATAGAAGTATGTGTTTTGATGCAGTCTGCCAAATACATTATGCATTAGCTGTTGGATAAGAACGTCTAAAACCTGACAGATGTTGATAGGGCATACTGGCTTGAGGTAAACTTGTTTCTAGTTGAATGTAGCATTCTTTCTGAAGGATTATATATATACATATGATCCTGAAAGTGCAAATTGGTCGCATGTTTTCCATTTCGGCTACAATGTTCTTCTCAAACAAGGATTTTATTCTTTAACATCTAGTTTATCAGAATAGAAAGATTATTAAGAATATAATGATTCGCGATCTCTTTTGAGTAGCGATGTGTGGCTAAAAAAAAAAAATGGGGGGGGGGGCGGCACCAGATAGATGCCCGCCCCCCAACTGTCGAAAAAAAGAAAAGTGTTTTATATGTATGTGTGCCCCCCGAATGTGTGTTGTTTAATTCTTTTTATTAAAATAATTTTGCTCAAAAATTTATTTTATACAATATTTGATGGGGTATTTATAGTTCCCAAGTGTTATCTTTAGGGTTGTTCATCCGATCCAGATTTCCTTCACCTTGCTCGAATTCTCTCCTCTAGGCTGTTTTGTGACCTTTGCTAGAGGTCTCCTACGTCCCGTGTTTGCTGTAAGTGTATTTGCTATATTGTGTGAGTGCTATATATAGTTTTTTGTTGGGACAGCAATTCAGTCAGATCTATTTTCCCAGTTTTCTTGATACCACTGATTTAATTTTTTTCGTTAATTTTCAATCATTTTGAATTTGGCGACTGAGTGGTGTACTATGACGAAAAAAGATGTGTGGCTTAAATGCATGGTGGAATGACGATGAAGCGTGGCCTAAATGCATGGTGGAATGACCATGAAGTGTGTCCTAAATACGTGGTAGAATGACCATGAAGTGTGAGCTAAATGCATGATGGAATGGCAATTAAGTGTGCCTGAATGCATTGTGGAATGACAATGAAGTGTGCCCTAAACGAGTGGTGGAATTATCACAATAATCAAATACATCTTAAAGATAGGGTTTTCAAACATTTCGGTGAGAGCTATACAGGTGTTATGGCAAGACAGGGTTTTCAAACATTTCGGTGAGAGCTATACAGGTGTTATGGCAAGATAGGGTTTTCAAACATTTCGGTGAGAGCTATACAGGTGTTATGGCAAGATAGGGTTTTCAAACATTTCGGTGAGAGCTATACAGGTGTTATGGCAAGATAGGGTTTTCAAACATTTCGGTGAGAGCTATACAGGTGTTATGGCAAGAAAGGAGTTATACAATTGACCAATAATAGGGCTGTTCATTTCCTCAGCGTGAGTGTTAATCCTACGTATTTATCTAGCCCTATCTTTAATCTGCACGATTGTTATTTTGGTCAAGGGTTACAATGGTGTAGTTTATATTTACCCAAGTAAACGAGAGATTCGTGTGAGCGAGGAACTAATCATGGTTTCAGTTTTATATACGATGTGTTGTGAACACAGCGTGACGATTCGCGTTTGCGTTGCATTTATTATTTTCTTGTGTAATCTACACTGCTTCCGCTTCATGATTCTTTTTACCTTCTGACACTTTTAAATGAACCTCCGTAAAGATGTTTTGGAATGTTAGAGTACATGTATAAAGTAATGACATTACTTTAGTTATGCATATAGGTGTGACTGTCCCAATTTATGCAGGCTTTTCAAAAATGTCGTCTTCCTGCATGGAGTGGTTGAGTTTTTTTTTAAAACAAAGATATAAAGCAAATTTCGCGCTTGAAATGTGCTTAGAAGTAAACCCACTCTGTCCTCTCGTGTCAAATCAAACAAATAATAACCACATCTATGCATGCAAAATTAAGAAATTATACGTTTCCCTGACGTAGTTAGTAAATCCACTTTGAGTGTCGTTCATAAAAGAACTTAATCTAATGCAGGTCCACATAATATGATTAATGCAGCATAGTATTGTATCCTTGACCTCCCAATCAACCGCCATCCATTCTTAAAATGTCGTTATTGGTGAAACATTTATAATGCACAACAGGAACTATTACGTAGGCGCCGTTGTTACTAAAGGATCACTATTGAAAACAGAGACAGAACGTTTCCTAGAGCAAGGTTTCTTTACAGACAGAGGAATAAATTTATTGCATATAAACGATTATAATGCAGGAGCTTCATGCGAATGCTCGCCCTATGTCCCTACAGGGAATTCCATCCCACAGACTCTTGGCCTACTTACACCCCACCCCCCACAATTTCTGGATCCGCCCCTGATTACAATGAACGAACAAGCCTCAGGATTAGAGTATATCAGCTATTCTGAAAATCATTTATTTAAACTCGGTCTGATTCACTAAAATTGTAAGACCCTTTTATAGTACGACGTGTGCTTACGAGCTATCCACTGAAAAGTGTATCCATCAATTTGATTCCTATAGTTAGATTATAAGCAGGAGGCGTATTGCTTTTTTTTTTCTTGTTGCAGCAACCCCCGAAATATATTTTTCCTTCATCAAGAAAAAAACAAAACAACACAATAATTGTATTCACGTACTTTACTTTTCTTTGTTACATTCGATTTTTTTAATGCATGAATTAAAATTTGCCCCTCTGCAATGTTCTGGTGAGCGTTTGGGTATTATTGATACAACAAAAGCAGAATGTTGTGTTTTTTCATATTTCTCTTTGTAAATTCGCCATTCTGTAGCAGAGTTGGCTCACTGGGACAGTTCATTCTTTTTCATTTGTAAAACAATGATTTAATACCCTGATGAATATTTAAATATAATGTCGTAACATTAATAGTTAAATAATCGACAAGAAAGCAGATTATGCCTACTGTGAATTACTTTATTTTCGTGGATATCATTTTTCTTGGTTTTGCAGAAACTTAGTTTTGCCGGTACGTAAATTTGTTGGTCCAACTGTTTCAAACAGGGAATTGGTGTTCGTTGCTTTGTTAAATTCACTGCTTTTATCAGCCACGAAATTGGTACTTCACGAAAAATAGTGAATTAAAAGTCGTATGACCTGAAAATTAGGGCGGTAAATTTTGTAGCTTTATCTCTAACGTGCAATTACAGTACGGGTTCGTCCATGTGAGATGTTTTCATGCTCCAGTTTTTACGCAACTGACTTGATAAGGATATGGCCAACTTTCCCATTTCCCAGATAAGGATCTGGACATCTTTCCCATTTCCCAGATAAGGATCTGGACATCTTTCCCATTTCCCAGATAAGGATCTGGACATCTTTCCCGTACTAGATCTTTTACAAGATTCATATTATGACAGAAAGCATTAAATGATGCAATCGGAAATGATTGACACAAAACTGGTCCTCTTGTACGGTGTCATCTTCTCGGGATCGGATAAATCTGGCATATGCAGATTCCTCCATAGCGAAGGCAGGAAAAATGAGTTTTAAAGACACACTATGATGCAGATGAACGAATAAAACCAATTCACGGGCTAAATCTGTCCTGCAAGCCGCATTTTGGCCCACCCCAGGGATAAATGATAGTTTTGAAAGTGTTAGCGACATATGCCACCGGTCTTATAGGTTGCAAAAGTGAAATATTCTTTCTGGTTACGCTTATTTCAGTTTTGCTTACAGATGTGCAGCGAATCTATTATAAGTTTATCGGTACAAAAAAAGACAATAATGTACAATGGCACGAGTCAATGTACATGTAATGATGGTAATGCAAGACATGTCAATAACTGTTTTTGACATCGTTAATATACGTGTAATGCATGACATGTCAATAACTGTTTTTGACATCTTTAATATACGTGTAATGATGGTAATGCATGACATGTCAATAAATGTTTTGACATCGTCAATATACAGGTAATGCTGGTAATGCAAGTAATGTCAATAATTGTTTGACATCGTAAAACTGAACAGATGTAGTAGAGAATAAAATAATGATAAAACACTAAATAAATCGTTGCAATGAGCCCGTTAATATATACTATAAACAGGACAAGTATGTCGAATTTTTAATACAAGTTTTGGCATATCTGAACTACGAAATGTATTCTCAAACCACAGCGTTCTTACGTTATCTATAGGGGGAAGAACTCGCAGTGACACCTCACCACAGGAGTAACCTCGCAGTGTAGTCGAATATACAGCGACGTATCGAAAGAGAGCGAAATAGCGCTCTAGGATCAGTGCCTAGGCTGACGGAGATAAGTTCACACGCTGATCGGATCAGCGTTAAAGTGTTAAAGTGTTGAATACTACAGAACCACACTAAGGAACTATTTATTTTTCAAGCAACATTGTTCTTCTTTCATGGGGAATATAAACAAGCTATGATTACCTGTTATCTTGGATTTAAAACAGTCTGACAGGTATGTTTATGATAGTACGTACACGAGAGAGAGAGAGAGAGAGAGAGAGAGAGATGTTCGTCTTTGTGTATGAATGATTGTGACACGAGTGCAATAATTGGCATCTTAATACCAAGAAGAAAAAGAGATTATTATATTTTCGGTATATTTTTACGTTTTAGTGGAACGAGCAGAACTAATTGCGAGAGAGGGAGAGAGAGAGTAGTTTAAAATCATTGATCTATCCACTCGTTCCGGCTCTCTTGCCTATACATATTTGTAGTTACTAAATCCAGTTATCAAAATATTGTAACAATGTTCTTTGACTTACATACACATAAAACAGGGCTGGGTTAAGAAGAGACTAATTTGTATCTTTTTGACAAACATACAAAAAGCAGGGCATTAAGAAAGGAGCAAGTCTAACCTCTTTGACTTACATAGGCTTAAAGCATGGCTAAGAAGGGACCAAGTCGAACCTCACTGACTTACATAGGCTTAAAGCATGGGATATGAAGGGACAAAGTCTAACCTCTTTGACTTACATAGGCTTAAAGCATGGCTAAGAAGGGACCAAGTCGAACCTCACTGACTTACATAGGCTTAAAGCATGGGATATGAAGGGACAAAGTCTAACCTCTTTGACTTACATAGGCTTAAAGCATGGCTGGGTTATGAAGGGACCAAGTCTAACCTCTTTGACTTACATAGACGTAAAGCATGGCTGGGTTATAAAGGGACCAAGTCGAACCTCACTGACTTACATAGACATAAAGCAGGTGCAGGTTGATGAGGGACCAAGTCAGTACTCTCTGACATACATATAAATAAGCAAGGCCGGATTGAGAAGGAACCAAGTCGGTCCTCTGATTTACAGCGACATAAGCAACGCCGGATTGAATAGGGACTAGGTCAGTCCTCTTTGACTGACATACATAAGGTACAGGCAGAGTGAGAAGGGACTCAGTCGAACACTTTAATATTGTAATAATAATAATATAATAATAATAATACACATGGATTATAATAATAATACAATTTTCCGTGTTATCCCGAATCTGCCCGCCCATGCTGTGAAGTCGTGTTAAAATACTTTCCTTCGTGATATAATGACAGATGATTTGGTGATTTTTATTAGCATGGTAATGTTCACATTTTTAGGTCGGTTGTAAGATTGATCGTGTTTACTGGCGTGACGAATTTTGAAAGCGAATAACATGTAAGAAACAAGACTGACCGGCAATATTTACAACCATTGCTCAAGTATAAGCCTTTTGCGATAAGTTAAATTTATGACTCGATTGTACTGTATCGACCAATTAGATCTAGCTCTGCTTTATAGCTAAATCCTGGTTACTCCTTTGGCAACAAACGTATACATGTTAGCAGTATATGACCTGAATATATGCACCAAGAAACTAACAAAATGCACGGAGCATAATGTGGTCGATGGTGAAACAAATCCGACTGTTTTCACTAATGATTGTTTTATCTTTCATCATTAAAGGAGATTTTGTTACGTGATCAATGAAGATCAATAACTGGATTTAGAATTTAGGACGAAGTTGCGTAATAGATGTAGTCATTTTTTTTTTCTAATGCCTTTAAAATTTGACTCTTGAGAGTAAATACAGATATCATTATCTCGTAAATAACACCAACAACACCGTATTCATTTTAATTCTACTTTTGGTTTAATATTTTACGGCACAGCAACACAAGTAGGTTTGAATGAAGTGCCTTGTCCACTGACACACCATGGTAGCTAACCGTGGCTGATCCTATATCAGGATTCGATCCAGCACCCTTTCGGTCGCGAGCACGATAAGCACTGATCGATTGGGTTTTTTGCCTTAATTAATCGGCTGTTACGATAGGGTCTATTCTACATCCCGGAATCAGAAAATGGTGGGTGTAAGTGTGGAATAAACGTCGAGTAATCTTTTGTAAAATGAATATGTAACAATCAAGAGCTACAACATGAGATCAATCAGCAGTGAGAAAACAACAATTTCAGATAACTTCACTAACAACCTTTAAACTAATTAATGCAACTAATTGCTTGCCGGAAGAAAATACAAATACTGTACTCTCTCCCCTCTCTCCACACACACACACACACACACACACACACACACACACACACACATATATATATATATATATATATATATATATATATATATATATATATATATATATATATATATATATATATATATATATATATATATATATATATATATATAATTTACATTAAATTAAAATTGATTGGTTTGGAAGTCATTGAGCAGTATACATACATACATACATACATACATACATACATATATATATATATATATATATATATATATATATATATATATATATATATATATATATATATATATATATATATATATATACACAAAATTTACATTAAATTAAAATTGATTGGTTTGGAAGTCATTGAGCAGTATACATACATACATACATACATACATATATATATATATATATATATATATATATATATATATATATATATATATATATATACACACACACACAATTTACATTAAATTAAAATTGATTGGTTTGGAAGTCATTGAGCAGTATACATACATACATACATACATACATATATATATATATATATATATATATATATATATATATATATATATATATATATATATATATATATCCTTTCCTATACATGTATTACTTTTGTATCGCTTACATGTAATTTGAAGTTAGATTTTCGCCAGTTTGACTCGGAATTAAACTTTAAAGTTAAAAAATATAATCAAAACTTATTGTAAAAATGTATTAATGTCCCATTGAAATATTTACCGTTGTCAGTTCCAAGGTTTTATTCAGTGACACTACAGTGTATCGACTACAAAAGGTCAAATATTTATACTGATAGGAACTGACTGATCATGTGAGTTGGACCGACTTTACCGAATATGCTGTTTACAAAAGATATCCATTCATTTTACATCAACCAACATCATTTATATGTAATTTATAGAAATTGCATGATAATTTCTTTTAGTTCCTTTGTATCGTGTTTTTGAATGATACAATTCAAAATATCCTTTTTATCATGTTCTTAAATGATACAATTCAATATCCCAACTATGATAAGAGCAAACGGTAGTGCCCACTTCATGAAGGCTTGTTTAATCGCAGTTTGGGGTTAATTGTTTTGGGACTTCGAGGTCAACCCTACATGTCATAACTGTGCGCCGATACTATTTTATATCGAAACTTGGACCGACCTAGAAGTTGTGAATGGATCGAACGGTTGTTTCATTCGCAACTTCTCTTCTCGATAAATCCTAAAGGCAATCCAGCAAACGATATGCCCCGAATATATGTGGTTTCCATTTTGTTTTCCTTTTGGCGGAGACATTCCGGCGAACAAAATGCATGTTTTTTTTTTTTTTTTCCTGCAAATTGTCGTGCTATCATACATGCGAAGCATATTGTTATCTTACATAAACAGCCGAGGACGTTCCGACTGAGGCAAGAGAATGACTATGGAAGGGGGAAAGATGAGGGGTGTTAATATGAAATATATAATGGGCTCGCCTAAAGTCTTTTTGTGCATGGGTTAGCTTAAAATTATCCGGTATCGTTGTCTTTTTTTCCTGCAGGTACTTCTTAATTTTTTTGTATGAAATGTACAGTTGCCATAATTGCTGTGTATTACATGATGCCGATTTTTATCTGTAGCAGGAAATGAAAACAAATCAGATCAGACTCATTGTCATCCAAATGCTTTGGCACATATGATCAGATGTTACAGTGCCTTTTATTGTCTGAAAACATTAACGTTGATTTTTTTGACTGTGTTGGCGCCCCAGAGGTGATGGCCTCGTTTCATGATGAAAATATAACTGTACACGTGACTAGCTCACACTGATTTAATCAGACATGTATGGAATTACCAGCCGAATATCTCTTGAAGTGTCTTTTATTGCTGCGGATACGCGTTCATTCTCCTGATCTTCTTTGTTTTATTTATGGCATATCGATCCTTTTGTCTTATTGTCTCAAGTCAAGGCCGTCCCGACCACATAGGCGAACATGGCGGGCGCCTTGGGTACCCGGCTTTCAGTGGCACCAAATTAGATGAAAGTTAATTTTTGTCGGGGGGTGCGAGGTGGATAGGCGCAAAAGTCGTAGTTTTCCGAAGGAGCCATTATCATTTGGCCCGGTCCTGTCTTTAGCATTAGCAATGGGTTTGATTTGTTTTCGCCGCCTCTTTACTTAACTATCTTTAGTGTATTGATTTTTATTTTCAGTGTGTGTGTGTGTGTGTGTTTATGCGTGGTGTGTGCAAAAGCAATTTATCTAGTCTATGGGATGGAAACCGCAGACGTTCATTTTAATCGTTTCCAGGTCATAATTTTAACATATTATGCAAAGAAAACTTAAATGGAAACGTTCCAGTTGTTATTAGACGTGGGGAAGGGGTGTCGGATGCCCCCGCCCCTATTCTTATCCGCCCCTATTAATACGGCTGATGTTTTGTTTTCATCGAGCATTTTCTTGTTTTTCACATTTTCTGCTTACTTTAATCTCCAGAAAATGAGTTGCTATAAATCGATGGATCAATCAACCAGTAGACTATATAAAGTGAGACGGCGATTCATTGAACTGAGAAACAGCAAACATGGATAGATTTAATCGTGTGTGTGTGTGTGTGTGTGTGACTACAGCAGGAAGTACTATCGTATTTTCCCATATAAAGAGCTCACCATATTAGATTTGGTAGTTTAATCTCAGATATGCCATCCATTATGTATTGACAGATTAGAGTCTACATTGGTCTTTTGAAATGATAACAAAGGCACAAGAACAAATAAGAACAAATAGCATAAACCTTGATCTACTGGCGTACAATGTGCCAACAATTTTGTTTCAGTTATGTAAGTTAAGTTCGCAGTTGGATGCGCTACGTGAAGACGACATTGTTCAAAGCTGAGCAGTATGGTATTTGTTTTAATGAGTGGCCAGTGGTGCTGAAGATATGGTTAACAACAGTTTAATTGCAGTTTGTTAGTAGTCATTCCAACGGCAACTATTCAGCATGGCATATATCACCTTTAATTTTAAATTTGTCTTCCTTTTTTTTAAGTCCCTCCCTCCATCTCTCTCTATTCTAGATGTGTTGTTTCATATGAAGTGCTGTAATTTTTTAGGTTCCTTATTTTGAATTTGCTAACTAATTAATCTTTTGGACAGTATCTATTTTAAGAGAAAGATTTATTATCAAACTTATAGTACAATTTATTATCAAACTTATACTACAATTTAGGACATCGAAAACATTATATACATGTTTTTCCAGACACCGCTGACAGGTAAATTTATGGTTCGTTTGATACCAATGTATCGATACCCTTTCAAGTATAATTATTTTATTTAAAAGATAAAATCGTCATCTAAAATACCCACTGTGTTTTTTTATCATAGTCGCACAAAAATAAATTTTTATAAATGTTTAATTCTACATGACCTTTTTGCCCTTTGCGACTTTGTCTGCTCGTGTGAAAGTATGTCGGAAGGTCTGAATTGACTATATATTATTTATTGCTGGTATACAAGAAATAACCGGTCAACTGGTAATATAAATCGTGTGTCGCTCAGGTATACGGTACATGTACATAGTTAAATATAGATTATAGAAGTTTCGTGTCAAGTGTTAAATTTTACACTGTTGCTAGTCGACAGCAGAGATCTTATATTTACAAGCACACCGTTTATATAGAAAGGGTTCCAGTTCCTTTAGTTATATTTCGTGTACTGGTGGTTCAAGACACAGTGGCTGCAGATGATGTCTACAAAATGTCAGTAGAGAGTGTAATTTTATGTGTTCTTTAGGGTTTTTTTAAAATAAAAAAATTCAAACCTGACATGTAAATTGTGTTTTGTTTGTTTTGAATATGCGGTCATCTTTTAACTGAAGATCCTTTGTGCATACATAGACACCCACACATACATACGTATGTACCGGATGCATGTGTACGTTTTGTACCTACGTATATATGTAGTTTTCCATCAATGCAGCCAGATCGTTGAGTATCGGACTGGTATTTCGAGGGTCGCTGTTTCGATAACTTTTCCACGTCAGTTCGGGTCAGCCGTCAAACTGGGTCATTGGGAGAGGCACTTAGCTCCCCCATTTCCTAATCATGATGTATCCAGTAAGTCCAGTAATGTATCTTACGGCACCATAAACACATTTGATGTAAATGGCACAACATCGCATATCAACTCTCAACAATGTAAATGTGTTCCTTCATATCCATTTGCTAACTTAGTATACATTTTTTGTGAGGTGGGATCCTTAAAAACTTCCCAGAAATGACCGCTCCGGTGGCCTAGTCGTTAGAGTGTCCGCCTCGGATGCGGGAGGTCGCGGGTTCGAACCCTGGCTGAGTCATACCAAACACGTATACAATTTGTACTTGCAGCTGCCTCGTTTGGCGCTCAGCATTAAGAGGCTAGTGCTAGGACTGATCGGCTTGGTGTCAGGATAATGTGACGGGATGGGACATGATGCTACATGTCGACAGCGTGATGCCACAGTGCTAAACATTACTAAAAACTCTCATTCTGCAGACATCGTAGCGATATGACTGAAAACGTATTAAAGCAACGTTAAAAATCCAAATCATACACACATACACATACACACACACATCCCATGAAACGAGCCAAGGACAAGTCTCCTACTCCATAACCGTGGTCCTGGATCTAGTGGCAGAATTCCGCTTAGGTAGACTGCATATTTTAAGTGTGAACATGTGGCAATGTCAATTTTTTAACATTTATTTTTAAGAAAAAGAAAACAAAAAGCACGTATTCATTTGTGCCACTAATTAAAGCCTCTGGTTTTTAGGGGTGGGGGCTGCAACTCTGACAGTGCCTAGGGGCGCCATCATAAACCTGTCGCTGCAGGAGTCAGTGGCCGATGCGCACGTGCATATATCTCTTACTTATGTTTCCAAGTTATAACCCAATGGCAAGTCACCTACTATAACCGAGCGCATGTACTTGAGATAATATCTAATATCCTATCATGTTCTTCAAATACGTATAATATTATACGGTGGAGTTGTTAATAAATATCGTTTGTACCTAAATGTTGAGTCCAACTTTAAAGAACATATCCCTGATCTGTCGTAGCATCATGCGCATAAACAACAGGGTATGTGTTGTTTGTTTTACTTATTGCTCCTGACAATCTGTAAAGACCGAGATGTGACTTGTCTTATTAGCGAGTAAAGACGGTATAGCGCATGACAAATAACCATATCGGAGGGCATGATCCAGGGTTTGTAGTCCCCTCCTGATCTTTGAAAACGCTCGAGGATGATCGTTCGAACCAAGGCGTCCCTTACATCAGACAGAATGGCCAACAACTGAATCACGTGATGTATGTACATGCTTTATCAAAATGTCTCCCAGCCAGACGAACGAGCTGCGTAAGAGTTTATTAGTCAACATTATTTCTTGCAGAAAGATAAATTCAGAAATATTCGAACGTGGCTTATCTTCAATGCACAGGAAGATGTTACTTCCTTAGCATATAGAAATATCATCTTATAACCCGCCGCCCCCCCCCCCCCCCCCCCTTACCCGTTTGCCACACCCCCATAACCGCTGGAAGGAAATTCTCAAAGCTTTGTAGTTATATTGCTCTTGAGCTTGACATATGTACCAGTGGTGTCTTTCGGGTAAATATCCATAACATAGGTGTCTTGGAGAAGATAACATGACTATCGTAATTGGATCACACGGATGGTGTCCCTGATAAGAGGTCAAAGGTCAGATATGACATTTTTCAAATATTTTCCTGTATGACTAATTCTGCATTACGACAACTGAGTCACCGTCTGGAGGTGAATGTGTGGCCCTAGGAAAGATTATGTTGGAAGGGTTAGACTATGCAATAGAAATCATGGGCATTTGCTATGGCGAACCTTTGCAATTGTGTTCAGGTTAAATATAAAGCATTTATCATTCGAATAAAAGAAAGGATTTGTTATTACATATTGTAACCTGCAAAATGTCAGGTTGTTTTGTTCTTGCATGATGGATGAGTGTATGGATGAAAGAAATAAGTGCAAAGTAGTTTGTTAATCGTACATTATAATTTCATACATTATAATTTTAATTATGCAGTTTTAATGTCAGTGGTAACATAAATATCGGTAGTATGCATAAACACAGTAAAATAATGAAAAAAGTATACTGTACAATTATCAAAATGTGGAGCCAAGATTATATGCTCAGAAATGCTTTATGAATTTCAGTAGTCCAATAGAAACATTCGATCCCTCAGTGCTGCGTGTATGCTGCGTGCAGCAATCGCAGAGAAACAACCATAACTGCAAACAAGCGCAACAAATTTCTTTGTCAAACGCGTCATTTTAGTGAAACGTCTTAAGTCAGATGAAATGCATATTGAAGCCCATTTTCAGGTCACATTCACTCACCTTATCGGTATTTATTAAATAAATAGCATACGAAATATTTACATCACAAGTTTTGAATTCAGGAACGTCGACTCAGTTTAGCATCGGCCAATGTAGGATATCGAACGTTTTTTGTAAAAATAAATAAACGCTTTTTAGTAAATCTATGTGATTTGAACACGCGTGTCTAATTAAACTAATTTATACCAGTCTAATATTCTACAGTTTTCAAAATTATATTATGTTTTTTTGGGGGATGTTTGATAGTAGCAAGTGTCGCCCAAACCAATACATCATTGCGGCAATGAAATATAGTTAATACAGCTTCGTGAGTATATATATATAATCAACCTGGATATCATTGTCTTTAAAAAAAACAAAAACATCGCTTTTAATTCCCCATTTACCCTAACTATCCACATGCCCTATTACTTATTCTTTTCACCTATATCTGCGTGGGTTCGAGTCTCAGGCTTGGCTAGCGTGGGTACGTTGGAAAGCCTGCTACTATCTTCTCGTGGGTCGGTTGTTCTTCCCTGGGTTTTCCAGGGTTCTTCCTCCACCAGTTATACTGACCGCCATGTACAGCCTATCCTGTGCTGAAAATGGCTTTAAACCCTAAAACAACAACTTATTCTTTTTCATAACCTACCTGTAAAATATTTCTTATTTGACCGTACATTTTAGATTTAACGACCATTTACGGTATTACCCTTGTCATACTACCTATAACTTTTTACCATTAAATGTATTGGATGCCAGATTGGCATGTTTCATAAAGCGGCTTAGGTGTCTGACACGAGTGTTCGTTTGATGTGAAATTTATGCAACCAATTGTCACATATTACATGTAATCTGCTTGTAGCGAGTGACATATTGCAGTATTCAACGGGTTTTATACATTTCATGACAAATTATAACAGGTGTAAGATTATATTATGAAATAAGGATAAGGTCTTTACAGCATGTTGCTCTGTTGCGTTACAATTTACCTTAAATGTTACGCCAAGGTGTGGGACCCTGAGTGTCTAATTGGCCTTTAGCCACCACCTTTACCGTTTACTGCCACCTCACTTCTGTCCGCATGTGTTCGAATGTTAGCTCAGCCAACGTGGGCATGCCAGTAGCTTCCCGTGGGTCGGTGATTCTTATAGATATTTTTTTCAACTCCAGGGTTCTTCCTCCACCATTTATACTGGCCGCCATGTACAGCCTATCATGTTTTGAAAAATGGCGTTAAATCCAAGCCAATAACAACACCAAGGTGTGGTGAACGATTGTAATGTTGTGTCGTAATGACGCTGACATAGGTGAGCGTTATGTAACCGTTATAGATTATATGGTCTCTAGTATCGGATTAAATAGTCATTGTTGGATATTTAGCGAAGCGTACATTTTCATTTAATAACTCAAAGTAAATAAATACACCCATGGTCATTTAGTCTTTTTAGTTCTAAGTGTCATCCTTTCCGCTGTCAGATCAACGGATTTCATCAACAGAGCATTCATCAGCAAAAATAGCTGGTATTGTTTTTCCTTTGTCGCCAGCTTCATTACACTCGGCCAGAATTCGCTGCCCCTTCTAGGCATCCAGGATTTGTCGACTCTTTTTTTCTTTCTTTCTTCCCTCCATGCTAATTATTTCCCGTATATAGGTAACAGTAGGTCGGGGAACCATCCTACCGACTACCTCACAATTCAGTATATGTACACATTACTTTACAGGAAATAATTGTTAGTACATAGCATTATATCCTAATTCGAAACCTAAAACAGAATTTAATATTCGTTGTGTGTGTGTGTGTGTGTGTGTGTGTGTGTGTGTGAGAGAGAGAGAGATGCTTGTTGCTACTAGACTCTACATTCAATTATTCAAAGTTTTATACAGCAACTATTTTCTTTATTCACTTGACGATATATATATTCTATCATCATGCTTAATGGTGACTTTCTCTTATCATCAATCTGCCAATAAAACAGATACATAGATTAGGAACCTTAACGGTTTACTGTACAAACACCTTTTGCAATTACTCTGCTTTGTAGATGTGTATATTATATAACATTTTTCCTTTCTAGTATACCCAACAACAAAATAAATTAAGTCATACCTCCATCACTGCACATATGCTTAATTTCATATATGGACGTATCTGAGCATAATTAAAATCTGTACTTGTATTTTGAAAATTAAGTATGAATCATTCAAAAGTATGTTTGTATAGTTGCCATTTGTCATCAAACTTTTTCCATGTACAATTGATGTATGTATAATATGTCTTTGATGGGTAGTAGAACTTCATTTCTTTTCTGAAATGAGCAGTGTTTGGTGTTTCATTATTAAATCTACATTTATAAATATATGATGTCAGTTGCAACGAAAGGAGATCAACCACATTATCTCTTTTGTTTGGTTTATTATACCAAGAATACATTTTCTTTTTGAAACCTGAAAATTGTGCAGATGATTACACTTACTCCTCATCCACCCAATACAATTAGTAATTAATGACTCAGTTTTGGAGCAGTTCCAATAAAGACTAGATAAAGTCTCAAATAAATCGTTGCGTAAAGAACACATGCTTGTAGGGACTTTTCTAATTTTGTTCAAAAATGTATATGTTGGTGAGTCTCTATGCATTATATTAGTTTGAAACCATCTCAGTAGAGGACACATTTGTTTTAAAGACAAGAAAAAGGTATTTATTCCAGTCACTTTCATAAATAAACTCATATTCTTGATTTCATTTTAATATTCTACGTTGGCGAGTTGTTGACACTGTTATAGATATGGTTGAGTATCGGCGGTGCATAATGGCGACTGTGGGACAACATTACTTGTTATGGCATTTATTTTTAACAGTCTGGCTTTTTAAACAGTATGTGTACGCCAGACTTCTGTAGTTTCGACATTCTTTGTTTTGCTTTCTACGCATTTCTATCTTTCAAAAACCAAAATCGGGATGTCTTAATGAGATTCCCTGGGTTTGTATCATACGACCATGATCTTCAATAACATCTGGCGAAACATCCTCCAGACAACAATGAATGTATCACAGTGCCCGGTAAAGCGTTTCATATGCTTTGTTGGGCTGTATATTGCTTGAACTTCTAATCTGCAATTGTATCTGGGGTTGCAAATTTGATCTGAAACGGGACTGGTGAGGGCGGACTTCTTGTTGTTATTATTATGGTGTAATGAGTTAGCGTTACCCAGAGTGCACTGTAGTCTGATTGAGAATTGAAAGTAGTCCTCAGAATATACTTATGTTACTTCTTTAGGCTCGAATAAACAGTAACAAAAGAAAGAGTGAAAACAACAAGCTTTGAAAAATGGAACTTACGATTTTAAGACTCAAATCCAAAAATAATCCCAGAATAATCAACGAATTAAATTTTAGAAGTCCTAGTAATAAAATGTACATATGAATTCAAGTTCGAGTCCTGACGAAAAATCCAAAATTGAAGGCGATGATGTATACTGTATCCTTTGTGGTGTTGTAAGGTTTGCACTTTTGTGTTATTCACAAACAATAAACCGGTGTTTGAATTAATGAAATGTCTTTGTCCAAGAATTCTGTATGAGCACTAAAATGTTTACAGGAAAAAGAATTATCCTTTAGAATGCAAAAAATCTAAATAAAATTTGAAACGTAATTCCCAAACTGGTCACAAACACACAAACACCTTGACATCAAGTGTTTTAAGCTCCGACTGACCAAACATCTCTATAAACAAAGATTATACAGTGACTTGAAGCGAAAACCAGATTCCCGGATGAGGGTCATCTAGAAAGATTTAGAAAATATCTGCAAGTCTAAGGGCACGTAGCACAGAATAGCATCCATTTCACCACCACCATTCACACACCAAAAATGAATAAAAAAAGAGAAGTTGTTTACTTGACCCTCAATCAAGGCCAGGAACTAGGTCAAAAATAGAAACAGTGTTTCTAATATTAGCCGGCCACGAAAAGAGTCAGGTCAAACTGAATTTTCTGGAAAATATCAAATTCCTAGAAAACAAAATTACATTACAGTGGCATATAATATAAAAAAATGTACAACTTGCAAACAATTAAATTAAATCAAATATAAATTAAATCAAATATACGTAGCATTATACCTGTGTGTAAACAAATTTCAGATTAGCATCACATGACTGCTTAACTCCAATCACATTGCTGAAAACTCAGTAAGTTCATAACAATGAGAATTATTATTAGTTACATATTAGATTAGAGGGGGAGGGTGTGTGTGATTTGGATTTTTAACGTAGCTTTAACAATTTTTAAGTCATAGCGCTACGAAATCTTCTGTAAGGCAGCTTATAGTGATGTATAGCACTGGGGCATCATGCCGCAGACATATAGCATAATGTCCCACCCAGTCACATTATCCTGACCAGGCCAACCAGTCCTAACACTAACTTCTTAATGCTGAGCGCCAAGCGAGGCAACTGTTAGTACCATTTTTGTAAGGCTTTGGTATGACTTTGCCGGGGATCGAACCCACGATCTCCCGCATCTGAGGCGGACGCTCTAACCACTCGGCCACTGGAGCGGTGGGGGGGGGGGGAGAGGAGGGATGTTCGCAGTTGTATGTCTCTTTTGAAGCTCATACACATTTCTCCTTTTGCACAGGGTCTAATGGGACTTCAGGACGGTCATCAGCGGAGAGTATATGGGGTTAAAGGCAATACGTACATCGTAGTAAACTAACGTGTGCTATTTTTCCCCTCACAAACTTAAATTTTTCGGCTAGAGTTGCTGTCACTGTTAGATATGCAGACGATTATTAAGATGAATCATCACGTGGGCGTTAAAAAAAACAAAAAACAAATTAATAATCCCTGACGAATCGGCATTGTTTAATTAAAATATAACCTTCTTTGGTGTTGTGTAATAAGCATCACACACACACATACACACACACATAGGATAATAAAGTAGATTTTTGCATTTTAACCTTTTAAGCGGGAGTTGTCTGCCATTCTTTTTATCAACTTGTGCCACAACTAGTCGGCATTTGACTTACACACTGCTTGTAAGTCACATGATCAGGCATACAAAGTCAAATGCCTCATCTAAACATCGGTACCAAATTTATTATTTTATGTGAAACATAGCTTGAAATCAGTCTGATTAAAAACCAGATCTGCACTGTCCCACGTGAAGATCTGACATCGACCGCTGAAGTATCATGATCTGGTGACATTTGGAATGCAGGTTTCAGAACTCTGAGAGTGAATCAGCTCGTTCAGCACACATTGATACTCTTCAGCCATACTACTCAGTCTCCTAAATACAAAGACATAAGACATCGTCTGATCGGTTGATAAAATTAGCAATTATAGTAATAAAATATGTCAACAGAACATGACCCCTATGCGGTCGCTGATGGATCTTCGTGTAGGACAGTGGATACCAGATTATAATCAGCTTGAACTGCATTGATTCTTCAATAGGTCGCTCAAGAAACGAAAGAATTGTCTTCCTTTTGTATTATTATATAGTACATGTATGACCGGTAAAATTAAAAGCAACGATACAAGCCCATGTGCTGTAAGACACAACATTGTATTTAAACTGCTTTGCACACAATGGAAATGAATCCAGATATTTTTAATAGAAATCCTTGTTCAAATGTTTTATGACTGAAAATGACATGAATATAAATTTGGCTGTTCATTATTTTATGTACTGTTGTGTCGCGATAGACCATATGTGTCAAACTCAAGACCCGCGGGCCACATCAGGCCCGGCGTACAATTATATCAGTCCCGAGAGGTCTTGACCGGCGTACAATTATATCCGGCCCGAGAGAGAATTTTAGGCTATGGTGTTTCCCAATGCACACTTTGCTGAAAAACTTAGCTTACTTCGCGCCGAGTTCGCACGGCGCTTTAGTGACTTTGAAGCACAGAAAAGTAATTTCGAGCTGTTTCGTAACCCATTTGCCATAGACGTGGAAACTGCACCTGTAAATTTGCAGATGGAGCTAGTAGAGCTGCAGTGTAATGGGACACTAAAGGCAAAGTACGACACTGTGGGGCCTGCACAGTTCACTCGTTTCATTCGTCTACATGCGGCTGGAACCTTGAGCATGTTTGGTAGCACATATCTGTGTGAGCAGCTGTTTTCTGTGATGAAGATTAACAAAAGATTACACAGGAGTCGTGTCACTGATGAACACTTGGAGTCCATCATGAGAATCTCAATGACACAGAACATTACTCCCAACATAAACGAACTTGTAGCCAAGAAAAGATGCCAAACATCCAGCTCTGACAAATTGGCATAAGAGCGAAAATGGGTATGCCAATGATTTTTTATTATTAAAACTTTTTCTGTTTTAATTTATATTAATGTTTAAAAAAGGTTTAATTTTCCGCTTATTGAATGTTTATCCTGTTCGACCCGCAACCTTACGTGTGATTTGAGTTTTGGCCCGCTGAGCGATTGAGTTTGACACCCCTGCGATAGACCATCACGGTGTCCATTTAGTAATAATCCTTGTTGGGTCCTACATGTGCTTAACATAACCCAATAGGATCTTGACAAAGCCCACTATGTTGAAGATTTACTGTTTTATCCCAGGGGACGCACTTTTATTGGATATCAGGAGCTGGGTATGCAAATAACAATAAGATTCAGCATGCAATAATCTATAATTAAGAGATGATTGTGGCGAAAGCAACAGAAAGTGGAACAACTTGACGAATCGGCATTAACATAAATATAAGCTTCGTTGGTGGTGTATAATAAGCAAAACACACACACACACACGCGCGCGCGCGCGCAAAACTGCACACTGGATTTCTGCTTTGTACAAGATACAGCTCAATGTTTTAATACTGTGTAGCTCTCAGTCCACGTGTTTCGTCGAATCGATCCTTTAATAAAAAAGTAAATCATTGATCTCCGAAAAAATAATCGTATTATAGAATGTTTTGTAAAATGGCTGTTTAGAATAACACAAATCTGAATTTGCGCACATTTTACTTTATTATGAAATTAAATAGTTAATTATTATTTTGGTACTCCATTTGTGGTATTCCCTTTAGTATTTTTATCTGTCTCGAAACGGAATGGATGCAGTTGTACTAATCTAGTAATAGTTATTTTTTTATATATAATGTCCTCTCACTACCCTTCAAAATGATTTTTAATTTAATTTTTGTGTATGGCTTTTAAACAGATGCCAAGTGACTGTAATCACAGTTTATACTTCAGGGATCATATGATAAAACAATTTCTGAAATTGCCTTTCTCAGTTCGTATCTAACATTTAACAAATGAGCAAAATTATTCGATGTAGCAGGTACAATCAAAATGTTAAACTCTTTGATGCACAATTGATTCTCGTGTACAACGAACAACTCGGTTGCTTGCACTTTCGTTGTTAAATGGAGTTTGATGTAGTCTGAACTTAAAGTTGACTTATTCCTTCTGTTAATCTGCGCACCATAATAGTAGAAAGATGAAACAAAGGAGAAAATGAAAATGGTATGATTGTTAAAATTAATTGAATTGAGTAATCTGCAGGTTGGAAAAAATGGTCGGCAATTTCACGTCGATTGCATTTGGACGATCATTCTTTCGAGGCAATAATTTCGCTATTTCTGAAATCGCGACTTTTTCTGACATGGTTGCACACTTTAAATGCAATTTCCTGTAAATGGTTCGTTGTAACTTCGCCCTCTTAGTAAGATAGGTGGTTAATTGGCCTTGGCTGGCGTTATCTAGAGGATGACCTCCCTCAATTTTATAGCCCGGTGGGAGTGGGAGATAGAATATCAACAGAGAATTGAGCAAGACTATTGGGAAGAAATACTGCAATACGAACCCCCTTAGACAAGAAACAACAAAATTTAATCAATAACAATAGTGGCAGCTCCAATTCAATCCAAGTTATGTCAGCAGAATTGAATAGCAGTGTCTAATTTGGATTTATTTCATCATAATAACGAGTGGTGAAAAGAGCGTAATGTCCAAGACTGATTGCATCACCTCACGTCTTCCTATTCTCTAGTCTTCGTATTTTGAACGCTTCATCTGTTCCTGAACTTCCTAGTCTTTTATTCTGAACACGTCATCTATTTCCGAACTTCCGACTTACATCATTCGGTCTGTCCTGTCTCTTCCTGGAAGCTGTTTCCATAAAGGACAAAATTACCCCTCAATCTCTATATGTATCTCTTTAATATGTACACAGAATTCCCTCACTTACGTTACTCAGAAGCATAAATAACTATCCGAACACTGCATAAATTCTGAACTAATTCGATAGATCGTCACTCTCGTTTCACAGCGACTGACCATAAATTAACACGTGAGCGGTGTATCTAACATTACCATATCTCTTTACCTACGCTACCATATGCTCGATTACTTTTGCATAAATCCATAAAATTCTAGCTCACATCAGTCCCTAACCTACAAGATTATTTAAACAATCCAAAGTCAGATATAAATATGCGATTATCGTTAACTCACGACAATCAGTATCGTCCTAACAGACAAAGGAAATTATTTCACCCATGAAATCCTACACATATGAAAATTTGGATAGCATTCAATCCGTCAAATCTATCAATGAAATAGTAACTGTAAAATTAAAGAGATACATTTCATAACAATTCTAGCATCAATAGATTTCCGTGAAACTGAATTAACGAGACATAATATGAATCCTAGTCATATGAAACACATGTGCACAAAACAAACAATCAGAAATAGAAAATTACGTGAAAAATTAAAATTGCATACCTTAATGCTGTTCTCGTTCAGAAATTGTGCGTCCTAGTACGAAACTCTGCTTTTCTTAAAAGACAGCCACCTGGTCCCCTTTTCTTTTTTTAACGAGGAAAGCACTCTTCTTTTTCGGATTCTTTGGAGCCAAACGTTTCTCTCAGGATTTCGGACTAAAGAATTTCGACCAAGGTCGTCACTTTAAATTTACAGTCTTCCAAAGTGTTCGCCTTAATTTATTCTGACCAATCGTACAAAGCGGTTCTTAAATATTTCCCAAGATAATCATTTCTTTCGTCAGATTTTGGAAAGCATAGAATCTCTGTCCTACGTTGCATGTAGATTTTCCTTTGAAAATGATAGTTTGACATGAGTTCCTATCAAGCGGTTATGGTTGGTTGCTCAAATGTTTACTTTCTCAGGACATTGTTGCAATACCATGGTCAAATCTCAATGAGTCATAGATGCTAGCCTTTCAAGTTTAGCAATGCCATGGGGGGGGGGGGAGAAAAGAAGACATGTCGAAGTGACCCTTTACAAAGACTTATCTTGCTTAAATGTGATAAAAGTTTAATGCCCAATGCATTCAACTTTAAGGTTCAATACTGTTCAAAATTAGACAGTTTACACTTGTCATAACCATTTTTTAGCAATGTACTTTCCCCGTTTATTACAAACATTATATCTGTAAATAAAATTCCTCTAGCTTGTTATACGAGTACGGCTCTCTCTTTCTCTCCCCTCCTTCTCGATCTAACATGATTACTCAACGCATTGTTCGTACTCGAGCGTATCCGAGTTACTAGGTATATCATAAATATTGATTGATAATTAGTATCTTATAATAAGGACTAACACCTGGTGAGTGGAAATCAGGCCTTGAGGCAATGTCGGTATATCAGTCAGTTTACATGAGTAATATGGCACTTTTGTCACCAACAAAAATCAATGTCTTACTCGGAACTCGAATATTTCATTGTGGAAGTCAAATTTAATAGTGTTTTCGTTCGTTCCGACCGATTAAATATTCCATTAGAACGAATGTCATTGTAACGAGATTTCATCGAGCTTCCTAACCAGAACAGATTTGCCCATTTTATTTGTATTTTGTATTATCGAGGAAAGCAATCCATCATTGAATATTAATCCCCGATGGTGCAGAATGCGTAATGCGAAAACAAAATGGTTCACTCCCCAGTTATGGTAGGAAACAATTCCCATGCATTCAGTTTATAAATGCCGTTACATATTCAACAGTGTTGTAATATAACTGCGGAGTATCTATATTCGCAGGGTAGCTTGGAAATCCTCGTCATAGAAAAATATTTTGATTATTGTTAATAAAAATAAGATGTAACACTTATGGTTTATTTTCTATCAAAATAATATCTGTAACGGCGAATTTTATTACACTGCCATAGAATAAGCACACGCTTGCCGTTGAGGGTGTCCATTTCATTTGATTATTGAACATTTTCCTGTCTCTTGTCTAACCGTTAACGTACGACTGTAGACTTTTCTGTCACTTGTTGAACTATTATGCTGAGTAAACAAGTATGTCCCCCACGCTCTCACCCCATCCCCTTTTCCGAAATTCACCTCACTTTCATAGCTTGATTACATAAATATATACGTGAGTTGTGAAAGCTGCAGGTTGTTGTTATGAAAAGAAAAGAACGGTATCAGATTACTATGCCTGGTTTTATATAATGTTTTCTAAAAACACATTGTTACTTTAGTATTCTTATTGCTTTCTGCTATATCACCATATATAATATATATTACCTATTTACAGGGACTTAGTGCTTGCTGCTACTCTGACTCATTAGAGTAACGAATCAGTCTTATTAAGACCCCATTTTAATTCATGTTTCATATTTCAAAAGGTAGATATCATAAGAGAGTTCGTGTTATTTGTAAGTCCTCTGAACAGTCTTTTTTGTTTTAGAATTTCACCATTTTAGTCATTTTCATTTTTAGAAAATATTTAGTCTTGCCAGTGTAGAAAATGTTTATAACAAATTCATTTTGGTAGAAGACACGTGATTTCCAAAATGATGCGTTTCCAGTAATTAAAAAAAGAAACTTTAATGGTCATAGAACAGTAGAACTTTTGGGGTATTATATCGTTCATCTTTTGTCTTCGTCCGTCCGTCCCTCCGTTAGCACCAGTTTGTTATCTCTAATCCTCCTAAACTACTTGGAGAATTGCCGTAAAAGTTTACATACATATTGATCCCATTGTTTAGTTGAACCTAAAGGAAAATGGTGCCCCTTGGGCATTTAATAGAGCAGACGCGGTATCCATCTTGAAAATTGTTTTAGTGTCACTCGTAGCGAACAGAAAGACAAATCAACATTGGGGTTTCATCAGATGACTTCTTCTGATGTCAGCTTACTTCTTAATATAAAATAGTGTTGTTCTGAAATACAGAGTGGCCACCCATGCCAGTTCTCTTGAAAATCGTGTTATTGTTATTGCTCCTGAACGGAGTGGCAGATTTCCGTTCAGTTTGAACCAGAAGACCTCTTAAGATGCTTAGTTCAAACTAAGTGAAAATGGTGCTGTCTGGGTTCTAATATGGCTGCCACTTCAACTATCATGAAAATCGTGTTATCATTACTTCTCTTGAATGAATTTCCATACTATCATGACATTTTACTCAAAGACATCTTTTACATTTCTAGTTGGTCCTAAATAAAATAGTGCCGTTCGGAAATCAAATATGGCTACCATAGTTGCCATCTTGAATATTGTGTTATCACCGCTTCTGAATGAATGACTATATCAACGTAGTGTTTTCATATAAAAAACGTTTAATGCTTGCTAGTTGGTCGTAAATGAAAATTTTACCAATCTGACCTCCGATATTGCCGCCACAATAGCCATCTGGAAAATAGCATTATTGCTGCTATAGCTGGGCACGTTCACCAGAAAATTTATTATGATGTTAAGTTGGTCCATAATGGAAACGATGCGCCTCTGATATCCATTTTGCCAATGTGGCAGCCATCTTGAAAATGTTGTTATTGTTACTTTACAGAAGAGAAAGTGGTATTAGCATGAGGTTTTCACCAGAAATATCTAGTACTAATATTAGTACCCTTACTCGTACCTCGTGGATAGGGTACTAACATGAGCATATACGTGTTAATGGAGCAAGCCGGGTGTGATTCACACCCGGCGCTCTTTTAGCCTAATAATAACACTTTAAACATATTCCTTGCATATAATGGAATAAATCGATTAGTCCTCTTATTTAATACCAGAAGTATCGAAAATCATTGTAGAAATAGTTGTAAAATCTCCTTTACCTTTTTTAGCCGATATTTTCGTTTAGATCGTCCGCCATATTATTTCAAATAATGATTACTTCCGTTCTCAGCCTCGTTTGTTTGTGTGCCATATAAGGACATTGACGCCTTATTTGGAAATGTAAACAAATCACAGTAAAATTTTGGCGCCGTTTGGGTCAGAAATTTTGCGCATTAAAAGTAAATACGGTTTATCAGCAACTTTGAAATTATCACCAAGAAGCGATTATTCGCACTTGATTGATAATAATATAGCATAGAATATCCAAATATGGTCTGGCAAACCTTACGTAGAAAAAGCGGTCACGGCGAGAGTCTCGCGTTATCTGTCATGGCGGACAGGATAAAGTTAGAGTAACCATGCCAATTTATTTTATCGTGTAAGTGCTTAATAAATTCAAAATAAGCCAAACTTCATTCACAACATGATTATACTTACGTAGTTGATTTCTACACTGTTTGTTTTTCTGACTTTAGTGATGATTTATTTTGCTCCATTACATGATAAGGGATCAGTTCGTAGCCTCAACCACAACAAATCAAGTTGAGGCTACGACATCGTAGCTAAGAAATATCATGTGATATATTGTTAGTCATAAATCAAAATGGTACTGATCTGATTTCGAATTTGGCCAACATGATGAGCACCTTTGAAAGGTTGTTTTTGCTACTCCTCTTAAATGGAAAGGAATTTTGAAATGTGGTTTTCATCACAGGATTTCTTCTTATGGCGCCTTGATGGTCCTAAATGAAAATAATGCAAATTGACCCTCAGTATGGTCATCATGGAGGCCATCATGAAATTGTTATCCCTATTCACCAAAGATGGATGGATCTATCAACACTTCATTTTCATAAATAGATCTCTCATGACCATTTGTTGGTCCTAAATGAAAACGGTACTAATCATAAATCTAATATGGCTGCCACGAGGGCTGTCGTGAAATCTCGTTGTCACTTCTTTTCCTGAATGAATGGTCATATTGACGTGGGGTTTTCGCCAAATGATTTCTAGTGATGACTGCTTGGTCCTTAATGCAAATGGTGCCGATGTGACTGACATCCAATATGTTCACAACAACAGCTAATTTAAATATCTTGCTATTGATGAAGAATATTAGAGATGGTTTCAACACGCATCAGTTAAAATGAAGGAATGGACTTACCTTAAAATCATGGAACTTGTCATCGCCTTGATGTGGATATATGTGGGGAGTCAGTATTCACAACAGATCGAATCAGCAGAACATAATGTATTCTGTTATGAATGGAGTAGTAAAAAAATTGTGTGTTTTTTGCTAAAATCATCAAACTTTACAACGACGAAACACATTAAAGCAGATTGTTTACACTCCGGATCTCACATACATATACCTAAATGTGGCGTCACTTGAGAGAAACGTGTCCACTTAATTAAAAGATCTTGAAACCAGTTTCAATTACATACGTTTCTGCATGGTACGGAGAACTTCAAAATAATCAGATTTTAGATGATAGACTGTGGTTAAGAAAGAACCCAAATGGAAATATAAATGAAATACCATTGCTTTACACAATACCTCGGTGAATGATTTGACGTAGATACATATTGTGCTGATATATATATATATATATATATATATATATATATATATATATATATATATATATATATATATATATATATATATATATATATATATATATATATATATATATATATATACATACATGCATACATATCTTCGTAGCTTGAATGTTAATGGTGTCGTAAAAGTATGTTGGAAGCAGCTCTAGTTTTCTCTTTCTGCAGTCGTCACAAAATTAGGATGAGCCATAGGATTACTAATAAGCCACTAATCCGATTAACCCATAGTCCGGCACGTAGACATATTCACTTATAGTTGTGTATGTCATCTACTTCTTTGTTCATTCTTACTTTATATGATCGATTGTGCTCTTCGTGTAACAGAAGAAATAAAAATATGAATCAATCAATAATGGCACATGTCATGTATAAACAACTGGTTTATTGTCCTACAGTATTAGCGCAACGCCTGGTGGTGAAATGGAATTTTTCGAGTCCATTTACGATATCTTAAATGAAGAGAATTAACTTTGGGTTCAGATTTATCTTGAATCTCGCGATACTGCACGAGACTGGAGGCATCAGATTGATAATAATACGCAAATAAATTCTTGAAAAGGCTATCTGCTCATGATTATTGTGAGAGTATAATATTTTAATACATTTTGTTTTACAGTTTGTCAGCTTGTTATTTACGGGTTGTCTACATAAAGATGTAGTGCGTTTTATGGTAGACTTTGTGATAAGTGACGAACCGAGTGAGTCACTGACATTGGCAGCCACTCGTCAGAATTCCGATATCTACGAGCCAAAACGGAAGTGTTGCTTTCCAACTGTTTTCAAAATCTTCTAAATTTAGCGTGAGTGTGGAAATATTGGTGCTATTTATGCCAATGTTGATTGTTGCACTCAACGTTTATACGTCTAGTGCTTTCCACAGAAAGCTAGACATTTCATTAGATCTTATCTTAAGGATTGAAGGGAGGATATAATCATATTCATTTCCGTCTTAATAGCTTAGATAATAACGTGTGTATATCAATATCGTTGTTAAATTGAATGCAAGGAACTGTCCAGTGGCGATTGCGGAGGAGTATCTTAGCAGCCGCGGTTACTAATCAAAGTAACGCGGTCGAATTATACTGGACATTATACTAGTATATGTGAAGCAGCACTCACGAGAAGCAACCATGGGTGACTATAATTTATATTTCAGTGAGTGATTTGAGACTAAATATGCCTAATACTGAAAACAGTTGTTCAGAACATTCTTCTGGTGCGTTTGATATGGCCTCATAAAAGAAAAACCGAGCAAATTATTTCTACGATATTTTCATCCCGAGTTTAATACACGCAGGGATTTAATTTTAACACAAGGCATTAAGATGTAATGGTTTAATAATTTTTCTGTGTAAAAGTCAAATTCCACTCTCTGATATATCACAGCCACGTCAAACAGTAAAACTAAATATTAACTCATATGATACTATATATAACCACGTTAAATAGTAACATAATATATTACTGTAAAATTAGTTTTCTTATCATTAAAATTTCAGACTCATCATAATTATCAATGAAATTAATGAAACTCTTTCAGTAATACAGTATGACATTTGATGCCAGCAATTAATTCGACTTCTCACTGAAAATGTCATATATGATATAGTCAATGCCATATGATGTAGTCATTGTCGTATTTGACAGTCATTGTCATATATGATACAATCATTGCCATATGATATAGTCATTGCCATATTTGATAAAGTCATTGTAATATATGATATAGTCATTGTTACATATGATAGTTATTGTCGTATATGATATAGTCATTGTTATATATGATATAGTCATTGCCGTATATGATATAGTCATCGTCACATATGATAAAATTAAATGTAAGATCTTCTGTCTGTCCACGATGCATCTAGCGATACAGTAACTTGATTGATCTGAATGATTGGTGATTGATCTGGGTGACCGCGTCGAGTCGAGTTTGATAGCGGAATACATATGACCTTGGGAGACCCGAAGGGTCAAGCGGGATTCGATGTCCGTCCGCAGTTAAAAAAACAACAAACAAACAATTTGACGCGTTACGGGCGCCTATATTAAGTTATTGTAATGAAAATGTGTTTATTATAAATGATTTAATAACTGAAGACAAGCTTTGTATGACTTTAATAGCATCCATCTACACACACGTAGTTCCCTCGCTTGACCGTTGTTAGGTAACGTCATCCTGGGCAACGGGGAATCTAAATCCGTGTCGGATACGCATCTGATATATGGTTTCATATGAGCTTTCGGAAAAGTGGCTATTATCATGGGTTGTATAATGACGGATACATAATAATGTTGTTTTTGTATAAAGCAATCACTTACCTAATGGTAACACATTTGCATTGTGATTAACAGGCATTAGGATTGTACATGAAGAGACATCTTTTTGATGTATAGAGAAGTTTCAGTGTAGATATCCCAACTTCACAGATTATCGGAGTAAGGATTTATGTAATTTTTGGAGTTCTGATACGACCATTTTTGATTGACAATTCAGAATTCACATTGTTCCTATTCAATCGAGAATTAATGATCTCGACGCGTTGCCGATGCATTTTCTACATTTGAGATTCTGGTATGTCTTCGAAATTTTTCCTGATGACCAACCTGCGTTAGTGACAACTTTGGAGATTCATTTAGCTGGTTGGAACTGGTAAGCTCCAACTACATCTCTTATGTAGCAAAGTCCAAAACTAGAGATCTTTGCCGGCATGCTAGGGTTTCCTCTTGATGCCTTAGTTTTGCCATATTTAAAAGAAAAGGAAATTAGAGATCCTATGAATAGCAAATGCTTCAAAGAAATTCATTATCAACAGAAAGAGAATAATCGATATTTATCACACGGCCATTTCAAAACATTTAAATGTCACAAATATGTCCTGAAGTTAAAGTCTGCATATCATAGATTGGTCACAGTCAGACTCAAGTCAGAACCATTTAAACTATGAATTTCCAGATCTAAGTTTATGCCTGGACTCGAAGCCTTTTAATGAAGTTGAGCCTTGAAGAGAGTAGCTAAACGGGACTGCACTCCTATGTTCTTCTTCTGCTAATAATGTTTGTGGCTTATTGCAATCACAATTTGTATGAATGGGAGGAACAGTAGGAAATGTTTTCTTTACGAATTGTCACCTGAAATATTTTAGCCATCTTTAAATAGACTAAATTAAGTATTGTAGTTAGTGTTTAATGTTTGCAGACAACGTCTTGGTATTGCTCTGTTCTATCGTCGGACGTGTCAAATTAATTAGAAATAACTGTATCTTGTCCTACGTTGAAGCCTGTCCTATCTTCGTTACAATTTAGAAGTTAGTCAGGTTCTTCCTCCTTCTGCTTATGTTGTTCCTTCACGTGAACGTGCAAGCTTGAACATAGTTGCAAAGACTGTTATGTGTACGACAATTGTCAATAAAATCTTTCCCTGTACACGAAAATTGAAAAAACACACATAACAAAATATAAAAACTGCCATACCAATTGACACGGTTAGTACTAAATCATTTATCAATTATAACCAACATTTTACAAAATTGTTTCTTCTGCCTTTAATTTGTCAAAATAAGGCAGATGAATGGGTCTTTGAGCTATTTTCATGTACACAATAATACACAGTGATCGTGGGTAATTGGAGGCGGTGAAGATTTCTATTTTACGAGCCATCGTCCATGAATAGGTTAGTGTACTCATTTTTTTTGAAAAGTTAAAGAATACGAAAAACTGAAAGGGACGAAGACAGAAAGAACGATCCAAAGGAAACTTTGGAAAAGCTCATCAGTGGTACTTCTTTCAACGGCTATTGAATGTGAATCATTACTTCTGAACTTTTTTTTCATTTCTTTCTAAGTTCAGTCAATGGTGAAATCCTATTTTACGCATGTATTGTTAATCGCACAGTTGTCAATAAATCCAGTCTTTGGAATCCTGAAATTAAAGAAACATGACATCACGTCTTTTATCTGCAACGTAGTATATATAATCTTGTTTGTTAAACGGATTGTAAGGTCTTTGTTTGAAATTTACACAAATTGGATTAATATATATATTTCTTATAAATCGTACGATTTAGATCCTTCAAAATAAGAACTATGTATCGGAATAAATATCTAATAAAAAGGGTACAAAAGTTGTTCGATACGGTAGACTAATGCTTGAAATGAAAAAGTACTGTAAATAGACAGATTGACGAACTATACAAGATGACACTTTGACTGAGCACTCACTGCACGCATGCTTACAAAAATATCTAAAAGAAGACGAAGAGACGCTTCATCCCATAATGTTTCACTTAATTTAAGAAATTACAAGGAAAATTCACATATTTCTGAAATTACTAACTGATCATAATTTCTTTGACTGTATATGAAAGAATAGTTAAATTTCTAATATTAAGACAGTGTCAGTTTAATGACTGTGTGTATGATTTAGATTTTTATCGTAGCTTTAGAAAAAATTCAGTCATATCGCTACGATATCTGTAGTGTGACAGTTTATAGTGATGTCTAGCACTGGGGCATAATGCCGCAGACATGTAGCATGATGTCCCACCTAGTCACATTATCCTGACACCACGTTGATCAGTCCTAACACTAACCTCATAATGCTGAGTGCCAAGCGAGGTAGCTGCTAGTACAATTATTTAAAAGTCTTTAGCATGACTCGGCCGGGGTTCGAACCCGCGACCTCCCGCATCCGAATTTAAGAGGTTGTGAAATATGAAAATTCCTTGTGAGTTTTACTAAACCGTCATAACAGAAGTAAGGCAATGGAGCAAAAATATACAGTATACTGTGTAAATCTCTATTATTAACAAAACACGTTTTTTATTTTAAATCTTGCAAAAGTTTTTTTTTAAAGCTTACGTTCACATTTAAACCAATTGGCTTGCATAACATGGGGTTGTAAAGTAACATTTAAACCCATTGGTTTGCATAACATGGGGTTGTAAAGTAACATTTAAACTCATTGGCATGCATAACATGGGGTTGTAAAGTAACATTTAAACCCATTGGCTTGCATAACATGGGGTTGTAAAGTAACATTTAAACCCATTGGCTTGCATAACATGGGGTTGTAAAGTAACATTTAAACCCATTGGTTTGCATACCATGGGGTTGTAAAGTAACATTTAAACCCATTGGTTTACATAACATGGGGTTGTAAAGTAACATTTAAACCCATTGGCATGCATAACATGGGGTTGTAAAGTAACATTTAAACCCATTGGCTTGCATAACATGGGGTTGTAAAGTAGCATAGTCGTGATTTGCTTCCCAGTATCAGGAGTTAATCATAATTTATTCTTTGTCAATTTATTGCTTTTAAAAGTACTCATTGGTATATTTTAAATCAAAATTACAACGTTTTCTGTGATTTTCCAATATCATTTGATTTAAGATAAATTGTTGCAATATTAAGATTAACCGCCGCTCAACGATAGACCCATTTGGCCAAATATGCGGGTCGAAAGAGTTGCAATTCCTATTATCGATCACAGAAAATTAAATCGAGGCTATCACTGCTGGGTGAATGTTGTTTACATTGACAAAGAAGTGGAGATCGGCGATGCAAAGTATCACCAATATCATGACATAATGTACATGTACTTATATTGTTGACAAACCAATATGTGTCATGATAATTTAGAATATATAGATCTATAGTAATAATTAACCCATTTCCCGATATGTTAACAATAAACAGCACACAAAGAAATGTACAGTACACACATGCATTAAATGAAATTAACAATACACAAATACAAAGAAATTTACAATACTCGCATACCTTCAAGGAAACTAACAAAACACATATACAAAGCAATTTACGCACATAGTCAATGTTGTTTTTGTGGGCTTTAACGCCATTTTTCAGCACACGATAGGCTATACATGGCGGCCAGTGTTCATGGTGGAGGAAGAACCCGGGAAAACGCTGGAAAGAACCACCGACCCACGAAAAGCTACTGGCAAGCTTTCTCACATACCCACGTTGGCTGAATCCGAGACTTGAACCGGCGCAGATAGAGGTGATATGACAGTGATACGTAACGGAGATCGCTTTAGACCACTTGGCCAGTCGGAGCCTCCTGTACATACGAAAGTGCTTTACAGTTCTAGCTTCTGGCAAGCTTTCTCACATACCCACGTTGGCCGAATCCGAGATTCGAACCCACGCAGACAGAAGTGAGACGGCAGTGATCCGTAACGGAGGGCGCTTTAGACCACTCAGCTACTCGGGACCCCCACATAGTCAATGAAATTAACAACACACATTTGCAAAGAAATTTACAATACACACATACAGTCAATTAAATTAACAACACACATATACATTCAAAGAAATGTACAATACACACAGTAAAAGAACTTAACAACACATACAGCCAAAGAAATGAAAATATCTCTTAGTAATTAGTTTTATACTGAACGTCTGTTAAGAAATTATTCTCTCCTTTGTTGCACTTAAACCAATTGGAATAAGTTTGTAAGTTGTAATACTAATTTGTAAAATTATGCTTTGTTGTGCGTACAGTGAAACAATAATTATTTTTAATCGTGTATTCGGTATATACAGTTGTAACAATAACTATCAAATCATATTGAGAACTATACAGATGTTCAGAGGTATATACAGTTGTAATAATAGCTATCAAAACATGTTTATCGGTAAATTAGTTAAATAAACGTTTAATGCAGCAAGTCTTAAAATAATTATCCTTGCAGATTTAGAAAGCAGTGCCATTCGCTCCGCACCTTGCCTTCGAACTTTGAAGTTTAAATTATTCCCATAGAAATGAAATAAAAGTCATTAATTTAGTAATTCAAAGTCTGAGAATGCCTATATAAAGCCCTTGTTAGAAATCTGAAATCATAGACACGTAGACAATTGTAATTTAAAATTACATTCTGCTGTGAGATTTTTTAATTTTTATTATATGATTGCTATAGGTTTTGCACATAACCAACAAGGTTTCTGTTCCTTGAAACTTTAATGTCACTGACATGCCTCGGAGCGCAAAATATGATTACATGGTTCTGTTTTATGATCATGATTTGTTTCTTTCAGCAGTGAGTAGCTGACCTTTTTGTTTTTCCACTAAACAATTATAAATCGGATGGAAATGAGTCTCTGTTAATTGTTTAAAATCTCCGGACCATTTAGCATTTTCGAAAAGACATACCAGATCGTGAAATGTCAGATGTCAACATGACATTCTGCCATCTTTTTTTAACTGAGAAGCGTCCTTTTTCATGCAAATTAAAGCGTATGTACCTGCCACTAACGTTGCCATTTGTCCGCTGACCTATCATTGTTCAGACATAAGATTTCTTTTTAAGGTTAAATACTGAAAATCATACACGCTATAACTGATATGCTTTTCACCCTCTGACATTTTAATTGTTTGTATACCTCCCAGCAGCGAGAGCCTCATTCTAGAATTTCGAGATTTTACGAGATATCGCGAGATCATTATTTTCAAGTATTGCGAAACTGGTCTGTTGGAAACTGGTTCCTTTATTTCCACGAAAACAGTAAAAGAATGATAGTTGCGACAAATGATTAACTTCCCGTCAATGAACTGTTTTTTGTTGTTGTTATATTAGAGGAACTCCTCGGATCTGTATAATTGTTGAAAAAATAAATTGTTATTTTTATCGCGCAAGATTTAGTGTCATTAGAGCTATTCTCAGAACCAAAAATATGCGTTTTAAAACGAAAAAGAAAAGGAGAACTTTAAAGAGACTGCATTTGTACTTATTTGGGTTGGTCCAAAATAATTACTCTCACTATCGATGGAAACTTGCAGTGATGTCGAATTAAGTTTGGGGCTGGTTGCAGTAGTTCCATGTCATTATTCAGATTTGCTGAAGCTCATGCAGTCTGACAGAATACGTAAACATTTTTTTATTTTGCTCATGTCACAATTTAAAAGCATGCAACTCCTATACTGATAACAATGAATTTATGAGTAAAATTATTTCGCAATTAAAATGCAGTTTATTCATTTAGGGATATTTAAATGTCTTCAAGAAGGCTACAATACATAACTTCAGTAGCATCATTGTACATTTTGTATTTTATAGGGCAAATGATACATCTTAACACTACATGGTTTTACTCGATTCATATGTGTATACGAAATGTTCGTCAAACTTTGTGACGAATATAATTAATATAGCGGATGTCTGAGATGTGCATAAATACTTGTGCCGTATGACTGACAGCTGCACTGAATCCCAATTAGTTATTTTAAAGTCAGATGAAGTTTTCTAGAAGGGCTTTAAACCACGAACGAGTTTTCTAGAAAGGCTTTAAACCACAAACGAGTTTTCTAGAAAGGCTTCAAACCACAAACGAGTTTTCTAGAAGGCTTTAAACCACGAACGAGTTTTCTAGAAAGGCTTTAAACCACGAACGAGTTTTCTAGATTTATACCTCATTAGATTTTACACATTTTTTCAAATGAAATTTTTCATATCGTTTATTCGTGGACAGTGGAAAGATATTGTAACGAAGATCGGGGATCAAATCAGTATTTTTGGCACGTATTGACATACGTTGTTGAAATTTCCAAATCCCCCCACCAGCATCAACTACTGAAAGAATGCATTAGTGGGAAATGGGAGGGTCAATTTTGTCACCAGTTCCGTTAAAACCAACCAACCAACCAACAAGTTTATGTATGTTCCTGTTTCAGAAAGAAAAATTGAAATGTATTGTACAAATATGTTTTCAGTATGAAATGTGTCATTACAGATCAAGAAGTTTTAACATGTTTCTGCCTAAAATGTTATTAATGGCAGCTGAATGCAGTGTATGCATTTAACATTACAGAGATAGAAGCAGAGTCTATGCTTCTTTAAAAGAAAGACTCCAGCTGTCTGATACTGTTATCGAGCATTTTCCTATGCATTCTACTTAAATGATTAAGCTGCCGATTTTGATTATTTTCTCAGGCCTACATAGATGATATCACATCTTGCGTCATCTCGTCTAAATTTGATTGTACAGATTGTTTTGGCATATATCATACTATCTATGTTATCAGCAACGTAAGTGTTTTATACCTTGAAAATAACTTGATGAAATATTAACGAGCAAATGTTGAATCCAAATAATCTAATGACTTTTCTATGCCAAAGTATTATTGGCACCGTAAAATTTCATTATCTTTGCAATTACAAAAAAAAACGTCATAAAGTGAACCGTTGACAGGCACGGAGAAGACCAAGTTTATAAACCTAATTCAAGTGTGCATCCAGTCTGTTCGCAAGGACCAGATATAAAAAAATACACCGAGATATGGTTCCAGCCAAAAACAAACTGCTGCATGAATGCGTCATTATTAATTCCTGAAACAGCCACATCTTAAAAAAAGAACTATTTTGTTTCCAGAAATTTCTGCTACAGACATGCCATAAACTTTACTAAAATCACAACAACAACATACATCAGCGTAGTTTGATTGACACAGATAAAGTTAAGTGGCCCCAGAGTAGAAAAAACCCCAATAAATTACGAGTTTAAAAAAAGGGGCATCCAGAAACTGTAATTAAATGTCTCTCACGCTGGCATTAACATGAAATACCTTCTGTGGAGTATTTTAGTTAAACAAAAATGTAGTCAAAGATCTGGTTAAAAGTAGTACAGTCACCAGTCTTTTCAATTTCTTTATGAATAATGTACTAAGGGTCAGTCATGCGCTTTAAATTATTTCTTTATTTCCTTTACAAATGACTTGCCAAGCTTGGTACGATCGAACAACCTAATAGATCATGCGCCTTTACCATCTTGTATGAAATAGTTGGATGATGTTTCGGATCCCATTGATGCGTGGGGTAATACCCACAGATGTTTACGTTTCCTTGTTTTATCAAGATGGCATCATTTATACTGTAACAGGTGCAATGAAAAGACTTGTTGAAAGAGAACTGGGACTCAGAACCCCAATGCTGCATTTTGATTGATTAATTTAGCACCTGACTGGCATTTAAATGAAGACAAAATGTTTTTGCGTGCAAAGTCAACTCATGCGGAACCAGACTGGAAGCAATAATGGCTCACAAGGATATTGAAAAGCCACTCTGCTTAAAATCAGATCTCAGCTGACCTACACGAAGATCTGACGACAACTGCTTAAGGGTCATGTTCTGGTGACCTTTGGATTAGCCAATGGAAATGCAGCTTACAAAAATCTGAAAGTGAATCAAATCGTTCAGTATACATTCATGCTTTTCATTCACACTGCTCAGTCTCCACACGCGAAGATATAAGACTTCTGACTGGTTAATAAAATAAGCGGTTATGGTAATACCAAAGGTCACCAGACAGTGACAATTAAGCAGTCTATACTTGAAAAGAGAAATCTGAGGTATACTGTGAGGGAGGCAACTCATCAGGTAACAGAATGTATGGAACAATCTTTGTAAACTGAACCACATCAGTTGGGAAACTTAAACAATGAAATTATATACCCAGGTTCATCTCGTCTGTTGATAAAACTATATGTATATATACAATATTATAAGAAAGCTAAGAAGGTCACCTTTGCATCATTTTCACACTGGCCATTACATATTATTGCTGGACCTGCTGTTATTTAGAGAAGTTTTTTTCTTGCTAGTGATTGTAGCCTGCATCGAATCAAATCTAAAACAAACAGAAAATCGCGCAAAGTAAAAAAGGGGATGAGAAATAACACAATGTAAAAAGGCACATCCATTTTAGATAACTCACCAAAAACTCCAATGAAACTGATGCAGATATATTTGTTTACGTCAAAGCTCCATGCCATAACAATTGGCGCGGCTCACTTTCAAGGAAATCTTTGACGTTGTCTTAGCTACCAATATCACTTCGGCTGGTGTGCTCCCATACACCTTGAGGAGGAAAATAAGAAAATAAAACCCTGAACGTCTTATCTATAGGTCATTATAACTTAAATTTTTGTAAATAACGTGAAATCTGTGTATCGAAAAAGTATATCACGAGTAGATATGTGTGTAAAAGCATTACATTAATGCACTTATCATTAAATAAGGAAAATATACTAAGTATTTATTGAACATATTGATAAACTGAATAAGTATATGAAATGCTTCAATTAAATCACCGGGCATGAAACTAATAAGGCTTTTGTTGTTCATTAGCAGAATGGATCAGAAGCAATACCTGATAACTCTAACAGTGTTGAGTTAACTCCCTTCTTCTACTATGATTAAGTGCTATCAAATCTATAGGAAGTGTATGTTCGGAATACCTAACTATGTCATATTCAAGACATGGAGGTAATAAGTAAATGATTTATGGCACAGTGAATCACATTTGACAAGACTGAACAAATGACACCGATTCTTAAGGTCTGACTAGACAGTTTGTCTGGCGAATTTTCATCCGACAATGACCTATTGCAGAAAAATGAGAATAATTTTACACTGAGTATACAAATAAAAACAAACTGATGAGTTTTGTTGAAAGCATGCATGTGAGATTTTGACTACGGCAGTCAGGTGTGAATTCCGTATACAAGTGGTGTCTTTTATAGTGAGCCAACACTGCCACCAACCCCTCATTTTTACATTCAATTTTGATATCAAAGAGCTATTTTAAATATAATCCTGTGACAAGGCAGCTGAAAGAATCAGTATGTACCTTATGCATGAATAAAATTCCCATGTGCTATAACAAATTAACATACTTTTCATCACCCCTCAACCATCTCCAGTTTTAGATACTTACCTCTGTAGCAGAAATATGTAAATACGTAAGCCAAGTCGGCTGTTCATTTGCAGCCCAAGTTACGTATTTGGTTTCTATTGCTTGTTTAGCTGTGACAGGCAACCACCAAACACGCCAGCCAATTGTCAAGCCTAACTCAAAGTAATTCTAAACCACATTACAGATTTAGCTTCTGTGTGATTTTATAAATGCTAGGCGATGATAATTAAGTTCATGCCTTTTACCTTAAAACTTAGGGAGGTGTCGAAATACTAAACTATCCAGTGATACATTAATCATAAACTTTTTATGCAAACATACAAATTGTTAATGGCGACCTTAAGTTGACCTACTATGATTGCGCATACGTGATATATTAGCATGGATAAACCCAGATTCGACTTCTGGAAAAGTATGTAGTCATTTCTGCCCAAATGCCAAATATGGCCTAAAAGTGTACTGTACTATTCAGTTTCACTCAGTTTTCATGTTTACGTAGCTTTATAACAAATTACCTCATTCTGCTACTTATTTGTTGTGGGGCCGAGAGTGACCTAATGGTCTAAGGCGCTTGCCTATATAGATCACTCGCATCTCACATCTGTCCGCGTGGGTTCGAGTCTCGGCTCGGCCAACGCGAGTATGTAAGGAAATTTGCCAGTAACGTCCCGTGGATCGGTGGTTTTTCCTGGATTTTTCCCAGGTTCTTCCTCCATCAAATACACTGACCGCTATGTATAGCCTATCATTTGCTGGAAAATCTCGTTAAACCCACAAAACCGAAATAAAACAATCATTTCTTTGTACACTTATTTACGTGAAAAAAGCAATAACTAACCTAGCAGCAGGGAAGTTGTACAGACCAGGTGGCTCAGATAAAATTAAGCCTCCCACACAACATTTCTCCGTACAAGCCTCAGATTTCAAAAATAAACCCTCCTGCGCAAATTAATCAGCGAAAATTCGACCCAAAATGCAATTTCAAGCATAAAAAAAAACAACAAAATTTAGGGGGGGGGGGTATAGTAAAATTTGTTTGTGATTGCAAATTCCGACTGCAATTTTATGAGTAAATTTGATCAAGACCAACTCGATACCTACTACGAGGATCATGAAGATTAATCGTGACAAAACCGTGTGGTGTTGCCTGAGCGTGACTGAAGAAATTTTTAAACTTATTTATATCCATGTCGCCATTGCACCAAGTTTGATGAATATTCCTCAGCGTGTGAGTATCAACGCCATTGAATACCGATAAAATATTACAATTATCTCTAATTACCTTCGGAATTTGCGTATATCGCTGCGTCACGTAAATCACATCGGTGTTCTTGTGTCGGCCACGCGAGAATATCCTAGCTGGGTTAGTTTGTTTATCCAGCATTACATCATCGAATACGACAAGATTATTAACATCGCCATCTAAATTCTCCACTGATGGAGCCTCATTGATATCCGTTATAAATTCTATCGTGCCATCCTCAGTATTATCGCTAAATTCTTTTAATACCTGATAACATCGCTGATCATCAACAGACGGCGCAACCAAATACAATTTGTCCCATTTTAACCATCGCATAATCAAATTTAGCAACAATTGCGTTTTTCCAGAACCAGATGGTCCAATGATTATCATTCTAATCGAATTTGGTAATGCCTCGATATGTTTTACTTGCTCGCGTTTTTTTGTGGCTGAAAAATCAATTACATTCATGTTATTAGAATAACATGGATTCATATTGTGTTAAGTGTCGCACTCGAACTGCTACGATAAATCCAATCGAAGTCGTTACACGCAACAACAGAAATGCAATCAAGGGAGAATGTGAAGTTTGCAAGACAATTAAGTTTAGATTTGTAAAAAAAAAAGTAGAACCGGAGGAGACATCGCAACCTCCTTAACAAATCTGCCTGGAGCTCCTTGGGCGAAATATCCCGGAGAGAAGCATTTACCAGGATATAATTACTGCGGACCTGGTACAAGGCTAGATATAAGACTTAACGATAATAATCAACCAAATCCTGGCGAGGATCCAGTAAACGCTATCGATAACGCATGCTACTATCACGATCTTGCATATCGCAGCGGAGATTTACAACAAAGACATCTCGCTGATATTAAATTAATTCACGCAATAGATGCTATTCCTGATAAAAATTTCAAAGAGAAATTGGCAACTTGGTTAATAAAAGGCGCGATGAAAGGTAAATTAGTACTAGGTGCTGGTAATTTATAATGGAGCAAATATATTATTCTCCGCGAGGATTTTGGCGAGGAAAATCAGCAATTGCCAAACTTGCTAAGGCAGCAAAAGTAAAGCAATCTGTCGCTGAATCGTGGCTATCGAGACAAGCAGTCTGGCAAATTTATCTTCCTCCGCCTAAGAAAATATCATATGCGAGTTTCTCTGTCAGCGTCCCTAATGAAGTCCATCAGGCTGATCTTATGTTTCTTCCTTACGATACCGTTGACGGAGTTACATACAAATATGTTTTGACGGTTGTTGATATTGCTAGCAGATACAAGGAAGCGGAACCATTATCAAATAAAACAGCAACGGAAATTGCTAAGGCGTTTAGCGAAATTTATTCACGATCTCCATTAACATGGCCGAAGCTTCTCCAGGTTGATCCAGGACGAGAATTCCTCGGTGCGGTTAATTCATTGATGAAGAAGAATAATGTTAAAATCCGACGTGGTATAGTTGGTGTTCATCACAATCAAGCTATCGTTGAGAGATTCAATAAAACTCTTGCAGAAAGATTATTCGGATATCAGTACGCGAGAGAATTTATTCAAGATAAACGATCTCATGATTGGGTAACAAGATTACCTCACGTGATTAACGCACTAAATAATGAAGTAACACGAACAATAGCAATGAAGCCTGCAATTGCAATTACAAAAACAAATATACCACTGAAGCGAAGTTCCATAATTCCACCTGTGCTAGGTAGTGTCACGGTTAGATATTTATACAAGGAAGGAGAAGCCGAGGGAGGAAGAAAAAGAGCAACTGATCCAACTTGGAGTGTTACGACACATAAAATATCAGCCGTAACAAGATCATCAGGAAGGCCAGCAATTTATTTTCTAGATTCACTAGCACCACAACGCGGATTTACCAAAGAAGAATTACAAATAATACCGAGAGATACTCAATTACCGCCGTCGTCACTTATGTGAAATTTAATTCTACCTAACTGAGATAATTTTCTTACTCGAGAAACTGCTAGATAAACTAAATTTGACCAGGAAATTCTATCATCGACGATCCAGACCTGGCCATCTACTGTTAATCCCTGTGATGAATGTATCGTTGCTGCGTATCCGAGTTTCCATGGCGATCTTTCTGCGTTTATTGCATCATTGACAAGATTAATATCAACGAAAATAATATCATTCAAAACTAATATTTTTTCTTCTCCACATGGCAAAATAACATTGATATTTTGTTTCCTAGTATCAGTTGGCCTATAACACAACGGCACCTGCAATGTTGGAAATTTATCACAATGAAGTTTGAATAATATTTCCTGAATAACATCGCGAACAATTTTTCTGCTAGCAACAATCAGATGATCTGGACGCCACAAAGTTAGAAAATTATCCATCGAAGTTTCGTCGATTATTTTTCTCATCACATCACATTGAAATTTATTAGGTTGCAATCGAATCATTTTTTTAAACTCGGTCAGTAAAATATCATTAGATCTATAATCAGCGTCAATTTCTTCATAATAATCTACAAAATTTCTAAGCCACCTGTGAGGAGATTCACCATCAATAGGATCAGGTTGGCCGTGATCTCCGCACATTATTACAGCGGTATTTTTTTCTTCTAGCCAACCCAGGAATAATTTTAACACAACTAAATTTACCGTGCAAATTTCATCAAATATTATAATCTTGTTGATATATTTATTTCCCATTCGAGCTGAATCCCACAATCCACCGCTGTATTTGAAATAACTATGATACGTACAAGAATTAACGCCACGCTGTTTTATTTCTCGCGCTAATCTATGAGTTGGAGTCAACACGATCATATCAGAGTTTGAAAATAAGTTTATCGCTCGTGTTGTTTTACCGCTACCGCCAGGACCATTTAGGTAAACGAATTTGTTTCGTGAAATCGGATCAAACGCAGATACTGCTGTTGATACTTCATCACATTTATCTTTATGAAACTTATCGCAATCTTCCACATCCGCGTCCTCGCAATAATCTAGAATATCCTCGTTTTTTATTCTCCATGTTCCCCAGGAACCATCGGTGATTAAATTTTCCAGCCTGCACTGAAATTTCTTATCGATATAAAACGAATCCGTTGCAACCCTTACCGCGATATCAGAAAATTTATTTATCATCGACAGCAAATTGATACTCACATAAGCGAGCATCGATGATCTTAAATGAGTATACTGCGCTGACTCTCCATCGAGATAAGTGATCACTGTACCTAACTTCGTTCCATCAATAATAATATTTTCTCTGTTGCAAAATATTCCACGCGATACTGTATCAGCAATAATAAAATCCATCTCGGTATCATTGATAAATAACCTAGCGTGGCGATGTTTATGATCAACTGATCCTCCTTGAGTAAATTTACCAATTATTTTTCTTCCGATATCTTTCGCGTTTTCACAATCTGTCGGCAACCACACCTCGGTCTGCTTTCTATACGATATAATCGCTTCACTTACCGTCAATGATATTAACATCGACGAATCCAACATAAATCTCAACAATACCGTAGGGACCCATCTTCGCTGAGATAAATGCCGACCAATCCAAATATAACAAATTTTATGCAAATTTTCAGCAAGTTCGAATGAAGTAACATGAGCGAATCCTGTCATGACAAAATCAGGTAACGGTCCGTTAATTGCCACTCTCGTCATTTCGTTGGTGGGATGGCCGAATTTAGCAAAGTAATCCGCACAATCACCATACCCAAGGAAACTTCCAGGGTAGCACGCGCTCATATCAACGGAAATCATATCCTCGAAATAATATTTGGTATTCCATAATCCTCCATGGCCGTATTCGATACAACTAAGTTGAATATCATTGATAAATTCGTTTCTTGTAGGTTTCCACGAGTTTATCTCTCTGGCAGCGTGAGCGGCAACAGATGGAACAGTAAAACAATTTGTTAGTAATCGATCTGGATTTGATGAATACTTCTCCGCGATATTTCTCATTGTTTCGTGTAATATTTCATCACGGTAAATATCTCCGCGTGGTAAGATAAATTGATCGTATCTTTCTTCGCTAGAAAATAACCAAACCGATATTGGATCAGACGCGGCTAATATTTTGATAAACCTAAACATGGAATCGGAATTATCTTTTCCGGATTCCACGGCATAAAATTTAACATTACGATCCCTCGGGAATATCATTACCGACTGTGTCCACGCATGTGAATTGTGATCAACAATTTCGATTGGTGTTCCTCGAGAATTATACGGCGACGAATATAATATTTCTCCCGATAATGTTTTTACCGTGATAGGAAATTTAAGTTTCTTGCTTAACGCAGCAACATCGTCAATCGATGCACCATCAGTAACTGTCTTTGCCCATGAATTAATTTTATCCAATCTCAATTGAGTCAGACCAGATCCACGTCGTGCATTTTTCATGTGCTCGATGACGCGCTCAGCTACACAATTTATTTTCGGTGATTCCCTCATCGTAGGTAGGTTTTTCACATCAGGATTATTATTCAGCCGATAAATTCCATAGACAACAGCACTAGAAGGATACGCCCTAGCATAATAAGGACCATCAATCCCTAATAACAATCCTGGTTTCGAATTTTTATCAAGAACAACATTTTTCTTACCGCCGCGTACCGGATCTCGTTTATCACGAATAATCCAAATGTCATCGGGCATTTGTGCAATAAATTTTATTCCGAAAATAAATCTCTCTTCTTTGTGTGAGTTTTTTATATGTTCGATTATCTTTTTCGCTCGCTCCAAATTCATCGTAGCATCAACAAAGTTAGTTTTCCATGTCGACCAAACATGAATCGCTCCATCATCGAAAAATTCCTTCTTTGCACGATCAACTTCAGGAATGATATATTCTGCCTCATCAAGATCAAATAAATCCATTATTATATTTTAGACAAATATCTAAATATAATGAAGCAATGTTCATGGATAACAGTCGGATCAACAAAATCATGTAACAAATCCTGTAGAGGTGAATATTGTGGCGCTCACATATACGAAATTCGACGAGGTAACAAAGGACCACAGCGATGTTTAATTTGTCAAGTTGGCATTCGAGGAAAGACACGATTGTGTTTCTCCTGTGGAGGGAAAAAATATCGTGAGTTACGGAGATATTATGAGAAAGGATCCTCCTCGGTAATAAAATGCGAAGAAGATTATATTAATCGTTTCAAAGCAAATTTCGATTTAAACAAAGAGAATATCATATATGGAAATGAAATCAGCGATTCCCACAATGAAAATCACATGCGAGTATAAATCGCATCCCATCATCGAAGGTTACGAAGCATCTGAGGATGGTAATGTCAGAAACATCAAAACAAAGAAACGTGTTGGTAGTATTTGTAATTCGGGATATCTCAAATTTACAGTCCATAAAAGAAATGAAAGAACAGAATGTTATTCGAATCATAGATTTGTGTTCGAATGCTACAAAGGACCAATAGAGATCGGACTTGTTATCGACCACATTGACGGTAATAAACTTAACAATAAACTTTCCAATCTGCGCGCGGTAACCCAGAGTGAAAATTCAAGATTTGGTAATAACCGTGGATTTCCTAATTATTCGAGGACTGTTAAATCAGTGAATCAGGCAACAGGTGAGGAAATCGCGTTTACATCGATGTCTGCAGCAGCAAAACATTTCGTTATTGACTCGCATTCAGTAAAACGAGTGGCAGAAGGAAAATACAACGCAACATTTTCTTATGATGCTGATTCGTGGATCAAATTCTCCTATGTACCAATAATATTTGATTCGGAGAGTGACGAAGAATAATTGAATATCTCCGCAAAACAAAAAAAAAAGATTAATTTTGAACATTCCCCTGGTTTTTATTTATTTTTTTCGCCCATTTTTCCCTGGGATACAGATTTGAAAATCTCACTCACGATTTCACCAAAAGATTGATACTCACAGTTTCCCCGCGTATATCAAGTAAATTTCCTTTCTGATCCGTTAGTTTGAAATTTATTCTTGACAAAAATCGATTATGACATCGCAGGTAAAACGGATTCATTGGTTCCTTGATTATCAAATAACCAGGAGATGCGCTAGGTGAAAATGAATACAATATAAAACCCTGATGGGCTTGATTTGACTCTGACGCATCAACATTGTAACTACCCTCGACAACATCCGCGTGAAGATAAATCGCGATAACTTCCGTTATATTAACGATACCTGGCGAGATATGCCGTCCACCCCCATTCGGATCATTATTGTGTTTGAGAATCAATTCCGATTGTATTTTTTTAGTCCATGCGGCATGTAATTTCGGAAATAAATCATCAATGGTATCAGTGACGGATTTTCTCATCGCATCAAAATCAGAATTGGGAAATTTGAAATTTGGTAGCGTTTCATTGGTTAATTCAAATACTCTCATGAATTTTTGTTTTTCTCCTGAGTTTTTGATCAACTCGAATTTGCTAATAGGAAGAACATACTTGGCAATTGATATATCGTCGACTATCGCCCGAATAAACATATCATGATAATATTCAATATCATTCGCAAGTTGATTTAAAATTTTCACGTGCTTTATAATTTCGCTGCATGAACCAGATTTATTTAGGATGCATTCATGAAATGATCCTCGCAATAAATTTAATTCTGATTCGTGTTCTTGAATAAACTCGTCTAGTGTTCTTCTTACCAAGATACCGTCTATGGGGGCTATTATCCTGTTAATGTGGGTAGCGTCGAAGATTTTCACATCTGGGGGGATTTTAGGAAGAGGCAGCCATGAGAGAATTCTTTCGTTAATAAAAGTGAAAGCGAACATTACTAGGTTAAATTTGTGGTTATTCATGAGATTGATGGCGCTGTGGATCAGAGGCTTGTGTTTGATATCTCCGTACCATCCTTCGTTGGTTGTAAAATCTTCCTTTTTTGGTTCCGGTAGTTCTGGAAGAGCTTCCTCGTACCAACCTGGAATAATAACATCCGATTTTTTTGGTTCTACCAGAGGTGTGACCTCGGGCCAACCTAATATATTTCTAATCGATGATTGGTAAATATCTACCACGTACGGTGATTTCACTTCTATCATTGACGATAGTGTTGGATCATGTGAAGATATCTTTATTCCCGGAGTAGCATCGCCGGTTAAATTTGATATTCTGGTAGTAAACTCATTATTCAGCTGATCAATTTCATAACTGCCCGTTGGTATACCAACGACGATCCAATCAGGTGTTCCATCGGGTTTATTTTTATTTGCAAAAACAAGTGAATTATTTGACATCAAATTACCGAATGATTTCGATCTAACATTAGGCCAGCTGTTGTAGACGCGCAATTGTGTTAGTGCAATTTCATTAACACTGATTGGTGTTGAAAAATTAATGCTAAACTCTGGTTTCGTTGAACTTAACGATATTAACGTTGTTGTCGGTGGTGTCGTGTTTGTCACGATCTGGGCTAGCTCGGACATTATTAATATTCATTTGTTCAATCTCCGAGTAGATACTGATAATCGAAGAAAATTCTAGATCGGATATAATACCGTCATTAAGACTCTCAGAAAGTAACGATGATAATTTCGAGTATGCGTCATTGATTTTAGTTAGTTTAATTTTGTACGAAGATAGTTTCTCACTTGTGCACGAGGATATCTTTTTCGCGATGATATTTAAAACACCGGCAATTGTTGTTGTTGACGAGATTATTATTGTTGCTACAATTGGCGCTATCATTGTTACCGCGGATAGAATTATTCCTGCACCAGCGACCACAGCAGATACCGCGTACACAGCAACATCAATGGTAACTAATCTGCGCTGATATTTCTTTATTTTTATCTGATAATCGTCGAGGAGTTTTTTTTAACGAATCCTGCCATGATCGCGCCTGATTGTAGCGGTAATCAGATGCGGTCATTTATTAATCTACGATAACAATTACGGGATTACCATGTTTATCCTGGAATACCAACTGATCCCAATTCCGATAAATATTCGAAAATTACAAAATAATCCACCGGTCCTGTGGTGGTTCTATCTGGTGGTTCTAGATCGCATGATATTATATCGATATCTTTTTTTAGCGAAGTAATAAAAAATCCAGGGTAGAATTCATGAATTTCATGTCCAGATAATACTTTAAATTTTATCTTGGAAATAACATATACTCGATATACGCCGGTAATTGGCACGGAGAAATAAAATCCGGTACTACCGTTTTCAGGGTTCCAATTATAATTGTATGTCCTAAACACAAATGGAACATTGCAGGGTAGATTTTTTGTTTCTACTTCCTCTGGTATCGAAATTCGCGATAATCTTCCAAGGTTCATTGACGATATTTTTGTGTTGATATTGTTAATTTTTGTGGTTGTTTCGATAATTTCCCTACCTAATTGTTTTACGTCAGTGGCGTGACCAGTTTTATCGACGGATTGGTCAATCTTTGCTGTTGCAGCAAGAAGTTTCGTGTTTAAATCTCGAATTTCTCCGTCGTACGTTGATATATCTAACTTTTGACGCGCCAATTCACGTACCACGTTAATTTCATCGTTGATGGATTTTATTTTCTCATCTATTTGTCCTTGCATCACGTTAATCCCCTTGGTAAATTCAGGAACAACAACATCGCCGAGTTTAATAATTTCCTCGTTGATTTTTTTGTTGAGATCGTCGATTGATGGTTTCTGACCCATCGAGATATTTACTTTGTTAATTTCGGCAAGAATATTAGTAATTTCCTCGTTGATTTTTTTTATTCTCTCGCTGAGATCGTCATGTGATGCTTGATCGGCTTTTTTCTTTGCTAGTTCATTTGTGGCGGAGGAAGTATCGCTGGATGTTTTTATGTCCTCGTCAAATTTTTTGCTAAATTTAGCTAAAGCATCGTCAAGTTTTTTAAGGTCGTTATTTAGCCTGTTAAGTCTTTTTGTCATTCTGTCCTGAAGATCGTCGTGTAATGCTTTATCGGCCTTCAGGGGTAACTTTGCTATAATATCGGCGATATCAGCAATAGATTTTAATACCATCTCCGATTGGCGAGTAAACTGACTAATGTGATCGCGGTATTCGTCTCGCTTGATTATATCAGTTATTTTGACGTTGCTAGTTTGTAATCTTCCTTCGGTATTTTGAAAAACAGCAACTTCGCCAGGATCCACCTCTGACAGCGATAAAAGATTGTTAATATCGCTCTTGGTTGCAAACTTTGATGTATCGATGTCGACTGCTCCCTTTTTTTCTTTCCTAAAGAGGGATCTACCGTAAATGTCAACCATGATATTTATCTACGGTATATTCAAATAAAATTTTGCGATAAGAGTTGGATGATTTTGAAATTGCATCAAGGACATTAATTGACTCCGGGCCGCATATTGGTGGATCTGCTAATGTTTGTGTTGGAAGCGTTGAATACCAAACCGGAAGTTTTAGTTTTGACACATATTTGATAAATTCATTTGGCGGTGCTAATCCATATGAGTCGAAGTAAATAACTTCGCGAGGATTAATCGCGTAAGCAACCCAGTGAGTGCCAGGACCGGAATTTTTATCGAGATTTATTATTCCTGTCTCGGTACGATTCGGTTTATCTGGTAGTTGATCTCGCATAAATACACCTCTGAAAAATTTTATTTTCTTTTTTTTTGCTTCACTGATTAAATCTAAATTTGAGGCTGGTAGGCTCGACTTAACCCGGATCCGTACGGGGGTCGTCTTAGATAAAGGCCGGATCCTTGTCGTTGCTGCATTGCTTTTGCAAGAAGAAGAGGAGCAAGAAGGGGGAATATCCCTCCCTTTTTTTTGCGATATCTTCCTCCGGTAACTTTTTTTGCTAATGCGGAACCTATCCCTCCAAGCGCGCCTAATCCTACTGCCTTCGCAATCGCGGGAGCCGCCGCAGCTATCAATCCCGGAATAGCGGCAAATAAAGGAAAAATACCACCTACTTTGATCATATCTCTGATTGCTCCTATTGAGAGATTCAGGCGAATACCAGTATTTGCTGATCTGGCTCTGGTGAAATGTCCATGTTGATTTTTAGTTAACGATAGTTTGTTAGGTCCACCGTGAAGCTGATTGCTTTTTAAGGTTAAACTTAAACCTCGTCGCGCTGTTGTTGCCGATTGAAGTTTTTTCACCTGACCGGGAGTCAGAGTTACGCTGACGTGATCGTATGGCATATTAATAATCACTTAATCTAAATTTGGAATTTATTACATGTTCTCTACGGGTGCGTCGATGACTCTCATTCTACCACTGATGCCTTCCAGGATCATTGTTCTATCGCTGAGAATAACCGCGATTGCTCTTGCATTATTTCCCTGCGTGTTAATTCTGGCCTTGAAGTGAATATCGACAACCGACTGCTTTACCAAATCGAGATGTTCCAAGGAAAAGTAATAGATGGGATAAAGAGTATTAAAATCTAGTTGTGATATTTGCAATCCAGTATCAATATTTTGATCGCGGCCCATAAAACTTAATAATCGATGATACGCGCGTGCCGTGGAATTGGTGACATAATCGATGGCTATTTCCTCGGATGGTTCCTGTTGGCCGTTTATTCTCAATGATACGTTTGTCGCCTCGAATCGATCGAATATCATATGGCTATGCAGTTGATCATTTCTATCTACAGATTGAAGGGCAACAAAGATATGTCTAGGTGCGGAAGAACCTTGTTGTGAAGCAATTCGCCAGGTAAATATTCCGTTAATATTAACATCATAGGAGTCGGTCATAGTTGTCAGCCAGGACATAACGGATTTTCCACCTTGATTCATAAATGATAATAATTTTTCTTCAATGATCATCGATGGGACTATCGCTGGCATCCACAAGGTAATTCTTTCAAGGACAACTTTACCGATATCAAGGGGATCCACACTTGCATCTCGCCAGATGGCTCTGTCATCATTGGCATCTCGAACGAAAGATATCGTATGTTTTGCTCCGTAAATAACTTTTCTAAAATGTCTGCAAAATCCAAAAATGTGAGATAACGGAATTGCGCAGGAAAATCTTAAACTCGGACCAACCAACATAAGTTTTCGCGTGGCAAATCCGAGATTGTAATCGTCATTGACGCCAGTTATTAAAGCCATCTGAGTGGCTGGTGCAACACCAGTGTTATCCATTGGTATAGCGATGTTATACCGATTGTGTTCAGCTTCATTAGAATTATCCTTGGCAAACATCATACTAGGACCGGCTGATCTGGTAAAATCATCCGAGTATCTTGCTAGTCCTATGATCGTCGTTGCTATATCAACATTATTCGTGATTGATTCAATCTCTTTTCCATCGATCATGTAAGTGGCATTCTTGAATAATGCCATAATACCATTATTGACAAATCCAACTTTAAAATTTGCTCCAAAGTTGGTATCATTGGTTCTAACAATTTTACCAACAAATTCGATATACGCCTCAGATGGAAGAAAATATCTTGTTGTATCGTGGACTTGAATTTCCTTCCGATTTCTTGAATCTGGCTCAACTACATCGTACGAGAAATACTGAAAATCTCGCACTGATGTATCCCTACCTACTGGTTCATCCATGTCAAATACTTCATTTGACACTTGTGCGAACATTTATTATTAATAATATCGTCTAAAACGAAGACCATCACCTGAAACAAAACTTGTATTTGCTAAATTTGTATTAGCAACATTCTGCGCTAGATTTGTATTAGCAACTTCCTGCGCTAGATTTGTTATAGCAGCTTCTTGTGCTAGATCATTTATTTTTTTATTTGCCGCATCATTTATGGCCTTACTGACTTCAGGTGGCATTTCGCTGGTAATGGGTAATTTGACGGGTTGTTTTTTACGTACTAAACTTAATATTTTATTTTTGATAGCGTTGAAGCCTTTACTGGCCAAATTACCGATACCAGAAACAGCAGTCTCACCTATCTTTCCTATCGCTTTCAATCCTAGTTGTTTTACCATTGGTCCAATTTTAGGTATTACTCGCGTGACAAGACTTCCAATGATATCGCCGAATCCATTACCGTGAATATATTTGTATACTGGCAATCGAGAGTTTACTATGCGGACCTGATTAGGTCTGCGTTGATGTTTGTGAACAATCATATTATTTCAATTGTGTTGATTTAATCGATGAGTTCATCGACAAACTCTTTATAAATGTGAGAATTAATGATACCGCCACGGAATAATCGCTGACAAATATCTGATGCTTCGTTGACTATCTCACGGGAGTTATTTCCGGCTCGCTTTCCTCCGATTAATACTTCAAGGCGAGATACATCATTGACAACACTATCGGGACAAACTGAATATCCACTTCCTGTTTTTTTTGTTTCTGGAGATTCCAATGGCGTTACGTAAAATACTTCATCTGACGGCGATGAAGATGTCCCTGATGACGATAACCCTGATGACGATGACTTCGGTGGCGAATCCCCTATAGGACTATCTTGTTTAGGATATTTATCCTTTATAGTAAGATATGAGCTCATAACAGCCTTTTCAGGAGTACCACTCCTCTCAGGTGGCGAATATGGTTCTCGTGGACGAAATGATGGAGGTGGTATTGGTCTGCCTGAATGCAACGCTGAATAATATTCAGAAATACCTCTCGAAATTTCCGGATCAAGTAAATGGCTTACCCTCTCTCTCTTAGGTGGCGAACTTTCCTTACCTGTAGGTAATGAAAGGGGAGTGGGACGAGGAGGAAGAGGTTGTAATAAAGTAGAAACATCTGTAGGTAATGGATCGAGGTAGGAGTATGCTGATGCAGGAATATCCTTTTTAGGACTATCTTTTTTAGGACTAACCTTTTTAGGTGTTGTTAAATTTGATGCTCTCGCTTCCCCTTTTAATAACGCTATTCTGTAATTACCAACATCCGATGAAAATTTCCCAAAACCTTCATCAGAATATCTTATTGGTTTTCCTAAACTACCAAAATAAATCATCGCATACCAATCAAGTAATTTAACTTTATCAACATCAATATTTTTTCGCAAAAAGAATCTTTTATTTTCCAGAGAATCATCCGCAGCCATTTGAATTCGTTTTTCATTGGTATTGATTAAATACAACAAGTTTGTATCCAAATAATTATCCGCTGTTATATTAGGATCAATTTTAAACACACTACTAGCCGGTGATGATTTATATTCGGGTACAATTATCGGTTCATCACTTTGATCTTTTTTCTTTTTCGATTTTCTTTCCTTTTTCTGAGGTGAAGTTTTTTCTTTTGGTCTAGCTCCTAATTCCTCTGGTTGAAATATTGGCTCCTGTGGTTGAATATCTTCCTGTGGTATTATTTTTCTTCCTCGTGGTTTAGGTTTTGGTCTAGTTTCTAATTCCTCTGGTTGAATTATTGTTTCCTGCGGTTGAATATCTTCCTGTGGTATTATTTTTCTTCCTCGTGTTTTAGTTTTTTCTTTCTTCTCCTGTTGTTTTCTTTCTTTCTCTTGCTGTTTTCTTTCTTTCTCTTGCTGTTTTCTTTCTTCCGCCATTTGTTTATTATGATTATATCTATCGTCTGCTGCTGTAATAAATCTTCTAAAAGATGGATCCCTTTCACTCGCTTGCGTTTTTCCATCATAAATTCTAAATAACATACTAAACCAACTTTTACGAGTTGGATATCTTCCTCTTCCTATATCAGACAAATAGTCATTTCGAATACTGAACATATCTTCAGCAAGTTGACCAAATTGATCTAAACTATATATCGTAGATAGCGGTTGTGATATTATATTCCATCCCTCATCGGTGAAATTTTCTCTTAAATCATCGATATCAAATTTTCTTTTTTTTACTCCAGGTTTTCTCCCTCTAGGTCTTGCTTCAGTTTTTCCTTTACGACCTACTTTAAAGGCAATTGCAGGTTGTCCACCCTGCTGCGCTGCCGCTGCTGCTATTGCTAATCGATCGGGTAATGTTTGTGATTGCTCCTCAATACCTTTCAACGCGCGAAAAATTCCACGTTTTCTGGCTTCCTCATCTTCCTTATCTTTTTCGTCACCATATATAGTTTGTTCGATTGTTTTAGTAACTGGCTTCAACCATTTTGCCGAAGTTTCTGAAATTCCATGTTGTACATCTTCGTAACCACGAACATTTCTCTTAAATAATTGTTTTGTCGGAATGAGTTTCTTTAATGCAGCTAATTGTTCTCGCGCTAATCTAGCCGAATGAGGTTCTCCAACTGTACTAGTTTTCCGACTCATCTTATTTTCAACTATATTGTTTTATTGTGAGATAAAATTAGCATCTGCAACCTTTCCTTGCAATCGCACACAAATTTTACTATACCCCCCCCCCCCTAAATTTTGTTGTTTTTTTTTATGCTTGAAATTGCATTTTGGGTCGAATTTTCGCTGATTAATTTGCGCAGGAGGGTTTATTTTTGAAATCTGAGGCTTGTACGGAGAAATGTTGTGTGGGAGGCTTAATTTTATCTGAGCCACCTGGTCTGTACAACTTCCCTGCTGCTCTAACCTTGAAAAGTTAAATAAAAATCGATTCAATTTATTACAGTCCACCTTCATCTCCCCAGAGGTTTCATTTAGAAAGACACCGGAGATGAGGTATTTTTCAGGATTAATTATTGGTAAGTTGATCCGACTAGAGATTCAACGAAATATGATTGTTTTCAAGACTGCCAGCATTGAATGTAAAATAGACATTTGTACCGTCAATATGATCAATTATTTCTTCGGTTATTATTACTCTCTCGGGACGAGTGTGTGTGTGTGATTTGGATTTTTAATATAGCTTTAACACTTTTTCAGTTATATCGCTACGATGCCTGCAGTCAGGACCGGCGTTTGGGGGTGGCAAGTGGGGCGACCGCCTCAGGTCCCGCTCTTAAGGGGGCCCCGCGCTTCAGGCCTAAGTTCGTCCTTATGAATTTGTCAAGCTATATTCTCCGGTAAATTGGAAACGCTGATACATGCCGCACGTAATGCACGCAAATCGCGAAAGTTGATCTAGTCTAGACATAATCAATGTTTGCAGTAGCATACCAATCGAGATACCGATACTCTGGCCCCGCGCGGTCATGGTCAGCCCTAGACCCCGCGTACTCCTAACGCCGCTTCTGCCTGCAGTGGGACAGTTTTATAGTATGGCTAGCACTGGGGCATCATGTCGCAAACATGTAGCATTATGTCCCACCCACAACAGGTCGACCAGTCCCAACACCAACCTCTTAATGGTGAGCGCCACTACCTCCCGCATCCGAGGCGGACGCTCTAACCACTAGGAACCGGAGCGGTGCTCTAGGGACGAAGTTGATAAGCTATTATTATTATTATTATATACTGAACAAACACTTATGCGATCCCAAACTACGGGAAAGGCATTGATTTCTGCCTTACCTTGTTTAACACAATTGCACCTCGTGTTTTATGTGCATTTTGAAGTGCAATTGCATCTGAAATGAATGCTTAAATTTACATTATTTGCAAAATTATAACTGATTATTATTCTAATTTTTCAGATACATACTTGCGTTTTGAAATTTCGATCCCTCTTCTTTTAAATTTGAAAGTACGTTTCTGTTAAAATAGCCTGTTTTGAGATTAATGAATTGTGAAATACTTATCAATGATGTTCCAGATAATTTGTTTCGTTTTTGAGTGGCTTATGAAATATAATTGTAATTTAAATTGCTGTTTTATTGGGTTAGAGATATAAATCATATGAAAACCGATCAGTAGAAATACTTTGGCTATATACATATTTATTTTATGGGAATTCGTTTAAAAAATCTAATTTTAGACAACACGACGAACTAAACAAGCTATATATTCTTTCACGGCAGATTTTAAAACCATTTCCAAGGTTTGACATTAAAGTACAAATGTTCCAATGAAAATAGTGCCCGCTTTTCCAAGGATGCATGAGAAACCTATTGCAATAAATTATTACATAAATTTAAAAAAAATGAGGAATGGACAGTAGTTTTTAAAATTATATTTGAATTCAAAAATTATAAAATATGCTTAAAGTAACGTGGCTATCAACGATGTATTAAATTTATTCAAAATACAGTATTCATCAGTATAATACAAAAGACAGCACTCATCTGTTCAGAATATTATCCGAAGTCACATAATGCTTTTGGTATGTCCAAATGTACAAAACTGAATGATCTGTTAAAATGATGTTAACTCAGAATCATTATTCCTAATGTTGTCCGCTTTAAATTTTGACACATGCGTGCTGATTATCTTCTTAAAGTAGCATGTATTCAGTTCGATCGTGCGCTGCGTCTTCTATATTCATTTCGCTCTTTAACATTTTCCACATTAAAAAAAAATAATTTTATGGATATTAACCTTAATGTAACTGCCTTACTTATAATGTTATGAACATTAACCTTAATGTAACTGTCTTACTTGTAATGTTATGGACATTAACCTTAATGTAACTGCCTTACATATAATGTTATGGACATTAACCTTAATGTAACTGTCTTACTTATAATGTTATGGACATTAACCTTAATGTAACTGCCTTACTTATAATGTTATGGACATTGACCTTAATGTAACTGCCTTACTTATAATGTTATGGACATTAACCTTAATGTAACTGTCTTACTTATAATGTTATGGACATTGACCTTAATGTAACTGCCTTACTTATAATGTTATGGACATTGACCTTAATGTAACTGCCTTACTTATAATGTTATGGATATCAACCTTAATGTAACTGCCTTACTTATAATGTTATGGACATTGACCTTAATGTAACTGCCTTACTTATAATGTTATGGACATTAACCTTAATGTAACTGCCTTACTTATAATGTTATGAACATTAACCTTAATGTAACTGTCTTACTTATAATGTTATGGACATTGACCTTAATGTAACTGCCTTACTTATAATGTTATGGACATTAACCTTAATGTAACTGCCTTACATATAATGTTATGGACATTGACCTTAATGTAACTGCCTTACTTATAATGTTATGGACATTGACCTTAATGTAACTGCCTTACTTATAATGTTATGGACATTGACCTTAATGTAACTGCTTTACTTATAATGTTATGGACATTAACCTTAATGTAACTGCCTTACTTATAATGTTATGAACATTGACCTTAATGTAACTGCCTTACTTATAATGTTATGGACATTGACCTTAATGTAACTGCCTTACTTATAATGTTATGGACATTGACCTTAATGTAACTGCCTTACTTATAATGTTATGGACATTGACCTTAATGTAACTGCCTTACTTATAATGTTATGGACATTGACCTTAATGTAACTGCCTTACTTATAATGTTATGGACATTGACCTTAATGTAACTGCCTTACTTATAATGTTATGGACATTGACCTTAATGTAACTGCCTTACTTATAATGTTATGGATATTAACCTTAATGTAACTGCCTTACTTATAATGTTATGGACATTGACCTTAATGTAACTGCCTTACTTATAATGTTATGGACATTGACCTTAATGTAACTGCCTTACTTATAATGTTATGGACATTAACCTTAATGTAACTGCCTTACTTATAATGTTATGGACATTAACCTTAATGTAACTGCCTTGTAATGTTATGGATATTAACCTTAATGTAACTGCCTTATAATGTTATGGATATTAACCTTAATGTAACTGCCTTACTTATAATGTTATGGATATTAACCTTAATGTAACTGCCTTACTTAAAATGTTATGGATATTAACCTCAATGTAACTGCCGTACTTATAATGTCATGGATATTAACCTTAATGTAACTGCCTTACTTATAATGTTATGGACATTGACCTTAATGTAACTGCCTTACTTATAATGTTATGGACATTGACCTTAATGTAACTGCCTTACTTATAATGCTATGGACATTAACCTTAATGTAACTGCCTTGTAATGTTATGGATATTAACCTTAATGTAACTGCCTTACTTATAATGTTATGGACATTGACCTTAATGTAACTGCCTTACTTATAATGTTATGGACATTGACCTTAATGTAACTGCCTTACTTATAATGTTATGGACATTGACCTTAATGTAACTGCCTTACTTATAATGTTATGGGCATTAACCTTAATGTAACTGCCTTACTTATAATGTTATGGACATTAACCTTAATGTAACTACCTTACTTATAATGTTATGAACATTAACCTTAATGTAACTGTCTTACTTATAATGTTATGGACATTAACCTTAATGTAACTGCCTTACATATAATGTTATGGACATTGACCTTAATGTAACTGCCTTACTTATAATGTTATGGACATTAACCTTAATGTAACTGCCTTACTTATAATGTTATGGACATTGACCTTAATGTAACTGCCTTACTTATAATGTTATGGACATTGACCTTAATGTAACTGCCTTACTTATAATGTTATGGACATTAACCTTAATGTAACTGCCTTACTTATAATGTTATGGACATTAACCTTAATGTAACTGCCTTACTTATAATGTTATGGACATTAACCTTAATGTAACTGCCTTACTTATAATGTTATGGACATTGACCTTAATGTAACTGCCTTACTTATAATGTTATGGACATTAACCTTAATGTAACTGCCTTACTTATAATCTTATGAACATTGACCTTAATGTAACTGCCTTACTTATAATGTTATAATGTTATGGATATTAACCTTAATGTAACTGCCTTACTTATAATGTTATGGATATTAACCTTAATGTAACTGCCTTACTTATAATGTTATGGACATTGACCTTAATGTAACTGCCTTACTTATAATGTTATGGACATTGACCTTAATGTAACTGCCTTACTTATAATGTTATGGACATTGACCGTTATGGACATTGACCTTAATGTAACTGCCTTACCTATAATGTTATGGATATTAACCTTAATGTAACTGGCTTACTTATAATGTTATGGACATTGACCTTAATGTAACTGCCTTACTTATAATGTTATGGACATTAACCTTAATGTAACTGCCTTGTAATGTTATGGATATTAACCTTAATGTAACTGCCTTATAATGTTATGGATATTGACCTTAATGTAACTGCCTTACTTATAATGTTATGGATATTAACCTTAATGTAACTGCCTTACTTAAAATGTTATGGATATTAACCTCAATGTAACTGCCGTACTTATAATGTCATGGATATTAACCTTAATGTAACTGCCTTACTTATAATGTTATGGACATTGACCTTAATGTAACTGCCTTACTTATAATGTTATGGACATTGACCTTAATGTAACTGCCTTACTTATAATGTTATGGACATTAACCTTAATGTAACTGCCTTGTAATGTTATGGATATTAACCTTAATGTAACTGCCTTACATATAATCATATAATATTATGGACATTGACCTTAATGTAACTGCCTTACTTATAATGTTATGGACATTAACCTTAATGTAACTGCCTTACATATAATGTTATGGACATTGACCTTAATGTAACTGCCTTACTTATAATGTTATGGACATTAACCTTAATGTAACTGCCTTACATATAATCATATAATATTATGGACATTGACCTTAATGTAACTGCCTTACTTATAATGTTATGGACATTGACCTTAATGTAACTGCCTTACTTATAATGTTATGGACATTAACCTTAATGTAACTGCCTTACTTATAATGTTATGGACATTGACCTTAATGTAACTGCCTTACTTATAATGTTATGGACATTAACCTTAATGTAACTGCCTTACTTATAATGTTATGGACATTAACCTTAATGTAACTGCCTTACTTATAATGTTATGAACATTAACCTTAATGTAACTGCCTTACTTATAATGTTATGAACATTAACCTTAATGTAACTGCCTTACTTATAATGTTATGGACATTGACCTTAATGTAACTGCCTTACTTATAATGTTATGGACATTGACCTTAATGTAACTGCCTTACTTATAATGTTATGGACATTAACCTTAATGTAACTGCCTTACTTATAATGTTATGGACATTAACCTTAATGTAACTGCCTTACTTATAATGTTATGGACATTGACCTTAATGTAACTGCCTTACTTATAATGTTATGGACATTGACCTTAATGTAACTGCCTTACTTATAATGTTATGGACATTGACCTTAATGTAACTGCCTTACTTATAATGTTATGGACATTAACCTTAATGTAACTGCCTTACTTATAATGTTATGGATATTAACCTTAATGTAACTGCCTTACTTATAATGTTATGGATATTAACCTTAATGTAACTGCCTTACTTATAATGTTATGGACATTGACCTTAATGTAACTGCCTTACTTATAATGTTATGGACATTAACCTTAATGTAACTGCCTTACTTATAATGTTATGGACATTGACCTTAATGTAACTGCCTTACTTATAATGTTATGGACATTAACCTTAATGTAACTGCCTTGTAATGTTATGGATATTAACCTTAATGTAACTGCCTTATAATGTTATGGATATTAACCTTAATGTAACTGCCTTACTTATAATGTTATGGACATTGACCTTAATGTAACTGCCTTACTTATAATGTTATGGATATTAACCTTAATGTAACTGCCTTACTTATAATGTTATGGACATTGACCTTAATGTAACTGCCGTACTTATAATGTTATGGATATTAACCTCAGTGTAACTGCCTTACTTAACAGTTATCATCTAAAAAGTCTGGATGATTTCAATTTAATTAATCGAGGGAATGACTGTTGTCGGTATAAGTAACTAGTAATATTACAAGTTTGGATTCAAATGTGTTACTTTATTTTCGGAAGTATTTAGTTCTAAAGATACTTCAGACACAGTACGGTTGCTCTGTGCATATTTATTGCATCTTGGAAGATATCTTTAGCAGAACATAAATTCTAAAGAGAGTAAGTATTTTACCGTTTCAGTATGCACAGGCGTAGATGTGGGTAATTACCTAATCCATGCAAAATATATCGCGTAATGTGATCAGATTTTCATACTAGGAGACGGGTATTCTCATGGTGATGTATGGTCATAAAATACGATTTCAGATATTACTAAGCCTCCGAAACCCGACAGTGCAGAATATATTTGGTTATTAGATAACGTAATGTTTTTACTTTGCAGAACAAAAATCGGTCAGTGTTTAGAAGTTTACAATTATTTGCAGTCTGATGTTGTGTGTCATGGTGCACTTCAATATCTCTACGCTGAACGAGCAATTAATTAACGCGAAAACACTCTAGTATGGATTTTAAAAAAAAATGAAAGGAAATAGAACTTACTTTTGTATTATTTAAAATTTTCAAAATGTAATTCTTATCACTAAGGTCTTCAGCATCGCGTGTCATCACAGGGCATAGCAATTCATTTACATTATCTCTAGAACTGTAAAGCACTTTCGTATGTACAGGGGGCCCCGAGTGGCCAAGTGGTCTAAAGCCATCTCCGTTACGTATCACTGTCATCTCACCTCTGTCGAGTCTCGGATTCAACCAACGTGGGTATGTGAGAAGGCTTGCCGATAGCTTTTCGTGGGTCGGTAGTTCTTTCTGAGGTTTTCCCGGGTTCTTCCTCCACTATTAATACTGGCCGCCATGTATAGCCTATCGTGTGCTCAAAAATGGCGTTAAACCCCACAACAACAACAACAACAACAACATATGTACAAACGCTGAATATGTCTGAAAATGGAGAGTTGAAACTTGTACGTAAGCTTTGATAAAAATGGCAATGGACCTGCAAGACAATACACAAGCTTTGTCTAACAGATTAGTTTTTTGTGCAACGAAGTGTTATATTAATGCTCTTCATTCGTAATATTTCCTCTCTATCACCAGACCCGGGTTTCACTCAAATTCACAAACTGTCTCCTCAAATTGACACTTAACATTATGTTTCTTATGATATTTTAGAAAATATATATATTTTTGTCTGAGATAGAGACATCGGAAAGGATGGAAATCACTGTTTGGTTTTAAAATGTAACGCGTCGAAATCTTTTTTTAATTTAAAAAAAACCCCCAGAATATAGGAAATCCTCAAACATTTCCTAAGGGTAAAAATCATTTATAAATGTAGTTTAATCCCTGACATCTGCTGAATATTGTGCGAAAATATTATTACCAATCAAACAGTAGGAAAAATAGTATTTACTCTCAATCTGAGAAAGAAATAAGGAGATGTTTAATGTAACTGAGCAAGAAAGCTAAAATAATCTAATTCCTTAAATAAATTCTAAGTCAAAATAACAGATGGCATGTCCATCTCCATGCGTTGAAACATTGCCGCTCCTTTGGAACCTTTTCAACATATCGCCATAGTCTTGTGTAAGATTCTGTTTAACGATTGAATTGAAACGAAAATCTCCATTTAAAATAAATTTTAACAAAATCAATGCATTTAATGCTGCAGTGTAGAAATTATGCAGAGTTTGTGTTTGCAAAGAGCAAACATTGTATTTTACTTGAAGCAGACTGTAAACTATTTGCCAAGCATTCTTGGCGAGGTCGATAAAGTCTAAAATTACATTTAGATAAAATAAAGAAAGGATACGTGTACAAGATATATGATTTTAAAGGATTATTAATATGACAAACCAACTTTACAGAATGTAATAGTTGTACAAGTTATGCTAAATTTGACAAACTTAGTGTGGCAAGTTATGTTACATTCAACAAACTTCGACTTGTACTGCAAGGCCCCCATTCTTTACTTAGTAGGCGCTATACAGTTTCCTTTTTTGCACAGGGTAAGATTGTGAGAAAGAGGATTTCATGGGGATTTCCTCGTTGGTTGTCCTATCTGTTTAAAATAACTTATTATATATCTCAGGTACTGTTAAAAGAACATTTAATTACATTTATTTTGGTTTATGATTGATGGGTGTAAGTTAGGTGATACAGTATACAGCTTGGCCTTATTTTAGATGTGCACCTATTAAAAACTGCTAGCTCCGCTTGGTCATTTTCGCTTCCTTGATTTGAAAGGTAATTTGTATAAAAAAGGACCTGGCAACTTTTAAAAAAAATACTTTTATATATTTTGCAACTCATTCATTGAAGACCTCTTTGATAGCCTTGTGGTTAGAGCGTCGACCTCAGATGCGGGAGGTCGTGGGTTCGAACCCCGGCCGAGTCATGCTAAAGACTTATACAAATTGTACTAGCAACTGCCTCGCTTGGCGCTCAGTATTATGAGGTTAGTGTTAGGACTGGTCAACGTCGTGTCAGGATAATGTGAATGGGTGGGACATCATGCTTCATGTCTGCGGCGTGATGCCCCAGTGCTAGACATCATTGTAAGCTGCCACACTGCAGACTTAGTAGTGATATAACTGAAAATTTGTTAAATTGTTCACACACAGACACATTCATTGAATTTTCAGAAGCTGGGATTGCATACTGTGGCTGTGTTTGTTTTCCCTGTTCTATTAATTGTTAAAGATCGTGCACTTCAGACCACTTCAGGCTGATTTATCGAGCACATTGGGGCATCAATTCCATTAGCTGTGCGCTTTGATCGGTGTATACTTTTCACAGGTACAATAGGTCAAGACATTGTAGCCACAGTAAATGAAAGTAACATTGAGGTATGACAAAATGTTCTCCATCGTGAGTGTTGCAAAATACAAATAACTTCACCTTGCACCCGTCACTCTCTCAGTTGTAGCCTACGTAAGGTCAGCACAGCTGCCTCTCATCTATTTGATCTTGAAAGTACAGACCGATATACGTAAATTTTTACTACCGATGCTTACATTTTGGGAACAAAAATATAAGCTGCTTTTGAATCCTTCTGAAATTCAGATATTTATTCAAGAATACTTTTTTGAAATTTAAAAATGTCTTATTTATCTGATTGATAAGCCTACAATAAGCGTTCGTCTTATGTTAAAAAAACTTCCAAATTCGACTCGCTCTTACTCTGTATTTACCATGGCTTACCAGTTCTTTCTGTGCGGACTTTGCCAAATATATGATAATTTTTTCTTCAGAAGAAAAACTTCAGGCAAGTACCAAATGCGATACTCATTTTGTTCCCACAAATATTACTTGCTGAACCGCCATTTTTTCAAGCAACGCTCAGCATCCATGACAACTGCTTTGGTACATATGCAGGCAAAAAGAAAACATGAGTATTCTTGTTTCAGATCTGTGCAAATTATTACCCAGAGTAAAGACACAGCAAGAGCAAAATTCCAGAATAAAAACTTCCAGTTCTCTTTTATATCATACCATTTATTAGCTCTTTTTATCGCAGTTGTAAAATCCACGAAAGTCTTTAACTTGATCACATATTCTTAAAAAATTTTCTTGACTGGGTATCGTCCATTATTAAATAAAAGGTTTTAGAGAAAAATGTCATAACCATACTTCTGATTCAAACATGTCTTAAATACTAAGTAACTGTTAAATTTGCGTCGAGCTTTTACCGGAATCATTTTAAAAACCTGTTTGAAAGTTTGTCTTTATTTACGAGACTAGTTGTCATTGTTGGCACACTGTTGACCGCTCCATTGGCCTAATGGTTAGAGCGTCCGTCTCGGATGTGTGAGGTCGCGGCTTAGAACCCAGGACGAGTCATAACAAAAACGTATAAAAATGGTACCGAGAGCTCTCGCTAGGCGCTCAGTATGGAACGTCAGAGCTGTCTTAAGATGAGAATATTTATTTATGCTGTGCTTTTGTACTTATATGATGTGCAAACTTCTTTATATGCTGTGCTTTTGTACTTATATGATGTGCAAACTTCATTATATGCTGTGCTTTTGTACTTATATGATGTGCAAACTTCATTATATGCTGTGCATTTATACTTATCTGTGCATTTGTACTTATATGATGTGCAAACTTCATTATATGCTGTGCATTTGTACTTATATGCTGTGCAAACTTCATTATATGCTGTGCATTTGTACTTATATGATGTGCAAACTTCATTATATGCTGTGCTTTTGTACTTATATGATGTGCAAACTTCATTATATGCTGTGCTTTTGTACTTATATGATGTGCAAACTTCATTATATGCTGTGCTTTTGTACTTATATGATGTGCAAACTTCATTATATGCTGTGCTTTTGTACTTATATGATGTGCAAACTTCATTATATGCTGTGCATTTGTACTTATATGATGTGCAAACTTCTTTATATGCTGTGCAAACTTCATTATATGCTGTGCTTTTGTACTTATATGATGTGCAAACTTCATTATATGCTGTGCTTTCTTCCTTATATGATGTGCACACTTCTTTATACGAAACTTCATTATAATGAGATGGCCGATAGCTGCCGCCATAATACAACATCAAAGTAACACGAATCTGTTATCAACTTGTTATTAGCAAGTGTGAATTTCATTCATGTCAAAATTAATTGCTTTTAGACTCCCAGCTAACTGTCCAGCTAGAATGCCCCTATTTCAGTTCCCTGTGTTTGAAAGCTAGCTTTAAATATGGGATTTAATAATAATAATAATAATAATAATAATAAACTATCTTTAACGAGGATAACACATCTGGTCATGGCTGACCCATCTGCCATGTGGTCCTCAGTTTTTGTAATAAAATAATAAAAATAGAAGTTCATGCACATAACCATGTATCGTCGCACACTCATTCGTACATATTTGACATGAATGACTATGTGTGACTATACTGGGAAACATACAAATATATATCAATTATGGATATGATTTTAAAGTTTTCTGTTCGGAGCTTTTAATATATCATTCCAGCTGGTCTAGAAAGAATTTCTTTAATGATAATTTAAAAGAAGCAAGGGATGTTGAATTACGTATCCTCATTGGTAAGGAATTCCATACAGTAGGTGCTGATACAGAAAATGAGCTTTTGTAATGATTGGTTTTCGACCAAGGAATCTGGAGATCGTTGTTTGTCGTCTGGTTTTCGACCAAGGAATCTGGAGATCGTTGTTTGTCGTCGATTGGAGATTACGCTCAGTATTTCATGATCTTAGTTCAATTATGTTAGAGATATAATCTGGAGAAAGACCGTTTAAAGACTTGTATGTCATGATTCCTTTAAAATAAAGAATACGTTTTTGTATAGGTAGCCATTTCAGACGTGAAAACAAAACATTTGAGGGAGTCATAAGAGGAAGTTTCAGTATTATTCGGGCTGCCCTTTTCTGGAGTCTAACAATTCTGGACAGATTATAATTTGATGTGTTTCCCCATATGGTACAGTCGTAATCTATCAGTGGTAGTATATAACCCGAAAAATAAATTTCAAGTGATTGTGGAGGTAGAAATTTTGAAAGAATTTTAATAGAGTTATTCTTTTGACTACCATTGCACATAAGTGATCGATATGCGCATTCCAGCTGAGGTGTTGATCAATGTAGATACCAAGAAGTTTTTGATTTTTGACAATAGATACGTCTAAGCCATTTTGAGTTAGAAGTAAATCCATGTTAGTAGATAGACGCTGCCTTGTTCCAATTGTCATACGAAATTTTAGAGATGTTAATATGCATTTTGTTTTGATGACACCAAACTGATATATTGTTGAGGTCGGTTTGAAGTTTATTTTTAATGGAGTCTAGAGATTTATCAGATAAATGCAATGTCGAATCGTCAGCGAAAAGATCTGTGTTAGCGTGCGCTGGATACAAGGCTAAGTCATTGATAAATAGTAGAAAAAGAAGAGGCCTTAATATTAATATAGATCCTTGAGGAACACCACTTAAGATATGACTTGGTTCGGATATATGTTTACCCGTGCAAACAACCTGGTGTCTGTTTGTGAGATACGACGTGAACCAGGTAACTGAGTTTGGAGAAAACTTGTAGGCTGAAAGTTTTTTAATGAGCACCGAATGGTCAACCAAATTGAATGCTTTTTTAAAATCAATGAAGATTGCACCATTAAGTTCACCTGGTTCTACTGCTAGTAGCCATTGGTCTATAACTTTTGTCACTGCAGTCTGACATGAATGATTCTTTCGAAAACCTGATTGTGATCTATGGAGGAGTTGATACTTGTCAAGATATCTGAAAATATGCTTGCTGACATGTTTTTCCATAATTTTTGAAAGTACAGATAGAACAGATATGGGTCGATAGTTGGATGGGTCATTCTTTTCATTTCCCTTATAAATTGCGAATACTTTTGGTAACTTCAATGACTGCGGGAATTTATTGGAAGTGATACTACAGTTAATTATTTCTTTCAACGACTCTGAGATTGATAAAGCCGACATTTTCAGAGTTTTGGGGTGAATTCCATCTAGACCAGCTGATTTGTTTGTGTCAAGTTTATTTAAAATATCAAAAGTGTCATTTATTGTTATTAAGTGAATGTTGAAACAAACATGATCGCGTACCCTTTCATTCACGAATTTAGTAAGTTTGTCTAAATTAGGCTCTGTATTCTTAGACCTGTCAAGCGTTTGGGAGATATTAGCAAAAAAATGGTTCAGCTGGTTTGCAATATCGAGCTCTTCAGTATATTTAGTGCCATCAACTATAATTTCACATGGAGCTAGAGGCGCAGGTTTCGTTGAAGTTAGATTTCGTAAGTGATTCCAGATGGATCTGTTATCGGACTTTGATATGATGGCTTCTTTGAAAAAGGAGCGTTTGTGTTTTACAGTGATTGATTTTCTTTTCTTGTATGTCAAGTTATTTTTATATTGTATTGTGCATAATAGATTGTAGGTGATATTTTGTACCAAAATAAGATTAGCTGACTGTTATTGTGATGTGTTTGATTGACATGCACTCCAAATACATTGTCTGAATAGTGTTGTGATTTTTTTTTTCAAGAATACTTAGCTTATCTTGAAGACACGGAGTATGTAATATAATCAAGAATTCCAAGAGGAAGAAATGATAAGAATTCTATATTATTTGTATTCAGTATTTTGTAATATCACATATTCAGTGTATCACATACCTACACATACTAATGTCAGCCTCAGTTTTATATATATATATATATATATATATATATATATATATATATATATATATATATATATATATATATATATAAATTACATAGCCTTTTACCACAGTAAAAAAATTATGTTTATAGTATCAGTTAAGTTTAAGTTCAATAACAGTTCAATAGCAATAAGTTCAATAACAATGCTCTCTTCAAATTCAATTTTGACAATTTGTTTTATTTACATATCATCAATAGGAAAATAAATATCAGGTTCGTTAATTGGATGGGGAGGTAACATAAATACGTAAGCCAAGTCGGCAGCTCATTTGCAGCCCAAGTTACGCTGTTGATCTCCAATGCTCCTCTAACTGTGACAGGTAGTCACCAACATGCCAACCTGTTTTCAAGCCTAACTCAAAGTAAATCTAAACCACATTATAGATTTAGATTATATATGAATTTATAAATGCTAGGCTTGTGATAATTAGGTTCATGCTTTCTACCTTAAAAATTAGGCGGGGGGGGGGGGGGGCTTCAAAATACGAAACCATCCAGTGAGACCTTGAGCTAACTCAAACATACTAACTATGTAAGGCTGCATCTGATTGGAGGTTGAATTCTTTGGCTGGATTTGCAACTTGCAAGGTTCGATATATTAACTCAAATTTGATTGGTAGTTTAATACTTTTGTAGAAATTTAACTTGTAATATGCAACCAAGGTTGAATAAATGTAATTGAGGGCTGAATTCACAATAACTTAATTCTTTTAGCTGGGAATATTTGGTGTTAACTACTATTGGAAATGCTGATTGAATTTAATAAAACGCTCTTATTAGTTGGCAGATTGGAAATTGTTTGTTTGGTGTTGAGGGTCTATCCTAAATTTCTTTCCACTTTTGCCTCGTCCAGACAGACCAATTAAGAAGTGTGACACTCAAGCATGAACACGGAACTGTAGTGGTACCATTCATACAGTTCAGAATCTCGACATTCGAGACTTAACCAGTCGCAAAAGCACCCGATGCATAGGCGACTTTAATTTTTTTTATCATTCATTCAATTCCATTAACTAGCAGTAATAACAAGATTTCAAGATGCCTGCTGTGGTAGCCATATTAAGTGTCGGAGTAACACCATTTTCGTTTACAACCGAGAAGACCATAGAATGAACATGTGTGCATAAAGTGTCATGATAATCCTCCAAATTAGATTACGATAAGTGGTGATAAGAAATATACTAATGGACAGACAACATGCCATCCCAAAAGCTCATCTTTTCTTTAATAACTTGAAGATAAGAAAAGAAATTATGAACATATAATAAACCTTTTGAAGACAAAAAAAATCATTGCTCTCAATTAAAGGTTTTGAAAATATGCATAAGTAGTATTCATTTACTAGTTTGATTGCAGTTCAGCAACAATATGACATCACACGTGATATATATATATATATATATATATATATATATATATATATATATATATATATATATATATATATATATATATATATATATATATTCACAGGCGTCGAAATTACTGGAAGTCGTCTAGTCCAAGACTAGTACATTTTCTGTCCGACTAGTAATTTACATAATTTCATTAGTTCAATGGCTAGTTCTCTTGATACCTGTCTGACAGTATGTTGTGTGAAAGACTAGTGAAGTATTGAAAGATCAGCAGGACAAGTAAATTTCTCATTCTACTAGTCCTTATGGCTACAAAGAAATTTGTTTTCAATTCTAAGCATGCATGTTGCTCATTTCAAATGAACTTCATGAATCAAATAATTTGAAATGATGAGACTTCTTAAAATGTATTTTCTGATTTTTATTTCCAAGTGAGCAGACGTAATATTCTGTTTCAGATGTGTAAACAATCATTGCTTTATTTAAAATACAAGCTAAAATAATGATGGCCGGTAGGTGAATAGAAGAGAAAGGAGACCCCTGTCAGTGTTCTCAGCCAAGTTTTCATAAATGCCTAAGAAATGAGAACAGGTTGAAATATAAAGTATAGCACTCTACCAACCATGTAATAAATATTTTATGCTACTGCAATATACATGGGTGCATAATCAGTATCTGTTATTTTGTATTGTAATTTATATATACTGGACCGGATTAAGGCCTTTGGGGACCCTGTGCACAGCCAACATAAGGGCCCATAGCTATCCTGCCTTGTCCATATATATGGTTACAGTACTATTAACTACACTGCCTGTGAAATCAGACGATACTATACAGGGCCCCTTGAGCCTTGGGGGCCCTGGCCATGTTGCCCATTTTGCAATATGGATAATCCGGTCCTCTGTGTGTGTGTGTGTGTGTGTGTGTGTGTGTGATATAATGATTTGTGTGTACGCATGACAAGTAAAAAGTATGCTGTCGAAATAAATTTTGCTTGAAACATTATTTCCTTCTGTAATGCAAATAAAAATAAATATGCCGTACATTAGTAGTATTTCCGGTTTGATAGAATTCCCTCTCGCTCTTACCCCATTTATGATCATACAAATATTACATTTGTGGACTTGCCTATATCTTAACACATCTCTCTTCACTCAATAAGGCAAAACAATTATATTCTAAACTCTAAAATTCTTACCTATTCATATCACTCCCTGGATATCACAAATACCAAGAAACATTGTACTTATATGTTGACAATAAAGAAACTTTAAATGATTATACCAGTAAAAATTTACAGACATCCAGTACTTAAAGCTGGGACATCGAAACCAGGGAACACGAGAGACCTAGTGGTCTAAAACGATTGCCATACTAGCCGCCATGTATAGCCTATTGTGTGCTGACAACTTGTGATAAATCCACAAAAAACGTCCAAACCAATAACCATGATGTGACTGGCTGCCTGATTCATGAACTATAGTCCCTAATACAAATGTGTAACATAATATACCATGGCTATATTAAATGTTACCTCCCCATCCAATTAACGAACTTGATATTTATTTTCCTATTGATGATATGTAAATAAAACAAATTGTCAAAATTGATTTTGAAGAGAGCATTGTTATTGAACTTATTGCTATTGAACTGTTATTGAACTTAAATTTAACTGATACTATAAACATAATTTTTTTACTGTGGTATAAAGCTATGTAATATATATATATATATATATATATATATATAACTGAGGCTGACATTAGTATGTGAAGGTATGTGATACACTGAATATGTAATATTACAAAATACTGAATACAAATAATATAGAATTCTTATCATTTCTTCCCTTTGGAATTCTTGATTATATTTCAAGATAAAGCTAAGTATTCTTGTAATAAAAAAATCACAGCACTATTCAGACAATGTATTTAGAGGGCCTGTCAATCAAACACATCACAATAACAGTCAGCTAATCTTATTTTGGTACAAAATATCACCTATAATCTATTATGCACAATACAATATAGAACCCCCATATTTAAAGCTAGCTTTCAAACACAGGGAACTGAAAAAGGGGCATTCTAGCTGGACAGTTAGCTGGGAGTCTAAAAGCAATTAATTTTGACATGAATGAAATTCACACTTGCTAATAACAAGTTGATGACAGATTCATGTTACTTTGATGTTGTATTCTGGCGGCAGCTATCGGCCATCTCATTATAATGAAGTTTCGTATAAAGAAGTTTACACATCATATAAGGAAGAAAGCACAGCATATAATGAAGTTTGCACATCATATAAGTACAAAAGCACAGCATATAATGAAGTTTGCACAACATATAATGAAGTTTGCACAGCATATAATGAAGTTTGCACATCATATAAGTACAAAAACACAGCATATAATGAAGTTTGCACAGCATATAATGAAGTTTGCACATCATATAAGTACAAATGCACAGCATATAATGAAGTTTGCACAGCATATAAGTACAAATGCACAGCATATAATGAAGTTTGCACAGCATATAAGTACAAATGCACAGCATATAATGAAGTTTGCACATCATATAAGTACAAATGCACAGCATATAATGAAGTTTGCACATCATATAAGTACAAATGCACAGCATATAATGAAGTTTGCACATCATAAAAGTACAAAAGCACAGCATATAAAGAAGTTTGCACATCATATAAGTACAAAAGTACAGCATATAATAAATATTCTCATCTTAAGACAGCTCTGGCGTTCCATAGCTCAGCATTAAGAAGTTAGTGCTAGGACTGGTCGGCCTGGTGTCAGCTGTTGTTTTTGTTGTAGGGTTTAACGCCATTTTTCAGCACACGATAGGCTATACATGGCGGCCAGTATTAATGGCGGAGGAAAAACCCGGGAAATTCCCGGAAAGAACCACCGACCCTCGAGAAGCTACTGGCAAGCTTTCTCACGATTCCACATTGGCCGAATCCGAGACTCGAACCCATGCAGACAGAGGTGAGATGGTAGTGATCCGTAACGGAGAGCGCTTTAGACCACTCGGCCACTCGGGCCCCTGCCTGGTATCAGGATAATGTGACTGGGTGGTACATCTTGCTTCATGTCTGCGGCATGATACCTAGTGCCAGACATCACTATATGCTGCCAAACTGCAGACATCGTAGCGACATTACTGAAACATTGTTAAAGCTCCGTTACAAAATCAAAATCACGTACACATACACTTGGCACACTGTTGTTTTGCACATCACAGGAATTAGTTTGATATTCACTATACATCGGGTTGTTTAACCAAAGGTGATTTTTAACCGTCGACAGCATACTGATTTTAAGAGACGAGTAAAAGTCTCATATAGCTCTAGATATTCAGTGTTAATACAAGTAGAAGTTCATACATTATATTTCTCAGACAGTGTTCGCGCTAGTTGTCAGAATTACATTACAGAATTAATCTCAATGAACCATGAAAGTGTAATTTCATGGTTAAGTTAATCCAGTGTGCAGTATAATTCAACAGACATTTATTCAAACCTAAATAATTTAACTGACATCGATAGAAAATAATGTTGTACATTTCTTGTGCATTGGACTGTGAAGCGTAAACGTGCAATCTGCACTGTTTGCATCAATGCCAGTGAGTTGAGTTCAGAGTTTGTTGTGCGCAGCGAAGATCGATATTTCGTTTTCCAAACTGATGTTCGCATTTTTCGTCAAAACCGTAGAAGTGCTAGAGTAAAATAATCGCATATTTTGTGGCCAAAGCAGAAGTCATAATGTCAATAAGCTAAGGAATTTTCTTTTTAATAGAAGCTAGAGCACTGGACTAAAGATGTAAAATTTGCATTGATATTCACAATTAGCCGTTTTTGTTTATATTTCGTTTGGGAACTTTAGAAAAAAATACCTAATTATGCATCAGTGTTTATAGTCAAATTCTACCCTGGAGATCAGAATTTTGCGTCAGACGGTCTTTAAAGTCACGAATCTTACGCATTATTCTGACCTTCGGATGGAATTTCCCTCTCATACACCGATGCATATGAAAGATTCTAGTAACTCCTCATAGCCGTAGTCATGATATCAATGACTAATGTGTTTTGAATACAACATATTCCCTTGTTTGATATAAGTCGGTTAGACAGTTGAAATTTAATTTACTATGAATACATTTTTTTTATAGTTTTTTTTAATTATTATATAGATTAGACGTGCTATCTGTCACAACAGCCTGAACACCGCACTAAGTTATCCCTCGTACTTAACGTTCATCATATAGGGACAAAATTCAGTCCAGCAAATAATCATCTAGACTATTTTCGGCATGATCTCCAAGTCACCGCGATTATAATATGGCATGCTTCAAATGTCGCCTTTGACATTTTGCTGTTCGTGGTATTAAAGATTTATTTTTTTATTTCATGTATTTGTTTATTATACCTAACTTGTGACAAGTTTAGATGTTTTAAATTAATAACCACCTTTTAGCAAGTGAAGATCGACAGCCGCAGCTTATCCCGTTTACTTCCACGATTCCATTTTGCGATAGTCTATGTAAAAAAAAAAGAAATAAAAAAAAAAGAAAGGGCTTATAGGGAAGATAATGTTTACAAACAAAATAAAGGTCTTGTTTTCCGTAAACATTTTCTCTCGAATGCAATCACGGCTTCTATATGCTTTCATGTGAAGGAGACAAAGGTTAACGGGCACAAAGAGGCAGCGACAGGCAAAACATCGGCATTTTGGTTTTAAATAACATGGGTCATGCCGTTAAAGTGTATCGTTATTGTTATGATTATTACATTTCTTAATCTTCATTTCAGAGGTCATGTACAGCAGCGGTGGTTATAGTCGTGCTACTGAAATCTTTTCAAAATCAAAGAGCAATAGAGGAAGACGTAGAGATAAAATCCAGTGGACTTAAGTGATACGCAAAGGTTTGACGATTTAATAGTTAAATCCTGCCATTTCTCTCGTATCCTCTTTATTATCTTTCTGTTTTTTTTTCCTATGTATGTATGTATGTATGTATGTATGTATGTATGCATGTACGTATGTATGTGTGTGTGTGTATGTATATGTATGTATGGTATATGTATGTATGTCCGTATGTATATATGTGTGTATGTGTGTGTGTGTGTGTGTGTTGATACAATAAACTTGTCAGCTGTATATTATACAGAATGAATATTAATTTGATATAGTTATGTTTAATAGTTGGCAATCTGTAAGTTAACTTTCAAGTAAGCACACATTTTGTCATAGCCGGTGTTTTGTTAAAATGAGCAAGGTTATTTAAAAGGTGAATGATTACGTGTAGTTTTGACTGGGATAGAGCCATCATGGCCAGCAGTTTTCCTCGAAATTCCTCACAATATTTCACATTTCAACTATTACCTGTTTTCTTTTCTCTTCTGATTACAAGTCATTGAAGTGCTAACAGAATATCTCTCTCTCTCTCTCTCTCTCTCTCTCTCTCTCTCTCTCTCTCTCTCTCTCTCTCTCTCTATATATATATATATATATATATATATATATATATATATATATATATATATATATATATATATATATATATATATATATATATGTGTGTGTGTGTGTGTGTGTGTGTGTGTGTGTATTCTACTGTACGTTTTGGGCCAGGTATAAATTTATAAATTTACTATAAATCGGTTATCTTCCATCGCAGCTTGACGTGAAGCCTGCATACATAATAAGAGTCGGAATCGTGGATATCTAGGCTACAGAGAGATATAAGGACCCATTATTCTCTTTACATAGTCAAACGGCCATAGTGAAATTTTAATTCTGCATAAACAAAAAAAAATATTCGGAAATATTATACTTAATTTAGTTAATTCTTATCATTATATTAAAAAAATCGGAGAAATATGTTTTGCGCTCACACAATAATATTATCAAGTGGTTTTATTCTGTTTTTCTATTATATTAACGAATTTTCAGGAACACTGGCGGGCTGTAATATCCTCAAATTCCATCAATATATTTAACCCTAAAGAACTAATTCCTTCCTTCAAGGACTTTAATGTCATATGCATATAAAACACGCCTTTACCGTATCAGAATTTGGTTAGGAAAACTGCATTATCAAAAAACATGCAAAGATAGATATTACATAAGCCTGTTCTGTCCGTAACATTAGTTGTGATTTATGGAAAAAAAGAACAAAGAATGTAACTTAATTACTAAAGATTGCTTAACTGCACAGAGCTTTAAAGTATGACGCTGTCCGCCCTGATTGTTCTTTATTGCATTGCCCTCTATACTCGTACAAATGGGAAAGTTTTATTAGGGAGACTATGTATTTTCAATTCGATAACATTAAGTTTAAATATTATAATTTATATTGATTATGCTAAGTAAACATGAGACCTTAAAATTGTCCATCTATATATCTACCTATCTATCTATAGAAATTTTGATATTTTAATCGCGCTTGTCGATTGCTTTGAAAGAGGCTATAAAATCAAAAATGAACAGATCTATCTATCTGTCTATCTATCTATCTGTCTATCTGTCTGTCTGTTCGCCCGTCTGTCTGACTATTTAAAATGTTACATTTCGTCGCATAATAGTCGGTTTAACAGACCCAAATATGCGAATAAAAACAACAAAATAATAAAAATAAATACAAATTTACTAGAATAGAAAATCTACTTAAATTCAGTGTTATTAGGTTTAACCACATGACCGACTTCATCATATAAAACACGTGAATGAAAACATTCCAGTTTGAAAAAGATCAACATTTTTTCCCGATGTGTATAGAAAGTTGGTCCTGAATTGTATAAAACTGTTGGAAAGATTAACTTTTCTAATATAAAAAAATGTGCTTAGAAAGTGGACCCCGAGTAGTATTGAAACGCAATGTGCATAGAAAGTTAGCCCTGAATAATGTACAAATGTAGGAGAATGGTCAAGCTTTTTTTCCAATGTGCGTAGAAAGTTGGCCCCGAACCATATAACGTGCCTATATGAGTAAGTGGTTAACTTGTACTCTTGACTACTAAGGGACAGTTGACCAATGATTCAATGCATTAGTCTCTGATTCTCCTCATACTTTTTATATACTGAAATAGAAAGGAGGGAACAGGATATGACGATATCAGCTACCGACGTGTGCAGCAGGCATGGACAACTTCCTCTAGGACGCGAGCTGGGTAAGCGATTTTGAAAGCCACACTCGATGATGTAAATTAATGGATGAAACCAGGTCACGGACCGGATCCGGCCCGCGGACCGAATTTTGCTCACTATTGGCGTAGAGTCTTCACGGCCTTGGAACGAGTTTTCGTCCTTACTCTGTATATATCGTGTCTATGTGGAATGGAAAGACGTGTCCAACATGGAGAATTACGTTTCATTGTGAAAGTGTCCTTTCTGCATATGTTATCACTTTTATGTAAATAAGACATGTCTAGTTATTTTCTTAGAATGGTGCGTTGAACAGATGTTTACGGTATTACACTTTTACTGAAATTTTACACAAAATAAGGTCCTTAGTCCTTATCATTTGCTCATAGGTTCCTTTGTTTTAACTGCCAAATTTTAAAATATATTCATTCGAGGAAAATAAATTTATTTCATTGTATAATAGTTTATATAGTTTGGATGGCATTAGCTGCCAATACAGTATGCTTCTGGGAGAAATTTTTCATAAAATATACTTTTAGGTGAAGGACAGATGGCCCTACTTCCTATGGTTTCGCGTATTATCTAGGTTTCACGGTTTCGTATTGACACTAAATGGATGTTTCTTTTGTTTTTGATTTTATGTCCCAGGCACATTGTGGTGCAAAGACTGTAGGCTTTGGACACACCGGCAATAAATTCTAATTTAATATTATTGTGAAGTATTAAATTGGATCAGAAATAGTTTAAAATTACCATATGAAGAGATAAAAGAACAATTAGCATTTGCCGTCTTATTTCATGTCTGTAAAGTGTATCGAAGAATGATTGTGTGTGTGTGTGTGTGTGTGTGTGTGTGTGTGTGTGTGTGTGCTTGGATACGTGTTCAACAAATCGACAACCTCATCAATAACTGAATACTCATCACACAACATTCACAGTGTTTGAATCTCTTGTGTCATTGCGATATTTAGCATACTTTCACATTTGTTCTTTTTTTACTAGGAAATATTAATCATTAAAGGTGTTTTATTGTTGTTGTGGGTTTAATACTATTTTTCAGCACACGATAAGCTATATATATGGCGGTCAGTATAACCGCTGTGGGAAGAACCACTGGTAGGCTTTCTCACATACCCACATTGGCCGGGCCGAGCCTGAAACTCGTGCGGAAAGTATGTGTGTGTGTGTGTGTGTGTGTGTGTGTGTGTGTGTGTGTGTGTGTGTGTGTGTGTGTGTAAGTGTTTTGGATTTTTAACTTAGCTTTATGAGTTGTTCAGTCATGACGCTACAATGTCTGCAGTGTGACAGTTTATAGTGTTGTCTAGCACTGGGGCATCATGCCGCATACATTTAACATGATGTTCCACCATGTCACATTATCCTAACACCAGGCCGACCAGTCCTAACACTAACGTTTTAATACTGAACGCCTAGCGAGGCAGCTTTTAGTACCATTTTTATAAGTCTTTAGTATGACTCGGCTGGGTTTCGAACCCGCGACCTCCCGCATCCGAGGCGGACGCTCTAACCACTGGGCCACCGGAGCGGTCTACATGCGGATAGAGGTGAGATAGCAGTGATCGGTAAGGCTAGCGCTATTGACCGCTGTGCCACCCGTTGGACACAGACGCAAAAGTCAGGATATGTGCATCGTTATATTTGTTTTCGTTGAAATATAAGATTTATTGACTGCCTGAAATTCAGAAAAAGTTTCATTGCAGATTTATATACTCATTTTGATTTTGCAAGTCTCTCAATTTTCCGTCAATTTTTTTGTTTGTAATAATAGTCGTGGAAAGAAATGTACACGTCGTGGCGAAGACAGGTACGCGACATAAGTTAAATATGTTGTGTATTGTTTGACACTCACGAGGGCCGGAATCCTTGTGATTTGTTTTAGCAGACTGTGTCGAGAACTTGCTCATAAAACTAAGTAACCAATGACAGCTTTGGATCTGGAGTAAATTATTTGAAACAGTTTTAAATGCTCTCTTTGTTTCCACGTATATACGTGTATTATTACATCTGATTGATGTTACACGAAAGACTGTAGTCTTCCCAACAAGCAATCAGTCCCTCACACCCAACCCCCACCCCAGCCCGATGCATAAACACGCCTGCCACTCGTGTCAGGTTTCTTTGTTATTTTATTGTGTGATCTGATACTCGAATATTAATGTACAGGCGTATTTTCTGTAATGCAAATACAGTACATAACCAATCCAGACATTCAGAAATCTCCGCATGTCGTCTAAATGCAAGTCTAAAGGCATTTAAACAAGCGGTCGGAATCACCGCTCTAACTACGGAAGAAAGGAAATCTTACGATCTCTAAATAACCAGACCTTTGTTTGAGTATGGTTCTGATGGAAAACATATTACGGTGGACTACATTCTTCGCTTTGTTTGGAAAAAGTGTCAAATAAAACATTCCAGGTAGAAAATTTGGATTCACCACTTCATGCCCGGAAATTCCAGTGTCCCGTTTAATGGCATTATGAGCTTATGACATGCTCCATCATCCATCTTGCGTTGTCTGGGCTCTAAATGGCCGAGTGATCTAAGGCGCTCGCCTTTACTGAACACTGCAATCTGTCCACGTGTGTTTGATTCTCGTGCTTGGCCAGTGTGGATGTGTGAAAGTTTGTCAGTAGCGTCTGCGTGGGTTCGAGTCTCAGGCTCTAGAGTGCGTATGTGACAAAGCTTGCTAGTTGCTTCACTTGAGTCGATGGTTTTTCCAGGGAGTTTTTTTTTGTTCTTCCTCAACCAGATTTACTGGCAGCCGCGTATAGCCATCATGTGGTGAAGATGGCGTTAATCCCAAAACAACAACTGTTATATTTTATAACTTCTTCTGTGTTTTGTTCAAATACAAAAGAAATCATCATGGCATGAAACTCTTTCCTATTTGTTCAAATTATGCCGATCCGCCTTCAACCCACCCACCCCCACCTCCCAAATTAGTAAAACCTTGAAAGGGCATCATCTCAAATCCGCTAAATATTCGACTCCATTTGTCGCAAAGTACTGGCGTGAAGTTATTTCAGTTTCAAAAATGTTGCCGATCTGCCATAACTGTGGCCGCCGTCATTATAAATAGGACAGCATTTAAATGGCTGCCTCTCAGAAACTGTTAAAATAAATTTAACCAAATTGCCAGAAAACATCTTGCCGTGAAGGTCTTTTACATTTATTCAAATGATTTCGTCCGCCATGAGATGTGTTCGTGTTACTAAAAACGGCGAAATCATTAAACTACTTCTGGCAGAAAACTCATTTGACGTTATGTAATGCCATGTAGGCCTACATGCTTGAAGGGTGGGGTTTTGTGAACAGTTACAAAGTTATAAACTCTGGCCCCAGGGGCTGTGGGAGATCCGTGGGACAATGCTTGTAGTATAAACAACTTTTTGATACAGAGAACACGTCTGGTATAGGAAAGAAAATAAATCACACCAACATTGATACATAATATAGCAGCTATGTGAAATAAGCTTTTATACCCTACCAACTGTTTAGTACATTTGTGAATTTACATTCACACTCTCTTAATGTCAGGTTCTCATTTTGGGCAATATGAGGTCCACTTGGGTGTCATGTTATGTAGTTGCGATGTGGTTCAGAATTTTCACATGAACAATTTGTGTACGGAAAATACTTTTTCTGACAGAAAATGTAGAAAAAGAATTCGTTTTTAAAAGAGACAAAGTAGGTAAATAATTTTTAAGTCTGCATTAAGAAATCTAACATTTTAGGTGTAATATACATTCAGATAATCACGTCATTTATTTTCTTTTTGTCGCTTATGGTTAGATGAAATCTCGTTGATACACAACATTGTTCGGATGTTTGCACTCATTATTGTTCAAATGGTTGCATTCATTATTGATGAAAGAGTTAGATAATAAGCGGTGGCCATGCATGTGAAATAGGCCATTTTGCACATGATAGGCCGGTCCTGTTACCAGTATGGAGTTCATATTTCTGACCCGAGTTTGATCAAGCATGAAATAAATGCTTACATCATCAAGATCCTGGATGTGTTCGATAATGAGTGAGATCCGCACATATTATTACGCTATTCTTGCTGGTTATTGACTGGTCATATTACCTGTCACTTTTTTGATCCGATTTTGATGAAATCTGAAATATATTCTTATATTATTAACATATTGGATAACATCGATAATGAGCGGCAACCATGCATATTAATAATACGACTGTAGATATGTTTAATAATGCGGTCTTGGATACGACTGACTGAGCTGTTACTGTTATAGCCGCCTTATTTCTGATCCTGATTTGATCACACTTGAAAATGGACCTATATCATCAAGATTTTGGAGAACTTAGATAATGAGAGAAATCCATGCATGTTAATCGAGTGATCTTGAGTCTGATAGACTGAATTTATTAACCACACTGGAAGCCATAGTTCTGATACGATGTGCAAAATTCGCATATTAATGAGGTGATCTTGCGTGTGATTGATTGAGCTTCTTACCACTCCAACACTGTGTTTCTGAACTAAGTTTAATCAAACTAGATCAATAATAGGCTTACATCGTCTAGATCTTGGATTGGTACATCTATAAGCATATGCATATTGACGCTGTAATTTTACATCGTTGCTTACAGCAGTGTCTGACACTCACGTGTAATACGTGCAACAGTGTGTCTGACACTCACGTGTAATACGTACAAAAGTGTGTCTGACACTCACGTGTAATACGTACAACAGTGTGTCTGACACTCACGTGTAATACGTACAAGCGCATTCATCCATGCACTGTAGTAAAACAAACTTAAGATATACGTATGTATGAATGTATGTATGTATGTATGTATGTATGTATGTATGTATGTATGTATGTATGTATGTATGTATGTATGCATGCATGCATGCATGCGTGCACGCAAGCACGCACGCAGGTATGTTTTCGAGATATGAATGTGTGGTGTTATCCATAAGAAATTTGTGAGGCGCACTCTTAATATGATAGAGAGTTAGTGCCTGTTATATCACTTTGGGGATGATATTCCACAACACTGCTGCAGAATATGTAAAAAATATATTGCATATAGTCGCTTTGAATGAGGCAAAAGAAGGTTACAGTTTGAAATAAACCGCATGATTGGCTGAGCGTTATGCTATTTGAAAGAGTGTATTTCAGACCACGTTTAACGAATCTTGGTAAATAGGCTATATCTCTTCAAAATATTGGAAGAGTTTCACTATGCCCGAGACGATTGCGATTTAGCTCCAGGTTGGCTGTGGTTCATTTATTACTTTAGTGCATGTGTTTTTAATTGGATTAGGATTTTGATCAAACCTGCCGTATATGCCCGTTTCATCAAGATCTTTCTTGTGTATGTTCATGTGTGAAATTCACGCATATTATTGAATTCACTTTGCATTTGATCGGGAGAGCTGTCAACATTCTAGTAAGTATATTTCTGATCAGATTTTGATCAAACTTATGAAACAATGTTATATCATTAAGATGAGATTGAGTATGTGCAAAACGTGTGCGTGTGAAAGAGCTAATAGTCTACCTAACCGGCTTAGCTAGTGACAAATCAAGAGACGAATCCAAATTGTATTTGGCTCTATCTGAGTAAACAAACTTTCATTATCATTGTCGTCTAGAGGTTGTCTAATAATGGGATGTATACATATTAATGGGATACCTTGCAACTGATTGGCTGAATTTGCTACGTCTATTGATCTAGAAACATTATTTTTTATAAAATAAAATGTTGGTCATTGAGTTTATCTCATCAAGATCTTGGATGATTTTGATTACGAAGACTGTACCTTGATAATGATACCTTTAACTGTAGAAAGAATTTGTATCAGAATATATTAAAATAGACAAAGTGAACACGAAATAAAGTTTTGGAGATAGTTTACATAGGTTGTGTTCCTACAGTATTTTATAAAACTTTAAGGAGGTGAGCGATATCAGGTACACACGGGTCTCTTGTTTCAATATTTGTTCTGATTTAGAGAACTGATAAAGAATATCTAGTGATGACTTAAGAGATTTTTCAGGGAATTATGATTGAGTATAATGTATGTACATGTCGTAAGGTGAACTATTCTGTATGATTTGTTTTATTGCTTTAATATTTGGACTTCGTATTATTATATGAGCTAATATCGCTTCAAAGATATTTCTGTTAATTTTATAGTCGAAATATAGGTAAGTTCTTAATGTTACCGATATGGGCTTGGTTTGATTAAACTGCAGTTGGACCTGTGCTTTTTTCTGCGAAAAACATAAACTATTTTTTATACCAAAAGTGATTTTGACGGGATGAAAGTATATTGTTTAACGATACAGTCTGCCTAGGATTTCAGTGGCGTAAGACTTTAAATGAGTAAAATCACATGTTCTTGCCTCTCCAACCACCAGTCACTAAATTCCTATGGAAAATTACCATGGAACTAATGGAGAGCTTTGATACGAAAAATGTGGCTTAGTGTCATGGGACTCATTATTTGCCCACTTAATTGTCTATAAAAGGTGAAAATTGGCTGAATTAGATTATACAAAAAAGTGTTGATATTTTGCCTCTGTGTTTTTCTCCAAACCTTCGACTAAGCTTATCCAATGTATAAAATAAATAGATAATAAAATAAAAAATAATATAAAATAAAAACTTATATTGAGAAAGACTAAACGATTTCTTTTGTATTTTATGTAATCCAACAAGAGGTCGAGATATTGATATTGGTGTCTCCCTTGGCTGAAGTGGCTTAGTGGAAGACGTTTGGCTCATGACCAGAACGGTTTGGGTTCGATTCCCACGATCAGCTCATCCCCGACCGGTTACCATGGTGTGTTCTTCGGCGGGGCATACTGTACTACCTTTCTCAATATGACAATAACAACGTTCATGTATCGCAAAATATCAAATCAAACCAAAACAGTGATTCGATGTATGCCAAGCAGTGTTTATAAGCATTATGGTTTAACAACCGATCACACATTATGTGACAGCTGCTTAATGAGATTATGCTTCGACATTGTGAAACGGTGAAAGCGTGGAAGCGAACATAAATTTTAAAAGGTCAGTCCTCAACGGTTGTAAGGAATGAAATATAGAATTTACGGAGAGTAAGAAATGATTTAAAATTGATTATTTTCAGTATTTAAAAGACTGAATTTCTTCCAAAACTGTGTCCTCTTATTTTAAGGATTTTATTTTTGTTCGACTTTGTCAATGTTTTGTGTGCTTGTGTTGAACAGTTTTTGTAATATCACTACCTTTTATCTTTTGTCTCATGGTTGGATATTTACTTTTAGTTGGACGGGTTTCTCATCCTGGCGAGTTTGGTAAGGAGTTTGACTTTTTGATTTTCTCTTTGTCTTCACCAGCTTTTGCCTGGATTCAGAAAATTTAATGTTAGGATTTACGATAATATGGTTATGCACGGCATCAGTGTTGTTGGGATTTTTTTCTTTTATTTTTATCTATAATTTAATGCACCTGTTAAATTTTTTAACATACATACTTTTATCTTGTCGGATGGCATGTTTGCCTCTTATCTGGAAGGGCTTATCCACATACAGTTTTGTGGCAATTGTACTTTACATTTTTTAAAACTAATATTTAATTTCTTGTTTAAAACAAGGATTGTGCTGACGAGCTATTAAATAATTTACAGATATACCTATAATGAAACATCACACGATGACTCGGTAGGTGACTCGGCTGTTTAGATTCAGCCAGTGGATTGTTAAATTTCTCATAAAAATGAAACCATTAATAAATTTTAAAGGATCGAGGAAACGTTGAAAATTGATTTAAAAAAATACTTGTTCTTGTATTAGACGGTCGTGTTTTGCTGGCTTGATGATAAAGAAGTTTGTTTTTAGTGATAAAGTATTCTCTGAATATTGTTTTATTTAGTCATAAATAGCTGAGAAAGTACATATTTAAACCATCGTCACCATGATCGTGAAAGGCACGTTGCTTACATAAATGTCAATCAGATGTGGCAACAAATTAAACTGGGTATAAATAAAACAGATTGCAGTAAACTAATAAAAAAGTTAACTGAACAATCTACCTATAAATTACACAAGCAATTTCCTTGGAAATAAATTGAAGATTGGGTGGAAGAAAATGAAAATGAAAGTACATGGTTAGGGGTCGAAAGAGTTTATAAAAGCCAAAAGAGCTATGTAGAGTTTAACTTGATAGACAAGTTCGCAACGATCCTAAGGCTGAACGTTTATATAAAGAGAAAGTAGAGGAAAAAGGGTGCTAGAAGACACGATGCAAAATGTTTGTTATTCAATAGGTGGTGGTAAAACTTTCTGATTTCATGTTCATATAGTCAAAAACTATTTCCTCACAGAGGTACACACATTTTGTTGTGAAACACGTTAAAGTTCGAGGAATAACCAACCAAATCATTGTTTATTGTGAAGACTGTTTAAGTTATAAAGGAATAACTTACCAGTTCATTGTTGTTTTTTTTAAAATTATATCAGAACTGTTGATGTTAACAAGGAATAACCAACAAAATCATTGTTTATTGTGAAAACTCTTGAAGTTAACAAATTGTTTGTTGCGAAGAATAATGTAGTGAACAAAGAACAAAGAACTAAAACATTTGTTTATTGTGAAAAATGTTGAAGTTAACAACGCGTGATCAGCCAAATTATTGTTTGTTTTGAAAAATGTTGAAGTTAAAAAGGAATGACAAACCAAATCAATCAATGATTTATTGTAAAAATGTTGAAATTAATAAGGAATAACCAACCAAATAAATGGAGCAATTGCATAATTGATTATTCCATTTTGACATAAATGGAGCAATTGCTTAATTGGTTATTCCATTGTGACATAGTTCATAGTTTACTGCATCATAGCACATGGGTTTCTTCAGGAAACATTGTTAGCACTGTACGTAAAATCAAACTTGAAATATTGAATTATTTCCAGGCATAATATAGCTTTTATCTACTGAAAACAATGTCCAATAGAGGAAAAGCCATTATCAATACCATTTATCATGCAACATTAAGCTTTTTTTTTCTTAGGGCCGCATACAACTTATTTTTGAAAAAGCTATTAAAGTTTACAGTAAGTCCTTTGTCTAGCATAGATTTGAAGAAGCTGTTATACCCGTTATTTCATGCTTATTTTATCCAGTCCGCATGTGACTAATATTACCTGAACTTTCCTAGATGAAATGATTACTCAATAAATGGGGTATTTTAGACCAAGAGACCACATTTATGTTGTGCAAAGCGCGCCATAAAAATGTTCGACTCCTTTTGAAGGAAAATATTGTAACAAAACCTACAGCGGTACAATGTATAACATCTACAGAGTAAACTAAAATCAGTCACCACTCAAAAATCTAAGCTGTCTCTTTCGTATTTGGAACTGATGCATGGTTATGAACTTTGCGAGGAGCACAGCTGTTATGATTCGACAAATGAGTAAAATCAAGTGCACCTCCCTTATATCATACAATACCGATAGAAAAAAGGTATTACGCCGCCTGCAAATTCTGGGTTGTAGACGATTAACGAGATTAAACTGATTTGGATAAAGAGATTGACGGTTAAAACAATATAGATGCCAAAGAAGGAGTATGAAGCAACGTTATTACAGTCCCAGTTTGTATTGTGTAACAGCAGTTGTATTAGTTGTCGCAGGAACAGATATATACGAGTGTAGTTGTTATTTTACTTTTTGTGGGTTAGATAAAGCATTGCAAGGATTTATTGGACAAAGTTCATTGAGTTCATCAGTACAGTCGGTATGAATCGGATAACAATAAACGAGATTGAAATCGATCAGGATAAGCTTGCTTTTTTATATCCTCATTGAGTATAATAGATACAAAGAGATAATAAAGTCAGTCAGGAAGAAATTTAACAATGTTTTGAAAGTAAAGACATTTAAATAGATTGATGTTGGAACATTTAACTCGAAACCTCTAAGCGTGTGCACAGCATAGCAGGAAGTATATAATGCTTACAACAATGGATATAAAATGAACAGAGAAAACACGCAAAAAACATAAGTTGGTAACATAAGTGTTTGTACTTGATTTGATTTAAGAAATAGACATAATAACAGATTTCAAGGTACTGGTCATAAATTAACTTATGTGCAATGCCGTATTCACCGAGAACTTTTAACAGAAAGGAAAATGGTCATGCTCAAAAATATATATTTAGTGTGTATCAGATGCTCCAGTAAACATTAAAATCACATTTGTTATTATTAATATCATCGATTTTACCTGAAGATAAATATACACAGAATGCAAAACATAATTTTTGAAGTGATCAATTACGGAAAAACTGTTTGCGCCAGATCTGATGAATCTGCTTACAAAAATATATCAACTACATCAATATAATCATCAACTACATCTATATAATCTGTTCAATATTTCTGGACAGCAAGACTTGCAATATAAGTAATTAATTAAAGATAATTGTTATAGACTCTGATTTTATGTTTCTTCCAAATTACTGAATACCCATCTTAAGAAATATTTTTGCAACTTATTTTGTAACAAATCTGAAGAGGTAATCAGAATATTGCACAATTCGTATATGGCGCTTTCAAGCAGAGGAAAATATGTTACAAATTGTGTGATTATATATATTCTGTCATGTATGTAATTAATACAAATTGTGTAATTATATTCTGTCATGTATGTAATTAATACAAATTGTGTAATTATATTCTGTCATATGTATGTGATTATATGACTTACAACCATATTGTAAACTTGGAAAATACCAATGTGTGTCTACCCTAGTTATATATTTTCCTCATTATAACTTTGTACTTGGGCAAATGACCTTATGCAACAACAATAAAGTTATATTAATTTATGAACAAGAATGCAAATAAGTGCAAAACCTAGCTTTTAGCGGTGGATATTTTAAAATGCATCTTCCGGGGATCGTTCAAAAGTACAGCTCTCTAATAAAAGATTTCAGATAATACACGTTTTATGGTTGTGTTGTTACAGTAAAGAAAAAAAAAAGTAATGGAAAATGTAGAAGAAATAAAAGGATACAGTGTAGTTGCTCGCCAACAATCAGTCACTGCGTATAATTTGCTTCAGTAGTATAATGTACGTATATATCGTGATAGTAATGTATACGTTTCGAATTTTTAATTTATGACATATTGTTACATTCTGTAGCAAACTTTCATTCCGTCTTTATCAGCACTGAATAAATAAGTTTTACCTTTTACATAACTCTTTAATGGTACGTCGTTCGCTTAATCTGTAAAAAAAAAAAAATCCGACAAGTTTCGTATTCCTTGTGGGATACCAGGTATGGTGTCCTTTTTGTGATACCGGATATGGTGTCCTTTGTGAGATACCAGAAATAGTGCCCTTTGTAGGATATCAGAGATGTTTTTTTTTTTTGTGGGATGCCATATATGGTGTCCTTTGAAGGATACCGGATATGGTGTCTTTTGTTGGATACCATATATGGTGTCCTTTGTGAGATACCATATATTGTGTCCTCTGTGGGATACCAGATATCGCGTCCTTTGTGGGATACCGGATTTGGTGTCTTTTGTGGGATACCAGATATGGTGTCCATTGGTTAGTCACTTGAGTCTTATATAATTAATGCTGTCCTTAACCCCACCATTAAAACACAATGAATGTACATTAGTCATTAACAGCCTCTTGCTGTGGCCATGTATTTTTTAACTTGTAATGTTCGTACATCAATTGTTATGATGCTTTTGAAATTGTAAATTGCTTCTGATAATTTTATTTTCTTGGTTTTCAAACAAATAGTAAATCAGCATCAGTAAGTGTTCTTCTTAAAAACGTTCGATGTAAAAATTTTATTTTCCCCTTACATATGTCAACTGTCCTTTTTCTAAGAGCTTATGCAATCAGTCTCACAATCATCTGATATTTCTAATACATTTTCTTTCATTCATTTTATTATTTTTCATCTTTTCTACTTCACATTTTCGCTGGAATACGCCGTTAACTTTGGAAACAAAATATCCTATAAGAAGAAAGGTATTGATATTTTTCAAACAAGGTCGTAACATCCTTGTATATTCTACAAATCAGATGACTTCACAAGTGTCATTAGTAAGAGAAATGTAAAGCTATAGCCCATTTCATGCAGACTTCGGTGAACTTCGTAATTTGCTCGGAATTTTGATCACGTGGAGGGTGATCAGCTGACCGTAATAGGCACTCGATAGGTGGTGGGCAAAATATGGCGGACGCTTCAGCCTCAGCATCAACTTCTGTAACTACTTCAACATCGTTTATCGAGTTGAAAAATGTATATTCAACAGCGATGCTACAGCAAATATTGACGGAATTTAATACTGGAACTATCCTGTCTTATTTTCTGGAAACCAGGGCGGATTTCAAACCCATACGAGAGAGTAGCTTTGAGCTGTTTACATCTGAACATGTACATGTAAGTAAGGAAACGGTGTCGAAGTAAACAAATCTAATCCTGACAGGCAAAGAGCAAGTTGTTCAAACTATTTATGTGCATCCGAAACGTCACTATAATAAAATGCGTTTCATATGAGTTTATCAGATTTGTTTTTGAAAGTCTGTGGATAATTTACATATAAATTTCAATAATTTAATTAATTTTATTTCTGAAATATTTATAAACAACAATGGACGTCATTTTGTTATGTACATGTTCCCACCAGCGTTTGATTGGCTGGAGTATAATGTAACTCGGGAGGTTATTCGGATAATTACAGAGCAACTCGGTTAAATTCGGTATGAAATGGGCTATGCCCCTCCTATTTTCGCGGTATTTATCGTTTATGCTATAAGATATTCAAAGAATTCTATGAAGATTTTACAAAATATATTTACTAAGTTCTGAAGGAAAGAGTAAGAGATTTCGATTTCTAGCTACGGAGTTCTGATCCCAAGGAAAACGGGATTTGTCTCTAATCTTATATAACACAGGGAAACAAATACAGTTTTCACTATTTCAGGTATATTTAACACATTAATCTGTTGTCGATACTTTTGCTACATTTATTGAACAAAACTCTGGAATAATAGGAAAATATGCAAGTTACCAATATATTTCGGTAAGTAAACACCAAACATGAGTTTATTGAATCAGCTTAAAATATAGTTAAATGTTAATGGATTGAATTACTCCAAAATAAATTTTATTACCATAAAAATGTAATTTCTTTCTTAAATTATTTTAAAGTTATTTCCTTGCACTTTTGTCAACATGAAAGTTAATTGCTCTGTTTAATAGTATTTTCTTAATTTATTTCATCTAAATGTTATGTGTGAATGTGTTTATGGTTATCCTCTGATGTAATGTTTTCACTCCCCGTGGAATTGCACCCCATTTTTGCTAATCCCTAAAGTACCTTGAGGGATGTTATCAAATCTAGAAACGTTTGAACATTTGCATATTTATTAGTTTATTTTCTGGTCTTATATCATTAAAAAGATAGATTTGATCCTTCACACTTACACAACAGATACAGACAGAAAGAGATATAATTTTGTCTAATTTTTCTGGACATATATCAAAATAGCTTATGGCATGTTATATTGTCCGTTGTCTGTTCGACGACGTTCGTTCATCCGTTAGCACAAGTTTATTATCGCTATTCCTCCAAACAACTTGCAGGATTGCCACGAAAAGACACACGCACGCACGCACGCATGCACACACACACGTCTTAGTGGTCATATATTTTTAAACATCGTGCTGTTCGCAAATCTAATATGGCCGGAACAAAAACCATCTTTAAAATCTTGTTATGGTTACTCCTCCTGAACGGATGGTTATATCAACAAATCGTTTCCATTAAAAGTCTACATATTATGTTTAGCTGGACCTAAATGACAATCGGACCGATTTGATATCCAGTATGGCCGCCAGGGCAACAATTTTGAAAATATTGTTATCTATGTCGTGTCTGAATGGGTGGTCATTTTAACATATAGTTTTAAATAAATGACTTCTTATGATATATAGTTAACTAATCTAAATAAATATGGTGCCGATCTAGTTTTAAATATGTCCGCCACGCCAGCAATTTTGAAAGTCTTGTTATCGCCATTCTTCCAGAATGGATGGTCAATATCAACATGGAGTTTTCAATAATAAAAAACTTATAAGTCTAGTTAGTTTAAATTAAACCTTTGCTGATCTGGATCCAGTATGGCCGCCACAGCAGCCACCTTGAAAGTATTGGTATCGCTACTCATCCTGTATGGGTGGTTATATCAACAAGGGTTTTCACCAAAAAATTATTATGATGTCTAGTTGCTCCTAAATAACATGGTGCCGATCTTAAGTTCAATATGGCCGCCATGGTAACCAGCTTGAATATCTTGTTATTGCAGCTCCTCCTGAACAGAAAGTTATATTGGCATGGGGTTTTAACAAAATACTTTTTTTGATGTCCAGCTGATCTTAAATGAACATGATACGGCTATAACATCCAATATGGCCACAACCAGCGACCATCTTCAACAACTTGTTATCACTCCTTCTCCTGAATGGATGACCGTATCATTATGAGATTTTCAATGAAAGACTTCTTATGTTGTCTACTTGGTCCTACTTGAAACTGATTTCAATCCGATGTCCACTATGGAAACCACAGCAGCCAGCAAGAACATATTTTTATCGCTACTTCTGCTGTTCGGAAAGTGATAATGACATGGAATTTTCACCTTAAGACTTTTTATGATGTCCAGTTGGTCCTGAGTTAAAATGAGTCTGTTCTGTGCTCTAATAAGGCTTTCACTGTGGCCAACTTGAAAATCGTCTTATCGCTATTTGTCCTGCATGATTTGTCACCATAGTGTTTTCACTACAAGATTTCATATAAAGTTCTTTTTTGATCATAAATTAAAATGGAGCTGATCAGATGTCCAGTATGTGACCATCTCGAAAATCTTGCTTTAGCTGCTCCATTTTAAAGAGACAGTCATTTTGACATGGATTTTCATTAGAAGAGGTCTTATGGCGTCTTTTTTTTGGCCTAAATGAACATTACTTACCATCATTATCGCCACCGTGGTGGCTATCATGAACATATTTATTTATACTTCTTTTAAATGGATGGCTATATCAACACCGGGTTTCACCAATAGAATGCGTATGATACATAGTTGGTCCTAAATCAAAATGGTGCCAGTCCTGCATCTAATATGACTGACATGATGCCTATCGCGAAAAACCTTGTTGTCACTAATCCCCCTGAACTGACTATTATTATCACATATGTCCAACACAACAGCTAATTTGATAGTCTTGTTATGGCTGAAGATTATCAGAGATGGTTTCAGTACTCAGCAGTTAAAAAGAAGAAATGATCTTTTCTTGAATGTTAGGAAAAAAATTCTCCCAGTTGAGCATTTGTCCCTTCAAGGGACTTTTCTTAAGGAACGCATTTATTATACAAGTATATATGCATTGAGTCAGATAGATGCATGCTGATATACATATATATATATATATATATATATATATATATATATATATATATATATATATATATATATATATATATATATATATATATATATGATATTTATGGTATGCATTTATTATCATGACCAATCTTTAAAGCACTAAAAAATAAACCCCTTTATGTTTATATTAGACCTATTAAGCAACAGAAAACAAAAGTGTTTACCTTTTTATATCTTGCCCATTCAGATGTATTAAACTGGATGTGAATCATGCGACCATTGAAACGTCTCGGCGCAAGCGCTTGAATCAGAAGACCAGAAAGGGAGATGCTTCTGCATAAAGAATTGTCTTGATGAATGTTATCGGTCATTTTTTTTTGGGGGGGGGGGGGTCAGTGGTAATGAAAGAAAAAGATGGTAAGCGTACACTGAATTCATTTCAGTTTTCGTAAGAAACTGATCTAAGAACAAAGTTCTGCTATCAAGGAACACTATCACGTGTACTTGTGCTGGCTATTGCAGCAACTGTAGCGAAGTTAGGAAATACTCAGATGATTCCAATTACCGCGAATTTAGACATGACACGAAACAAGTAATATGGAGTATGTTTTTAGCCTTTTATTACAAACACAGTTCAGTAAAGTATTTAAGGAATTTTGACAAACCTAAAACAAAAGTTTTAAAACTGTCATTTTTCGTTCTTACTTTCTTTTCTTTTGTTTGCAAATGTGCATTTGGTTCAGTTGTTTCTGCGTATTCGTAATCCAAAAGATTGCGGGGGTATTGTTTCCAGGGATATGGTCAATAACATAATATAGCCAATAATGTAGTAAAGTACCGTTAAACACACACACACACACACACACACACACACACACACCTTAAAAACATCAGCATCCAGACAGAACAATTGGCTTGTTTTAATTAGGACTAAACTGCGTCTCTTTTTCAAGCAAGTTCGTTTAATAAAATTAGACTACATTATAGAAACAAAACTAATGCTGCATACGGCATTTGAAGGGAGTGGTTTAATTTGCTAATTGACAGCCACCTTTATTGCATGAAGAAGGAATCTGTGAATATTCCCGCCAGGCAATTAATTTGATCAAAATCTTGTGCTGTAGATGTAACCAGTATGCAGTTTGTGCCAGCGCTTGGCTATTCAGCGTATCAAAATCCAAAAATAGTAGCAATTTAAACGCGGAAAGCAATTGTTTTCCAGATGTTGACAATCATCTTGCACTGTTCTTTGCCCAGGAGGTGGGGCAATTTCATTTGCATAATCCAAAAGTAGGCTCTTTTATGACCACCACTCTTGTTGTTATTTAGAATAATATTTCACCTACACAGAGGAAAACATTGTATATTTTCTCATGGAACCCTGGTGTATTTCACTTTCTTTATATATATGTAAAACCTATGAGCAGCAGCACTGAACAATTCATTTCTCGCGAAACTGCCCTTAATTCTTATCACTCTTTTGGGATAGTTTAAAATTATATACGACTCTTATGCATATTTGCTATTCACCACATCATGCTTGAAGGTACGAATTCGAATTTTAAATGATATGAATGAATTATTTCGACATTGCGTAACATGTGAATTTTTCCAATGGATTGACAGGGACATATACTTTAAATGTTGAAGGTTGAAAACTCAAAATTTTCACTCCAGCAATCTACGAAAATCCATTTATTGTAGCTTCTTTAACTTAGCTGTGAGCTAAGGCCCTCCACAAGGTGTTATGATGTTTTTTGTATCTTTGTGATAAGAGTGAATATCACTGATACTCGCTCTCTCTCTCTCTCTCTCTCTCTCTCTCTCTCTCTCTCTCTATATATATATATATATATATATATATATATATATATATATATATATATATATATATATATAGAGAGAGAGAGAGAGAGAGAGAGAGAGAGAGAGAGAGAATTTAATAATACTAATAATACTATCATACAGGTTAGAGAATTTTTAATTCGTATTCTACGGATATTCGAACCCAGGTCTGCAGGTAAACGGCACCCATCGCCTTGCCTGCACACGAGCCCATATTCCCTCACGACTAAGCACACATCACCGAAAAGTGGTGTTACTCAAACGGTGTTATTTGCATTCGTGTGTAGCAGACACACTCGTATGACGACCTAGTAATTAATTCTCTAATAAATTGAACTCTGTGTTTGCGTATAATGTGGTATTTATGGTAGGCTTTCGATTTTAAGAAGAAGAGCTAATGGTTAGTTCATATTCTCCAAAAATGTAACTTGACCTGCAATCTAGCCTTACTAAAAGATTATATATAACTTCCAAAAGTCTGAAACTGTGTCATTTTGAGCACAAGAGCGATTAGAAAGTTCTGTAAAGTGTGAAGAACTTCCAGAGGTTTAAAAATGTAGAGAAATATCTGGCAGAATGGCAGACTACGCACATTCCGTGAAAACTCGGCAGTGTGAATACCCTGTTATTATTATTAGTGTTGCTATTTCCAAAGACTAAAATGTTAATGCTCTTCAAGGTACTATAATCATACCTCTCTTCATAACATACCTCAGTTTATTTCATACCTCTCTTGATATCATACCTTTCCTTATTTCATGACTCTCTTTATATTATACCTGTTTTTATATCACACCTCTGTTTATATCATACCTCTGTATTTCACACATCTGTTTATATCATACATCTCTTGGTATCATACATCTCTTTATATCACACCACTCTTGATTTCAGACACTTGATATCATACTTCTCTTGCTACCATGCCTCTCTTGATATCATACCTTTTTTGCTATCATGTCTCTCTTTATATCATAAAACTTTTGATATCATGCATCACTTGATATCATGCTTCTCTTGATATTACACCTTTCTTGATATCATATCTTTCTACAATACCTCTCTTTATATCATGCCTCTCTTGATATTATGCCTCTCGTGAGATAGTGCCTCTCTTTAAATCATTCCTCTCTTGATATCATACTTCCTTTATATCAGACCTCTCTTGATATCATACCTCTCTTGATATCATACCTTCCTTTATATCATACCTCTCTTGAGATGCATCTCTTGGTATCATACCTCTCTTGATATCATACCTTCCTTTATATCATACCTCTCATGAGATGCATCTCTTGGTATCATACCTTTCTTGATACCGTACCTCTCTTGATACCATACCTCTCTTGATAGTACTTTTCTCTTAATATCACACCTCTCTTTATATCATACCTCTCTTGATATCATACCTCCCTTTATATCATACCTCTCTTCATATCATACCTATCTTGAGATACATCTCTTAATATCATATCTGTCTTTATACCATACCTCTCTTGATATCATACCACCCTTTATATCATACCTGTCTTGATATCATACTTCTCTTCAGATACAACTCTTGGTATCATACCTCTCTTGATACCATACCTCTCATGATATCATACCTCTCTTGATATCATGTCTCCCTTTATATCATACCTCTCTTTATATCACACCTGCCTTCGTATCATACCTTTCTTTATATCATATCTTTCTTTATTTCACACATCTGTTTATATCATGCCTCTCTTTATATGATACCACTCGTAATATCATATTTCTCTAGATATTACTCCTCTCTTGATACGATACCTCTCTTGATATCATTTCTCTATTTATATCATACGTCTCTTGATATTATGCCTCCTTGTATATCATTCCTCTCTTTATTTCACACATCTGTTTGTATCATACCGCTCATGATATCATACCTCTCGTGATAACATCCCTCACTATTTTCATACCTCTCTTTATATCAACCTATCTTGGTATCATATCTTTCTTTATATTATACCCCTCTTTATTTCACGTATCTGTTTATCTCATACTTCTCTTGATATCATGTCTCTCTTGATATCATACCTCTATTTATATAATACCGCTCTTGATATCATACCTCTCTTGATATGATATCTCTGTTTATATAATATCGCTCTTGATATCATACCTCTCTTGATATTACGCCTCTCTTTGTATCACACCTCTGTTGATATCATACCTCTTTTAATATCATGTCTCTCTTAATATCATGCCTCTATGTATCATGCCTGTCTTTATACTACACCTCTCTTTATAGTTTTATTCAATGAAGAGGATATTAATTAGTAATGTGCCAAACCCAAACATGTAACAGTAGTATAGAACTTTAAACACCAAGGAGGGGTAGGTGGAATAAGTACGACGGGAAAACTCGCGATAAATCAATGACTGAGAAAAGTACGGTGGCAGGCTTTTTGCTGCGGATTTCAGATTTTCTAAGTATTATTTCATTGCACTGTCATACTTCCCCATTGACAATCTGCCAGAGGGCAGAAAAGCTGCTGGTTATTGGGAAATATATAAGAGGCGGCCTGCTATGGACCGCCATGATGGTGGGCAGCCTAATATAAGGGAAGATGTCGCATTTTTTGCCCAGTCCGATAATATTACGGTAGCTTACAATATTTTATTCATCTTTTCTTTTATTCTGCTATTTTCAACGCAGCTACCATGGTATAAAACAGCAACAAAACAATAAACAACGGGTATCTTTGTTGTACTACTATTAGACTAAATATTATACCATTCAAATTTTCAGTAAGAACAAATTTGAAATACTTCTAAATTATATCAGTCAAGAAGCTAAACTGTTCTTCTGTGAAAATACAGCGAGAACGACCTGTGTAATATGCTATGTATAAATTAATCCAGGTTGTGGTTTTAGTTTAATCCTGGTCCCCTTTGCTGTTAAACTATTTACAATAAGGGTGTGTAGAGCTGGCATGTAAGCCACGATTGTAGCCAAGCTTGTCAGAATTCCGGATGTCAGACACCATTGTAGCCAAGTTTGTAAGAATTCCTTATGTCAGACACCAGTGCAACCTAGCTTCTCAGAATTCCGCATGTCAGACATAAGTGTAGCCAAGCTTGTCAGAATCCCACAGGTGGCAAGCACCACTTTAAATTGAGACGGATAGCTACATATTTAAATCAGACCGACTTTCGGCAAATTGGATGTTGTTAATGAAATCCGTGTGTAATAGACTGAGTTTTTAAACCAGTCCCCTACTGTTTTAATGGATCTATGCATCTTGTTCACCATTTGCTTGAGATGTTCCAAATGAATACCTTCAATTTTGTTTACAAATTTGAAAATCTCTTGTAATTTTGGTGCATGTGGAGAACATCTTGTCTATAATACACTTAGATTATACTTCTCGGCTTTCTTGGACATGGCGTAATCCCAGGGATTAGAATTTGCCAATCGTAAGAAGAAATAATTATTTTCAGTACTTATAATTTCTAGATGATTTATGTTCACCCATTGACATAACCATCAGTGCTTGAAATTTTGTATAAGATCAATAAATCTTTGGACGTGGAAGTAAAATATAAGATAAAGCATGTTTCTAAAACCGACCAAATAAACTAGGTATAGTTAGAGCGAGCGAGACTTTACGAGATTTGTTAATGGTCACATTTTCCATCTGGACGAATGGGTAATGGAGGGTACATAATATATGTTCTAACTGAGCTTTTGTTGATTTAGTATGTCAAGCTATCAGTATCCTCACCATCATTCATCGCTATCAACATCGTCGTCATCGTAGTTTTAGCTATAGCTGAGATGGGCCTTGAGCATCATTGTCGAAGTTATATCAGATGGTAAGGCGTATAAGTTTTCCACCTGAAAAACCTCCGTTTCCTGCCTTGTTTTTCTATTAACAAAATGTATGTATGTATGTATGTATGTATGTATGTATGTATGTATGTATGTATGTATGTATGTATGTATGTATAAATACAGTATGTTTTATATTTATTATGTACATTTAAAGCATTGTGTTCTCCATACATGTATGCAAAATAACTAATATTCAAATCATGGCGTGTGCAATTCCTTTTCCAATGTTTATCAAGATATGTAAACAACTGTCCTCAGGTATGTATGTATTTATCTCTCTCTCCATCTGTTTCATGCACACACACACACACACACACACACACACACACACACATTATACCTTTTCTGCAAAATGTAGATTTGAAGGATTATTTCTATCCAATATTTATAGGTTACTGCATTTGTATGAGAAAATATGTACGAGTTTTTCTGATGAAATACTGCACGATCTTGGGAGTGCACTATATCCATCCAAAAAACTAGTTCATAATTTCTCATACAAATGCAGTAACCTTTTTATTATATGCTCATTTTTTTATTCTACCTAATGCTTAATTATATTAACACAATACAGAACAAGAAACAAAATAACTGAATGTATGCCGTATTCCAGCTTAATACACACTCACATATTCATCATTACACAACAGCAACATTATTACTGTTCACATAACTCCGCCCAGATAAATTTGAACTTAGTCGCGCGCTCGACATAAATTTCGAAAGAAATTGGCTTGTCTAGTTAACATTGAAATTTGGAGTCACATTGTGAATGAATGCGCATTGCAAAAACTTTTCCATTTGATCTGGAATGAATAAATTTTGGTATTTGTTTCGATTCTAAGAAACTTCGTGATTATGGACTGGATTTATATGTGACAATTCCACATGAAATACATCATACTGAAGAAGCGAGGGAGAAGCATGTTGACATCTGCAAATGTGTTTCTGTTTCTGTCATTGAATGTTTGAAATCATAATGTGGGAAAAATATGAAGTCTTTCAATTGCAATTATCAAAAAGACTTTATGGAATTTAATGCTTATTTTATTTTGAGTGCAGTAAGGAGGATGTAATTGCACTTATATTCGAAATTACAGTACAATTTCGAAATGTGTAATCAAGATTGAGAACCTATGACATGGCTCATGTAATTCGGATTTGCAAAACTAAGAAAACACATTTTGAGGAAATTCAGGATGCAAAACTGTAAGTATTTTTTTGCCATTCTTATCACCAGCTAAGAAAGACAGTTTATGCCTTGTCACTTGGATGTTATTTGTAAGGACCCTTTCATGCGTCTATTGTATAGCTAGCCTAAATCCGAAAGATTGTATCAAAAAAGTTAACGAGGAATGTGCCAAAACAGCTGGTATGTGGCAGTCCACGAAACATCTGCATTACTTCATTCAGAAACAAATGTAAACAACCACAACGTAAAGCGCCTTCTACGCGAGTGTACATGATTTGTTTACAAATCAAAAGTGCTGGCGTCAGCGTCCATTGTTTGTTTACAATAGAAAGTAGTTCCTTTATGCACGTGAATGCAATATGAAGGTGTGCAATATCGTAAAATACTGAACGATTCTGACAATGTAAAGTTAACAGAGAAAAAAAATGAGCATATATTAAAAAATGCCGTCTTTCTCACACGTAAATGGATGTTATACCTTTGTAAAACGTAAATTTCAAGGGTTATTTCTGTCCAATATAAATACTGTCTTTCTCACATGTAAATGGATGTTATACCATTGTCAAATGTAGCCTGCGTGACCAGGCCTGGCCCTAGGATGTGCGGAGCCCAAGGCAGTATGCGGGGCCCTAGGCAGCAAGCGATGGGCGCGGGACCCCAAGCAAAACAAATGCATTGTGGAGTTGATTTCCTGAAAGAGCGGGGCCCAAGGCGGTTACCTCGTTCGCCTTGCCCTAGGGCCGGGCCTGTGCGGGACTATTCTATGTCCAATCTAATACTTCTTTCAACTCCTTTTGTGCGGTGGATTCGTGACATTCCCATGCTATCGTTTGTTGCATCAGTTCCGATTCTGGCTGCCTCGTTTTGAAAGTTTTGAGCTTACATTCCTCGTGTAATGTACAGCCATATCTCCATTACCTTTTGTTTTGTTTTGTTTCTAAATGATCCTCAGAGTATCACAGTAAATGAGTCGAAGGGAATATCACTAAATAGAGAACCGAATTGTTTATATCAGACGCAGTGTTTTCAGCTCCAGAAAGTGTTAAAATATATTGAGAGGACACTGCTTTCGATAGAAACTATCGGTCAGCCTTGGAATTAAAACCGCATAGCTACTTCGTCTTTTGAAGTTTTAATTTGTATTCTCAGAGAATAAATTATTTGTTGATTTTGCTAAACTTCATTGTTTTAGACCTAGAATCGTAACCTTATTATCAACGGAAACTCAAAATTCCTATTGTATGACAAAAACATATTGAAAATATGTGGTTCTCATAACATAGCTTTATCACAAAAAACAAAACAATGGGTACATTGAATAATTTACAGTGAAACAGCTGTTTCGATGTATTTTTGTTAAAATGTCTTCCTGTTCACCACCAGCTGTGGACTTCAGATATAACAAATGCGGCGTGTACGAAAAAACATATTGACGTTACTATGACTCATACTTCATATTTTAAAGAGAAAATGTAAATATAACAGTTTATATCACCCAACTAACAACAGTTATATCACCCAAATAATAACAGTTTATATCACCCAAATAATAACAGTTTATAACACCCAAATAATAACAGTTTATATCACCCAAAGTATTTGGTGCATTTCTGTCGTTATCGCACGTACTTTGAAACCATCATTAATTTGTTATTCATAAATATTTACAATGTTATCATTTCTGTAATATTCACTTTATCTCATGTATTCCGTTTTTTGTTCCATAATTAAGTCTTAATTAAATGTTAAAAACACTAATTGTACGTGTTTGTTCAATACAGACTTTTCTATCATGTCATACTCGTTGTATGTATTGTAGGAACTCAAAGTTTAGAAAATTACGAAAGTCCAGAAAATATAATTATTAAATAGAGACTTTCCATGTATAATGTTTTTAAGCCTGATGATGAATTTAGCATATAATATATATATATATATATATATATATATATATATATATATATATATATGGACGGACGGACGCACTCACGCACGCACATACCAACACAGACTGACATGATAGATAGATACAGACGTATTTGTAGTAGCAGCAGCAGCAGCAGAAATAGTGGTAGTAGTAGTAGTAGTAGTAGTATCATTAGTTGATTTAGTAATGCTAGAAGGGGAAGAAGCAAATGAAAAAGAGGAGAGATGCACTAAAGTCATTTATCTGCAATCGAATACTATGCATGCATATCGTGTAACAAATAAATTATGTCATAAATTATGAGTAAAAAAAATTAGCATTTAGTACATACTTTAAAAAATGTCAGCTGATGTGTAATGCTTGGTATTTATGACGAAATTTGCTGACGTTCGGACAACGTCAACTTCGTGTAAAACGCCGTCAATCACGACGAGTTTACACTTGACCTCCGCTATTTGATCACGCCCAGTTTATTTATTGGATATAACGATAATATTGTGTTTTGCCAACCATTGTTTTCTTGTGTGATGTCAAAGATAAAATGTAACCTATGTAACCCGATTCCCGTCGTACAATTTAACCAATGCGAATTCTGATTCATACGACATAATTTTCTGAATAGAATAGGTGGTCCGCATATAAACATTGCAAAACGGAGTCTTTAAGGAGCCAGTTTGCACATGAATTCTGTCAGAACAAGTTAAGAATACAAATTTATAAAAGAAACATGCTTAAGATAAAAAACTAAATAACAAACATAGTGCAATAGCAAACATAGTGCAGTTCTGACTCACATAAGTAGTAATTATTAATATTTTTCGTAGACACATCAGTAAGTTTAAATTGCTTGGAAGTAACCAAACCGTATAGGGTTGGCAATGACCGATCCACCACACATTGCTTCTTTTAAAAATACTTAACTAATATCAGGTATATAATTCGCTTTTGTTTTCAAGCGTAGTTTGTGTTTGCGCATTTGTTGGACTACGGCGACTGTGATGACGATAACGATTTGTAAATGACAATTTAATCCAGACCCTAAAACATTTATATAGACCAATAATACATTTAAATGCGTTTGTTTTGCGTTTGATAATTATCATCCGAGCGTTTACCGTTTATGTATTTCTCACACGTTTCTTTATTAGGCTAGCTCTCGTCATTTCTCGTTTTTCATTTATTATAGAATAAGAAGTATTTACAATCCCAGTGGCAGCCGGGGGAAGTTGGTCTTCAGATTATAGGGGTGGTGGTGGGGGTGATACAAACTGTTCTCTGTGGCAAAGTAGGGGCTCCAATAAAGAATGTTGCCCCATGACACATCGATAGAAGCGCCACAAAACAACTTAACCCCGGGCGCCTCAAAGCCTCGCGCCTACAACCAGTTCATTTATTTTGAGCGTATCCATTTACGCTAGAACCTCATCGTTTATCGTTTGTTTTGTATCGTTTTCTTTTTTTGCATTTTCGGTTTACGTTTTAGCCGTTATATGTTCGTGTGTGTTCTAACATATCGTTGTTATCCGCATATCTTGTTTTGAAATTCATGCGTTTTGTATTCTGTAGTAGTCAATGCGTACACATAATGCAAACGTTACGAGAGAATGTTACAGTATTTCTACAATTGCAATTCAAACTGACATACAATTGTTTAAATGTCCAACTATTTATTTGCATTTAAATTATATAAACTGTATAAAATGAAACTATTTATACACAAGCATTTTTGAGTTCAGATGCAGTGTACGTTTTCCTCTCTGAGTGTGAGTGGCGTGGGGGGGGGGGAGGTTGATAGCACATTTTCATATAAATGATTTTAAGTTTTGTTTGATTTGTTTTGTTATTGGTTTTTTTTTCTAAATTGAGGAAATAAACATACTTTTTAATTTGGCGGTTTAATTTAGTATACAAGATAAAACGCGACACACATAACAAAGGTTTTAGTTGTCTCGACAATTCTTACCACGTAGGCACATGCTAATTGACAATGGAGAATATTCAGACACGGGGATCATACAAATAAAGTTGAAAATTACGTTGGACGAAATTGCGAAGCAACAGTGTCTACTGTTCACTTTATCAAGGACCTTGGTTCTGTTGGTTTTCTGCACAGAGATTGTCAGTTTCAGGACTACACCTGTGAAAATGGTGTCGATCGTACATTCATTATAGTTGCCACAGTAGTTAATTTACAAACAGTTTCGCTCAAAAATATCAGAAATGGCTTCAACGCTCACCACTTATAAAGAAGAAAATAATCGTATCTTGGATTACCAGAATATTTTTTTCTAGCAGTTGAGCGTCAGCCCCTTCGAGGAAGTCTTGTTTAGTTCGGTATGCACCTATCATAAAGTCGCAAATACTTAACGGTATATTTCCAGGCAGACAAAATGTATAAATATTTTGGCAAAATCCGGACTTTTGGATTGACTGCTGACACAAAGATGAATACAGAAAAGCGCTGATTTTTCTAAAAATTGAATTAATATGGCCAACGTGCAATATCTACATACATACATGCATGCACGCACGCACGCACACACACACACACACACATACATACATACATACATACATACATACATACATACATACATACATACATACATACATACATACATGCATACATACATACATACATACATACAGAAATAAGAGAATATGTGTTTAGAGTTGGAATGAGACAGATTGCAAAAGAACCTTATGTATTTACTTTCATCCAGAGGGGCCCGAAAGGTGGGGGGGGGGGTGACAAGTGGACTAAAGTACTTGCCATCTCGCATGCATCCGCGTCGGTTCGAGTCTCCGGCTCGGCCTATGAGGGTATGTGAGACAACTTGCTAGTAGCTACCATTGGGTCGGTGGTTCTTCATGGCTGGTCCCCACCTCCTTTTTTTTTCCCCTTTCTTCCCGGTCTTTTTTGGGTTCTTCCTCCATCAGGTATTCTGTCCACCATGTATAGCATATCTTGTGCTGGAAATGGCGTTAAGCCCACAAGAACAACCACTACTTTCATCCAGTGTTCTCATTTTGGTGATGTCTTGTGGTTAAAATAGCCTTTGATTCCAGTTAATACAGTCAACAAAACCTTTGGCAGTAAGGGTGACTTCCACATTTTTTAAGACAGATTTATTCGCTTGCTTTCAGAGACAAAGAACACTGTCGGGGATTGATTGAGAGCAATGCCACTATTTTCCAAGTAACATGTATTCAAACCCCACAGGACGATCCAAACTATTCAGTCTAGATTGTATCTTTGTAAGGTGCATGCCAACAAGAGAAAATACCTGTATTCAGTTTCTGATTTTTCTGCTCCCGATTCATTATTTTAGAGCTCTGCCATGCTTTTCCAATATAGCCTTCACTTTTGCAAACCTGTTATAGTCTGTCCGGAGAAACACTATCAAACTGTAACCAATCTCACTAAGAATCGTCCCACTAATGACAGCCAACCATTCACCTGTAAGGGACCTTTATGGACCCACAGATTGAGGCCAAACTATCAGGGTTCCTTGAACCCATAAAAGCCTGGGGGAGGTGGCACCATTCCCTTCCCCAGAAACAACTAGCAGGCTGCGGTGCAGTCAGAAAAAAAGTGGCACATGCACAGTTGTGAGCACGCCACTATAATTAAACTCAACAACAAAAAGAATCGTCGTTGGTCTTCGCCATGAGCCGTAAAATTAGCATGTGAGGATTATACACATCGTCCTTGAGTTCGTTTATTTATTAATAGATCATAATTGCTCCATAAATGTAAAGGACAACATGCCTCATTGGTATATATGAAAAAATATTATCTTACAGGTTTTAGAGTTTAAATCACTTCCCTTCTTGGTACTTTCGTCCCGACCTTGGGTCACCGAATTACGTCACTCACAGTCAATATCTGTGTACACTAAACGTCATACCATGATAAATAAATAAACCAGCCCCCAGCACCCTTTCTAAAAAAAAATCCAACAACAACAAAAAGGTGAACTTAAACGTGATTTTATGTCTGTATTAAAAGAGTTCATTTGTGAAATTATTTAGCAAGTTTTTGCTTACAATTTTTACAAATTTAATGACATAATTGTAAGACAAAAACTGATAATTTAATTTAGAAGACGATGAATTATAGTGTTAAGTAGGCTATAAACTTTCTTGAAAATATAAAGCCTTAAGGAGAACAAGGACAAAGCCTGCCACTGGCGATTACTTAATCCCGAGTTTAGAGTGTGTTCCGGGAGTAGTCGTTTTATTTAAAATTTTGCGCGTATCTCAGGTGAATTACCTCTGCACTAAATTAGATCCCTCAGACATAAGTCAGCGTATATAGAAATGCCGACAATAAAATTGGTTCTTTAGAAAATGACCCAGAATGGACGCCAGTGAAATTACATTACAGAAACTTAAAACTATGTTGCCAGTGCGTGAAATCAAAGATTACGCTTCTCATTCTTGCTCATAATATGGGACTAGAAATTCATGGTCTGCTACAAATGAACCAACTGGAAATTCTGTAGAATGCTATGTCTCACCTGCCTCGCCGGCATATGATCTAAAGACTCGGCACAGCCACGTTAGCAAAGAAAAAGAGGTCATTGTAATTTACGTGTTATAGGTACAAGCGTAAATGACAAAGGAGAATGCACACATGACCGTACATGCAGCAGTAGTAACAAAGCTGCTCTACAAGTAAAGCAAAACACCAGATACGGAGCGGAGCATGACAAAAAATGTATATCACTTTTACTTTCTGTACCTTCTATGATTACGATGACATAGTTTTGCTGACAGTAGTCCTCCAACAGGTCAAAGTGCTATTTACTGATGACTATGTAGGTTGGGAAGGGGGGGGGGACACAGTGATATGGTATTTGGGAGGGGAAGCTCTTTTTGAAATTGCTTCAGGGACACTTGTCGCCTTAATGTGGCCATGGGTTTAATGTTAGACTTTAAAAGCTTCATCTCCTGCAGTAGTGTCAACTTTGGAAGATCTTTTAATAGGCATATTCATTATGTCGTGTAGAAAATTACCCACTGTGACTTGCCGAAATTGTCTTCTGTTTCATGTTAGCAGTCATTTGCTGTATTTCTGACTGGACCAGTTACCACACAATTGTTTCTTTGTAATATATTTCTTATATTTAGCATTAACATTTATTGTGCTCGTTAAATAAAATTAATTCACAGAATTTAAACGATAATCCATCAATTTCCATTTATGTGGTGTTTTGTAGTCACAAATATCGACCCATTTTGATATTGACGGGTAATCCATTAATATGAATGCAGGTTTGGGGACTGATTTATTGGGTTAGATGTCTTGTTGCCAGTCGACATTCTAGTAGTTGGCCACCCCAGACCAGAATCTTATCTATGTGTTATGTTCATCAGAATTTACATCATCGGAATATTTTGGACTTGTCCCTCATAAACTTCATACGTTCCGGTGGTTGTTTTTAAAACCAATCATATCTATTTAGGTATTATGATTATGGAGACTAAGTGCAAGATTTATGTACCTCCGAAATTAAATTAAAAACTTTTCACCTCCAAAACTGAAGATTTGACAGCGAAGATTTCAAATGATCATGACCAATTTTAAAATTTGCAAAAGCACAAGTGGGCGCGTTTTTACGAAGAATTTCGCTTAGTTAAATTACAATCAAGACTGAGCAAATTATCAAATAACATAATAGGGCAAGATGTTTGGAACTATTTTGTTACTCTTAAGACAGAAGTGTCCTCCAAACTTGTCGATGTAGGGAATATCCAGAACTAGATAATAAATCGCCAGTTAGCAGCACAGGCGCTTACTGAGCGGTAATTGTGTGGAGTGTCGTTACTGGTGCATTTATCGGTCGTCGTGAGGATAGCACGAATATTCGTTGCAAATGTTGGTACACGGTATCCGTACGAATGAACATTTCCAAAGACATTTTACTGACGTTAGAGAGCATGTTGATCAAAATACGAACCGTTGACACGGAAGCCTACAATGGTACTGTCTACACAATTGATACAATAGGCGGGGAAACTTTTGAGTGGGATACAAAACACCCGGGCAAGATATTTGTCAAAGAGGGACAGCAAACATAAAACACACTTGCTCAACAAACGCGAAAATATTTAGTCAGCAAGTGAAATTACTTAAAATTCAAGCAGAGCATAAACTGCTTTCATGAAAATCTTCGGACGATTATCCATCTTATGAAAGAATACATATATGTAACACATTCAATTACACTAGTCAAGAATTACGTTTGTTTTCCGGCCAATGTGGGTATGTGAGAAAGCTTGCCAGAAGCTTCTCGAGGGTCGGTGGTTCTTTCCGGGGATTTCCCGGGTTCTTCCTCCACCATTAATACTGGCCGCCATGTATAGCCTATCGTGAGCTGAAAAATGGCGTTAAACCCAACAACAACAACAAAAACAACAACGTTTGTTTTCAATCCGAAATTTTTCCAAATGTTGGTTTTAGCCTGAGTTTCTTTCTCAACATCCCATTTAGCCACCGTGTTAGCAAAGGTGACACGTGTTAAACACGCGATTATCGGTTCATTTGATTTAATTTGTGTTAAATACAACTATTTTTTTATTACAAAAAGTGTAATAAATATTTGGATCTATTTTGTCTTGAAAAATGAAAACATACTTTTAATATCGTTAAATTAGTAACAAGATTTCTTTGCAATTTCATCACATTCCTTACTGATGGAAACTACCGAAGTACAGGTACAGTGAAAAAGTACTGCGGTATGAAGACCAGAAAAAATACCGATGTAAAGCGGTATAGGGCCTACCGATGATCCTGTGTGCTTCTGTTGGAAACACTCTTTGTGTTCGTTTATGATCCCTACTTTTGCATACACAAACTGAAAGTAGAATCTGTGCAAAAAATAGCTTTTGATCGGATCACCACGTAAAATCGCCTTCCATTCAAGGCTCTGAGATGTCCGATGAATCTGCACCGGAACTACGTGTACAATCCAGATGTGATTTGAGAAGGATGTCCAAGGAGCAGGTCGAAACAATCATTATTTTTATAATTACATCGCGCCGTTTGCTCGATTTGGTCGATCACCCCAATCTCTTTAACCATGCATGTAGAGTAAACGTAAAGAGGCGGAACGATATTTATTAGCTATTTGTTTAACATAGATGATACTCTACTCCGTAATGTGTCGTGTGATCACTTCAAATATTCTGTGAATCAGCATGCCCGTCGCACTTGGCAAATTATATCCAATGAAAACTGCTGGAGAATGTTGTCCCTCGTATGGGATAAATCCGAGAGATGGGGTGGTATAGTGCTTATCGAGTATCAGACGAATCGGAGAGATGGCTCAATATTGTGCTAATTACGTGTCAAACATACCGGACTCACTCATACCTGCCGAAGTGTGAATCTCATCCACAGTGTGTATCCTGCTACTGTCCACTGACAGTCGAGCATACATTCTTGTCGAGTATGTCGAGTCCAGCCTGCAAAACAGAAGTATTTTGACGTGAACTGCTTAAAAAAGCTAAACTGTACCAGGACGTACTAGCTGAGAAAAGTTTTGATTTTATTGAGAGAATATGGTTTAAGCAACCAATTTTTTTTAATGTTTAAAGATTTTAAGTTTTGTTTTATATACAGGTAACAGAATTGTAACAGTTTTTATGTTTTGTTTTATATACAGGTAACATAATTTTGACAGCTTTTATGTTTTGTACCTTATCGTATGGTACTTCAGGTTTACATTCATTTTGAAGGGTTTATCCGTCTATGGGCTTTGTGCAATTAAGTTTTGCATTTTTCGAACATCTACCTTTAATAGGCTCCATAAATCACCTGCAGGGACGATAAGAGAGGGGATAACCGGGGATATATCCCTGGCGCCCGGGCCCGTAAAGGGGCCTGTGCCGAACAAAACTTTTTAATTTTAAAAAAGAAAAATTCTGTTTGAACAAGAAGTAGGAGAGGCCCAGGTGTTTCTTATCCCAGGGTCCGTGATCGTTCTCTATGGCCCCAAGGATCTGTTGTGCTGAGGTACCGTAAAACGCTACTTCAAAAAGAGCACTTCCATTTAGGCATTATAGGATTGCGGTCTACACTCAAGATGTACTTACCAACAATATTGGAGATCTTGACAACAAAAGCTACGCAACTCCAAAACGGAAGATTTGACAAACGGAAATGCTCCAATGAGCATGGATAACTTTTTGTACCTTGTACGAAAACACATGTTAACACATTTCGTGCGAAATGTTTGCTTATTTCAAAATACAACTAAGACATTTATTATATTTATCTTAGCAAGCCACTACAACAAATTAGGTAAAGGCGCCAAGTGTTTGAAACTATTTTTTGGACTCTAATATACGTGTCCGCCGAGTTGGTCGGTCTAAGGATGATGTCCTGATTTGTTGCAAATAGCAAGATAGTAGAGGCGCTAACTGAAACACTGAGTGAGGTTGTCTTACTGAATACTTGATTGCTAGATCATCTGTGGTATTAGGTATATAAGGATTGACTAATTGACTCGATACTGGCACAACATGACACATTTCGTTCCATTAACAAAATTTTTATTTTTTATTTAAAACTATCAGAAGACACATTCAGCATGCCAGTACCAAGCTGCTGAGAAGCTAAATCTCTACATTTTGATACATTTGTCTTGGCCTACCCTTATCGAAATTTTCAAATTACCAACCCCATATCTTTATTTAAGACTGATCATGCCAGTGGTTGCCGGTATCAACATTATGTCTGTCTCGAAATCATCCAGAATAAGTTCTTATTTAGGATTATGAGAGTCACACCAGAGCTCATCAATTGTATGAGCAATGCATTCTGTGTATTTCCGCTCGGTTCGTAAATTCCATTTCATCTTGTTTTTAACCTGTTTTTGATGCATTTCACTATAACACGAGAGTCGAACAGACATTGTTAGACAGAAAAACTGAAATAATTAATAAACATCTGTACATGCATGCATACATACATACATACATACATACATACATACATACATACATACATACATACATGAAAAAAGAAAACATGTATTAAGGGTTAGAATGAGACAAATTGCGGCAGTAAACATTATGTATTTCCTTTCATCCAGGGCGCATGGGTGGTCAAGTGGTCTAAACAGCTCGCCTTTACCAATCACTGCCATCTCACCATGTCCACGTGTGTTCGGGTCTCAGTCTCGGCCTATGAGGATACGTGAGAAAACTTGCCAGTAGCTCCCATGGGTCGGTGGATCTTCCCGGGTCTTTCCCTGGTTCGTCCTCTGCCAAACATACTGGTCGCCATGTGAAACCTATCACTTTCTAAAAGCATGACGTGAAACCCACAAAAACATATCTTTATTCGGAACCTTATAACTCTTTAAGTATATAGGACTCACGGTACTATTTCAGTTCCCATAGTAAACCTATGCAAACGCCATGATATTAAAAATTCAGTAACTTAAGATTTCTGAGTACTCATTATCAAACCTATATTTATCAGTATAGATGAAACCTGGATGTCAGCTTCTGTGTAGAGGAAAGGATATGAGCCGCGGCATTTTCTGAACCTGTTTGTGTTTGAAACACATGCTTTCAATTCCGCACCAAAGAGTCTGTTGCTAATTTTAGTAATGAGTGTTCCAAACTCAAGACTGTTAAAGGACTAAATTTTCATCGATAAAACAATGTCTCTATTTTTTGGCACTTATAGCTAGGATAAGCTCTAAAAAGATTCTTTTTCCTAAAACATAACTTACATTATTAACCAATCCTGGCCAGCCAAACCCATATAGGGGGCCCTGAGTGGCTGAGTGGTCTAAAGCGCTCACCATTACGGATCAAGGCCATCTCACCTCTGTCTGCGTGGGTTCGAGTCTCGGATTCGGCCAATGTGGGTATGTGAGTAAGCATGCCAGTAGCTTCTTGTTGGTCGGTGGATCTTTTGGGGGTTTTCCCAGGTTCTTCCTCCACCATTTATACTGGCCGCCATGTATAGCCTATTTTGTTCTGAAAAAATGGCGTTAAACCCAACAATAACAACAACAACAACCAAACCCATGTATACTCTATTTTACGTTCACCCATTTCCAGGCTGGTTCCCATTTTACAATACCATTAGTACCGTGTGTCCTAAAAGCGTTTATCTTATAAAACCACTCAAATAACTCGTTACTGCGTGCGGTTGCCATAACATTTAATACGTGTATTTACTCCAGATATTAGACTTTTACAACAAAATAGCAAAAGTTTGATTTATTGCCAGAAAATTGAAACGATTCTGATAAGGAATTTTACTAATTTATGTAATGATTTGGCACTAAGAATGCTCATAAGAGTACGGTGACAATCTGCCAGAACTTGGTACAATTTTCCAAACCGTGTTTTATTTGCATTTGCAACATTAGCGCTAGCAGTAACTGTCATATAAGGGTAACGGACTTGTTTCAGATAAGCGAAAATAATAACTTTTTTCGGACTATAACCTCCATTCGTCTTTGAGATTATAGCCTTAATACTGTACCAGTTAAAAAATACACGTTGTGTTGGCTTTTATGACTAGTGTTTGTCGACAAACGAGAAACATTGACTTGAAAGGATCGTCATTTATATACCTAGTAAGTATTTGTGTATTGATTAAATCTGAGTAATGTACTTCTATGAATGAATACCTAATGTATTACTGTTGGTTACTGCCGGGTATTATGTTGATGAAAACATTATCAATATGATTAACAGTACAATACATACACAAAACTGTATACGTGTTTTGTTATGGGTCGACGGAAAGAACGAGTTTGACATGGCGTAGGGATACGTCGAGGCCGTCAGACCGAAACTTATTCACAAGCCATATCAAACGAGTTCTTCCCCGCTTTCATCGAGATATACCTACATTAAATCGATAGGAATATGATTTATTTTCTCAAAAGTCGTGAGCATAGCATTCGTCAATTCTTTAATCCCCTGACAGACGAGACGAAAGTACGTCATTGCTGAAATTTTTACCTGGATCTGGACATATGCATCCCGCGTCACATGACTATACAGATCTCGCAACCAACATGTAAATGACATCGGAGGTCATATATTCACGTGATTTCGAAATAAACAAATTCTAAAGTTGTTGTACATAGAATTTGAACATATTATATAGAAGTCACCTAATGTTTGTAAATAAATATAATGCACACTTAATTCTCAACATATTTATTCTGAGAACAACGACCAGAAACCTGTCGGTATCGCAGAAGGGTGGAGAAAACCATTTTCAAGAAGTACCGAGCACGTGTGAGTGATATTTTTGTTGGTGACACGTGACTATCACATCGACATGTGCTCTCTGCGTAGAGAATCTGGTTTTCTTCAAATTGCTGCAACATTTACAGATTTTCGGTCGTTGTTTTCACAATAAATATTTTGAGAAGTTTACGTTTTTTTCTTCATTTTTCTATAAAAATTACGTGACTTTCATTTATATGTTCAATTTCTTTTCATACAGCAACACTAGAAATTGTTTATTCTTGATATCACGTGACTGTATGACCTCTGATGTCATTGATATGTAGGTTGCTAGAGTTGTGTAGTCACATGACTAGGAATGCAAACGGCCAGATCCATGTCAAATTTCAGCAGCGATGTACTTTCGTACTTTCAATTTCAACATCAAATCTAAGTAAAATGTACCCATTCCGCCAGAGTTTTTTTCTTGGAACGGTGCAATATTGCATGCCTTGCGTTGTAAGTGTATGTTTGAAGTACCTGTGCGTTCAGTTAACATGGGTAAATCTCCGAACACATCACTGTCGGTATCGCTGAAGGGTGGAGAAAACCATTTTCAAGAAGTACCGAGCACGTGTGAGTGATATTTTTGTTGGTGACACGTGACTACCACATCGACATGTGCTCTCTGCGTAGAGAATCTGGTTTTCTTCAAATTGCTGCAACATTTACAGATTTTCGGTCGTTGTTTTCACAATAAATATTTTGAGAAGTTTACGTTTTTTTCTTCATTTTTCTATAAAAATTACGTGACTTTCATTTATATGTTCAATTTCTTTTCATACAGCAACACTAGAAATTGTTTATTCTTGATATCACGTGACTGTATGACCTCTGATGTCATTGATATGTAGGTTGCTAGAGTTGTGTAGTCACATGACTAGGAATGCAGATGGCCAGATCCAGGTCAAATTTCAGCAGCGATGTACTTTCGTACTTTCAATTTCAACATCAAATCTAAGCAAAATGTACCCATTCCGCCAGAGTTTTTTCTTGGAACGGTGCGATATTGCATGCCTTGCGTTGTAAGTGTATGTTTGAAGTACTTGTGCGTTTAGTTAACATGGGTAAATCTCCGAACACATCACTGTTCTGTCTGAGTAGCTCATTTCGCTAGAAGGCCAGCATAAAAATGTTAGTTATTTTGTTGGTTACTATGGTTACAACAGTCAGAATATTTTGCTTTATGACTGAGATGTTTCTTAGAAGACTAAAGCGATAACTCTTCCAGCGTGACCGGTGTTTTGTTAGACATTATAAATTAACCATTGTATGATAACTACAAGAAATATTCAATGAATACGAGAATTAAGTCACCTTTGTAATTTTTGTTTTGTCTGAATTCATTATATAATGGGCATTAAATTAAGTATACGAACACATCGTAGTTTCATAGTACGTCAGTCATATTATATGACTGACATTACATATTGTGATGGACGTTTATTTGAAACCACATTTATTACGAACTATTTATTAAACATGCTGGGTTTTTTTCTCTGTGGTATAACTTGTTTTCACTCTAAAATTTGATAGCATCATGAAAGGTTTGCTTACCTCTTGTATTATATACTTCTAAACGAATTCCATGTCATATTTAGATTCTTGGGGCATTCACTTTTGCAAATGAGAGAAATTGCTATATTTTTAGTTGGAAGGTCACGGATTTTCAAGCTGATTAAAAACTGTTACCTCGCATCTTTTTAGACACCAGTCCTACCCTGTTTCTATCAGTTAATTTTTAACATGTACCTATTTGTGATGTTTAAGTGATGTCACGTATGGTAGAGAAAGGAAAATACAAGCATATTGCTGTATGGTTAATACGTTGATCCATTGTTTGTTATTGATTGCCTTGTTTCTTTCAATCATGTTGATTCTTTTCGCAGCTTAAGCTTCTCGTGTTTATCGAAGGAAATGATTTGGGCATGTGTCGATATTTCTGTATTTATGTGGGTGCGTTTGACACCGAAGAAGCGTCTGATATCTTCAGCGCAAATGCGTATCAGACTTTAAGATCGTTGTCAACATATTCGAACTTAAATTTTTACAAAAGGTGTGATTGCTGTGATGTTTCATAGCAAGGCTGCAAATCAGTCGATTTTAAATCGCGTAGAACAATCCACGCACGAAAAAAGCGAACTCCGACTTTGAGTAAATTCATAAGCTATACAATTCCGCGTGTGTTTTTATGATGTCAACGAAGGAAGTACTGAGGCCAAAAATTATTAAAGTAAAGAGGTGAGATGGCTAGAGCAGATTGTGTGAATGGATAGAAGATAATTGCGCTTGGCTTGATGCACCAGGCTACGTTATCTCTTTAGCTTGCAGCAAAACATCACGGGGTTCTGATAGACATCATCTTGTCGCGTGCCAACACTGCCAGTTTCGGTGCTAGCTTGCTGCAAAAGCATAAGCAGTGTACCGACCAATAAAGATATCTCCTGATCAGACGGGACATGGTGTAAATTATGTGCGTCATGTCAGGGACATCGGATATCCTTGGAATTTATTGGTTGCATCAAACCAATGCATTGGTGCAGAATAAACTCTGGGCTCGAGACCGCTAATGGCTATATGCCGTCAGATAATTATTTCCTACTTCCATAAGCCAGGCCAATTTCCTTCTTTTTTAAGCATAGCTGTGGCAAATTTGTAAAATAAATGGGTTCATCTGAGTTGTTGCCAAGGGAAAATTCCGCTTTTCAAAGGAAGATTTATCTGCCAATCTTTGTTTTGGGTAGGATAGTAACTAGAAGTTTAACTGAATACAATTTAACTTTGGCGAAGGTACTTGTATATGGCATAAGTTGTACATGGCATAAGGCTTCGCAAACTGCCGATCCGTGAACCGTTACTTAATAATTCCAATGTTTATAAATGAAACGGATTTTCTGCAATACGATTGGCTGTAAACGGTCACGTAGTACTGATCTTCATCTTTTAAATGTTGTATTCATCAAATAAGTATAAATTATACCCTTTTATACTTTTTCTTAATATTCTTCGGACTTTATTTACTTTGTGAGTGATTGTGTAAAAAATTTACACATCGATAAATACCCAACCACGATCATTTAATCATATACTAACTACCGTACTTTCGTGTAACTTGTGTTCCTCCGCACTCGTAGATAACTATCAGATGTGAGATTGGCAATAATTCCCGGATATGACAGTTATAGTGTACCACCTTGTGCACGGAGAGAGAGATGCTTAACAAAAACGATTGACTGGAATATAGCTCCTATCCATCTGTTTTATATTATGGGAATATATGGAATTAATCATCTAACAGATGCATGTTGACTGGTAAAGGCCAGTTCCGTGTTGTTGTAAAGCATTAGTTGCTATGAAAATGCTTCTCTTATGAACATTTAGGTGAATCTTGTAAAATTATGACATCATTCACGCGTGAAGGCGTAAATGGCATCTCTTATCGTCTGGAATCTGAGGTACTTGGTATTTGTATATGGATGACGCCCAAATTGTTTTATCATCTTTCCAAATATACATTCACATCATTTTATTAGCACTTACTTTACAAAATTGAGCTATAGTTTACTTTGGGATGGAATCGTCTTGGTAACTAAGCATTTATACGTCAACGATAATGATTTAGATTTTCTATCAGCAAAAGTTCTGTAAAAGTAATGAATATTTAGATGGCGCATTTTCAGAATCGGGGAGAAAAACTGAAACTTAGTATCAATGCATGTACAGATGGAAAGATATTGAACGGGTTCCGAAGAGTTATAGTGTTAACAATTAATAATATATTTAAAGTAAAGATCAATAAATCTTGCTTTCGCATATGCGCACAGAGACGTATATGAGGAAGCTTTCAGGCCAGGCCCTTGGTATGTGTATCTTTTCTAACTTCATGCATTTAGTGTCTTTAAATCCACATTATTTTTCAATCCACCTTGTCATAGCCTTTTCTTATTCGGCTTCTTTGTTGCCAAGAAATCGTGCTATAATCAGTCACAGTGCACATACGTTGTCAACAAAAGTGTGACTATAAAGATGTGACCGTTCATTGCCCTAGTTTATAAGTTAAAATTGTTCAAAACCCATCGTGTGCCAGTAGGTTCCATTGTGTTCGATATTAGAGTGAAGATATGTTTTAATGTTTTCATCTATAATTTTCATCCACATGCCCATGTTGAATCATTAACTTTCTTCTCATTTCTTTTCAGATGGAAATCCTTAACCTGACGCTGGAATTAACAACCAGCAAAATGGCGACCGTGACTACCAACCAATCAGTTGTCAATGTTACTCAGCTGGATTCCCCAATAATGCGGAGTCGACAGGATGTGGACAAATATATCACGCCATTCATCTACGCAGTAGGTTTTCCAGGGAACTTAGTGTCATTTATAATATGGCTTCAGAAGCGAATGCGCCATTCTTCCGGTTGTTATTTAGCGTCCCTGGCAATGACGGATTTTATATTCTTGTTGTTACACGTTATGTACGAACTTCATGAAGTATGGAAGGTTGACACTGTAGACTATCCCGGAATCTGTGAATCCTTTACAATTGTTTTTCTAGCTGCACAGTATTTATCCCCGCTTCTGGTACTTGCTTTCACAGTGGAGCGATATATTTCAATTTGCCATCCATTTACAAGGGAACGATACTGTACCCCAAGGCTTGCCGTCATCATAGTTATCTCCCTTGCGGTATTTTCGCTAGCAATATGTGGTATTCAGGGCTATTTCTTTAGAGTGGACCCCGCAACGAACCTCTGTAATGTTAGAAAAGAGATTATTGAAGGAGGAACCAATTCATTTTGGACCATCTGGACATGGATAACGGAGATGCTGATCTTTCTGGTCGTCCCTCTTTCAGTGCTTATTTTTAATGTTATGGTGATATTGGAAGCCAGGAGACTGTCGAAATTTGAACAACACCAGCTTAAGAGCAGATCTCAGAAGACCTCTGCCACCACTTTTATGCTCCTCGCCGTGTCGTTCTATTTGATCTTTACCACACTTCCGGTCACGATAGTGTATGTATCATACTTCAGTTTCCCCGAAGGAAAAGATAACATAATTCAAGCAACGGATCCCATGTGGCAAAGACACTTCAAATATCTCCTTGCGCGAAAGATCATAGAAGAATATGGAATGACACACTATGCATTAAACTTCTATATTTATATGATAACGGGAAAGGTATTCCGGCAGGAATTCAAGAGACTATTTTTTCGATTCTGTGTTAAAGAAATTCCGGAACGGGTCCGCACTGAGTACTCCACATTAAGGAGTAGCTTTAGAGGGAGTATGAAAAACATGACGGTTAGGTTGACAAACGGTCATTCACATAAAGAGGGAAATGAGACTCACGTATAGAGGAGCTTTGTTAAACAAAGAATGACAAACACACATATGCATCAATAGGTGAAGGGTCATGGAGAGTGCGAATTCACATGGAAATATAGCGATGTTGAACTTTTGTGGAGAGAAGAGTTATGTTTTGTTGAGCTGTAAGAAGGTTACAACAGTTCAAGGACGCTTAAAACGGAACACTTCTACCACAACTATCACCTTCACTACCGCCTCGAACAACAACATCGGCAATACTGAGGGATACACTTAAGTGTTCAGCGGTTTTGTGCTGCAGCCGGTATTATTTCTGTGTTTGTTTTGTGATAAGCAGGTCCGGAAATACATATTGTGTAAATCACTACCAGTACCGAAAAGAGCAACAGCAACACCAGCAGCAGCAACAACAACAATAATGGATTCTGAGTTCAGGGTAAAACATTTTTGTGTTGAATAAAATTGCTGTTAGAGGCGAAATCGATGTAGAATATCAGTGGATATTTTACATTCAACATAGACAATACCATTATAATTAAGTTTTACTAAATGTCTGATTATAATTTGGGCACATTGTATACAATCGGCAATAATAATTCCTACTAATGTATTTCATTCTTTGCAAGTCATCGCAAATTAAGAAAGCCGCGGTAGCTCAGTGGGTAGAACGTCGGACTCGTTGTCCAAGCGTCGCGGGCAAGGTCACATTTCCTAAGCATAACATTACCTAATAATGAGTTAAAACAACGTCATTAACAACAAACGAACCATTTAAATCCACAATGATGATAAATATTAATACATAGTGTGAGGATCCAGAGTGTTCGCTCGCTCGCCTTCACCGATCATTGCCATCTAACTTCTGTCCGCGTGGATTCGAGTTTTGTGCTCAGCCCGTGGGTCGGTGGTTCTCCCAGGGTTCTTCCTCCACCAATAATATTGGCCGCCATGCATAGTATATCGTGTATTGCAAAATGGCATTAAAACCCACAAAAACAACATATGCCTGTTGATATGAAACTGTGTACTGTTTAATGGAATCTTATAGAAAATTAATATTTTCCACTTGTAGAAATACATTTCACGTGCATGCCTTCAGTTATACATCAGTATCTGCGATATTTTGTATTTTTGTATTTTTCCTCGTTATTTTGTAGCAGTTGCCTCTGTTTATGTCCAATTAAAATTCCTTTTTCTTTTAATGATGACGTATCTTTGGACATCAGTCTGAAAGAGAAAAAGAACAGCCTTATTCTGTGCCGGTCCACGAGTATTTTAATGTTTTCTTAATAATTATATAGAAATATATCGCCTGTTCAATGTGGGTTTCATTGTAAGCTGCTACGCAGTATTAGATACTGCTACACGCAGTAATATACATTAACTCGTAATATTTGAATACAAAATTAAGTTATTGTTGCTAATTTGATTTGTTTCCTTCTATAATCTACACGTTCATGTTTAGTGAATTGTCGTAATGCAGTTGTATCTAATGTAAAAATAAATATTCATCAAGAATAGGGTAGATTAAGTTACTTATTAGAGCTTAATAATTTGGACCATGTATTTAAATTACAAAAGATTTATTTCTCCGCACAATGGAAATAGACGTTTATAAAGCTAAGAAAGTTACAATCGAAAAGCCTACATAGAAATGATTCAGTTTACATTTCATAATTTTAGTGTATATCCAGTTTGTAAAAAAAAATCTACTAAATAGAATTGCATAAATCGGGAAAACCATGAATAGTGGCACATGTCAGCATAATAGAGGATATTTACATTATTTCGTCTTTATTGACGCAACCATCCACTTCTCGCATGATAATGAGTGGTTTGACGGTGAGGGGCAATGTTCCAGTGAATTCCTTGGAGTGAACGAGCGAAATTTATGAATACATGATTCATAGAAAAGATACTATATATTTTTAATTAGTAGCTCAACTTGAAAACAAATAATAATTATATATACTTTGGCGTTAGTATTTGAGCAAAATCATATTTTTAACCTGAAACGTTGTGATCAAATTGATAAATTTACTTAATCACTAAAACGTTTTCAAAATGTTTTAATATTTGACTTATATAGTTTCAGCGAATTAAGGTACTGGATTTATCATCTCAAAACAGCGATCTAAGCCTTGGAGAAAATCATTCAATAAACGATATGGCTTATCGTAAAGAAACGTTGTAACTAAACTAATGACTCTTTCGTTTAGGTAACTATTATTTCGTGTGCTTGGAAAGTTTCACGTTATTGCCTTCCATGCATTTATATGAAACACTTTATAAGTTAAGTGACCATAAATTGTACTAAAAAAATGATCTTCATAGAGACATTTAATTTTATAATAATCCATAAAAATAAAATAAGTCAATTAAAAATGGAACAAATTTGTGAAACTGTTTTATCGCCTTTATATAAGTCTTGATTACCTTTCCAAAGTGTACGTTTGTGAAAATCGATTTTCTACTTAAGAAAATAAAAAGAATTTTTATGAAAACTCTGCACATAGTTTTATCCTGAACTAATTATAAGACATGGTTTTAAGACAGGGTTTCACCAGGATAAACATTGTCTGTTTGAGAGAAAGACAGACAGACAGACAAACAGGGACATAATAAGAAATATGAGAAAGCATTGTTTGCAAAATCGTTTTTCTATTTAAAAAATCCTTTCATGTCTATTAAGTCGCTGAGTATATTTTTGTTTTACGAAAAATATCCATCGAACAATAATTTAAAAAAATAAGAGGATAATGAAATGTTTGAATTTACACACAAAAAATGAAAATAACCAGTGGATAAATATGAATGATCAGTGTGTGTACATTTATAAAGATCAAATAAAAAGAAGTCCTCGTATTATTCACAAAGTAACATTTCATTTTGTAAATGATTGGATGTGGCATTAAAAAATATATAGTTTGTAATACACTGAGCAATAAAATAATTATCTTTTTAACTTGTGGCACTCGGGGGCATACCGTATAATTTCAATATAGCTGACAAGTCACTAATCTCCCGTAGCGAAAGGACATTGAGTCATGAAAATAGTCATTATTTATTTAATCTACATCATCTAGTTTTTATCTTTTCATGTCTTTTTGATACACATTGATATAAGCCAAATAATTTAAATTTGATTTTTTTTTGTTTTACAATTCTCTGGCGAGATAATAATCTGTCTTCTTGATTAAAGAAATCTTCATTAAATCAAACTTTCGGATCCATGTTTTAATTGCTGCGTGAAACAGCATTATTGTTTAAACAAAATTTTATAACTTTACGTATTATCATTGTTATGTATCGATGGCTTGGGCGCAGTGGATCGATTTGTTCCTGTACGTGAACAATATCGGAATATGGGTATGCGCTCTGAAAGTATGAAAGTCTTACATGCGCAACACCTGGCGGCAATACAATTAAACACAACATTTCAATGGTATATATGGTATTTCTGCTTTCAATAGTGATTACGGTATCTCGCAGTAAGCATGTCTGAGTAAAGTATCTCGCAATAAGCACATTAACATATCCTGGCGGCAGACACACCATGGCGGCAAGCAAGGCCTTGTCTGGTTAGGATTTAAATCAGCACCCTTCTGGTCGCTGGTCTGGAATGGTAACGACTGAGCTTCAGTGGCTTCCGATCTTAGAAGAACGACTGCCCAGTTTTTTTTACTGGGCGGAACTGGGAACCAGGTTTCAATAAAAGTGAAATGCAGTGAGAGTTAAGCAATGCACTTGACGGACACATGGTATATAATAAGACACATGTATTTTACGTTTTAATGGATCGATATTTGATGTATTTTAATATCTAGACTTTAGAAACGTCAGTTTACTTGATAGTTGTTCGAAGCCCACGCTTACGTTACTGTTTATAGGATTGGCCATGGGAAAAGTTCCGAATGATTAGTGAATATAATGAGCAAATGTTCGAAACGTTAACTCTCCGACAGACATACATATTGAGCATTTTTGTATTTGCTGAAAATAGTTTGCATTAATATTCTAAATATAAATCGTATTTTTTTTATATTTTAATCGGGCCAGAAGAAATGGATACCGGATAACGGCATCCATTACAAAAATGTTCCCTAACTGTATACGACTTACTTCACACAGTCGTTGACTACAGCATTCTGCGCTGAATAAGATGGTAAGGTATATCAATATTTATCTCTACAATACGTTATTTTCTTCAATCCACCAAGAAGGAATTAAAGTAACTGTAAAAAAAAATTACGTGACACAATGCTTGTTTACTTGCATGTGATATATTGGCTTTCTATGGGAACTCGGCTTGCATTTCATTGTAACCTCCAGAGTAAATGAAAATAGGCCACCATATCTAAAAAATGGAAACAAAACCGACTCGTTAATGGAAACACTGCAACAAATGTATTGATTCTACGACGTGTCCTTTGAAAGATACCTGAAGGTGATTCATTGGCTCACCATGTCAAATCCCCTCAATTTATTTTATAATATAACCCTCCCCCTACCTACCCCGCCTGTCCGACATATTAAAGCAAGACCCCTCTGAGGTGTGAATAACAAAAGACTTGGGTGAGAATGTAAGAAATACCATCTGCACCCCAAGCATCAAACTATGCTACAGAGACACGGGGATAACAAAAATACAAAACTGTTTCTTTCGTAGAGCCTTTAGTTCTAAAATATGCAAAAACAACTGATGTGATCTTTTTAGTGTAATAACGGCATTTATATAAGCAAAAGTCTTCTTAAATACTTTGAAGCAAGTCTAACATGTGAAAACAATTGTTCCGCAGTCTTCGTACCTTAATGTGAGGTGGAATGAACTCTCTGCTTGATTGTTTTGACCTTTTCATGACCCGACCAACGCATATATGAACGTGTAACAGTTCCCATGCAAAGATTCAAGAGAAACGTCAAGCTAACGAGCTCGAACATGTATTAGGAAAGAAGTATGTTTCAAGTGCAATAGTTGGAATTACATTGTATCTATGAAAATCAAAATACATAAAGTTCTCTCTTGTACCTCGTAGTACTTCAGTAACGCATGTCGCACAGTAATTATATTCATGTAACTATAAGGCACATACTCACTATCTTTTAAATGTGTTCTTACATTGTGTAACATGCTTGCCGTGAAGCGGTATGTGTGCGTCATTATCAGCATGCATGTGTTCGAATAAACTAATTAAAAAACATGCTCTGTGTAATTAATATTTTTTCTTTTACCATCTTTTGTCTAGTTAGTAATTATCTGCGAATGAGCATTACGGCCAAGTGGATTAACGTATCCTGTTGAAAGTAACTCGAAATTTTGACCTAGCATCTTCAAATCTGGAATTACTATCTCCAAATATTGTCCCTAATTCTCCTTGATGATTAATCTGTTCATTGTTTTACCGTGTTTTCCTGTCCATATTTGTATCCCCTTACTTCTTGAACATGGATATATTACTTATCCTTAATAATCAAACAATAAATACGTGACCAGCTAATCCAAACGTTTCCATTGCCTATCAAGTATACACTATTTTCTATGTCCAGTCTGTGTACTTTACCCGTTGAGTCCCTTAAAAACAAAACTAGTCGTGAAGTCTATATAGTTCTATGACAGGGCATCTTCACAAAAATCTCAATCTGGGATTCTTTTTCTTCCTTCTTTTTCTAACTCTAGGCTCTTTGTTACAAAATGGACATTGACTCCGTGCTTGCACTTGATTTTATAGTTTTGGTCTTTGTTGATCTATTGTAATTTTGGGTTTTTATAAAAACAGGAATATCAACACACTCAAAATGATAATGAGGATGGTGAGGTCACGTGCGCTTATGATACACAATAACTGTTGAATGCAAGAGAGTGAGATAGAGACACCTCAAGAGATATCGATAGATAAGAGAATAGTACACTCTAGTGCAGGGGTTGGCGAAAAGTTTTACATAGGGTGCCACATTTTTCCGGATTAATTATAAAATGAACGAGCGCGTGCCACCAGTAAGAGAGTAACTGTTAAAATCGAGATATTTGGCTGCCCTTCGCGTGCCACACAAAACCTCTTGACGTTCCACCTTGTGGCACGCGTGCCGTAGGTTACCGACCCCTACTCTAGTAGACTCGTTTTGATCATCCAGCTAACGGGTACAACATCTTGCAATTAAATACGTCTCATTACTAATGCAAGGTGATACAAGTTTCCAGTCAGAAATAGTTCACTCGTACTGTCTAGCGCTTTAATCTCCAAATGAGTCACTTTTTTTCATTTACACTGTAGGGTAAGAATATAAATCTGACCAATCTAGTGTTCTAACTCCCGTCAGCAGTATTATTATTTTGCAAATATTATACAGCGTTGCAGGTTCCAACTGAATCACGCAGAACTGAAGTTTCTAGCCAGAAACAGTTTCAAATTCAAATTGTGTCCTCTTGTTACGTACTCTAATGCAACGTCAAAGACTTGTTTTTAAAAACGATCAATCTTTAAATTGTATTTATTTATTTATTTGCGTACGGTGTACGTTTAAATGCCAGTGACGGTCTAACCTATTTGCCCTGGAAAAATTACATCCGACCTCTAACAGATGATGTTATGACTAGTTGATTGTTGATTGATCAATGAACAGATTATCGAAACTGAACGTTTAGGAAAAGCCTGAAATACTTGCTGCATGTTGGTCAGTCCGATTTTTGATATGTACCGCCGGTCTTGAGTAGGTCGGAGTTCTCAATACCACATTATTGATGTGGGTACCTCTCATATTTCAAAAGTTTCCTCCCTGGAGCTTAAGAGGGAAGTTTTTCTTATTTTAATAAGTAGCAAAAACACACTGTACGACACACTGTACGAAGCAGCCCAGAAAATTGCATTTGCTGCTGTAATTATCGCCTACAGCGAGGTAGCAGCACATAGCTTTAACTAATCGCGTTTCTAACTTGAAATGAGTCGAGGAAGAGTAAAATCGTGTTTCGGTTTTCCTGTTTCTCTTTCGGAAGTTTCTTCTGATTTAATTTTTTTTTCAATTTTGAAATCAGCACACGTAGATCCACGTTTTCTTCTTTCCATTTTACGCAAATCCTCAATTTTTACCAACTTTAATTTAAAGACCGCACGTTAAAATAATGAAGAAAATGAAAAACATACACGACAGCGGCACATAAATCCTCATAATTATAATCCGTTCAATGCTACGGCTATTGATACCATATCTGTTCTAGATGTATGATATGGTTGTTTATACCATATCCGTTCTATATGTATGTTAAGACTATTTATGCCATATCCGTTTTATATGTATATTAGGGCTATGCACACCATATCCGTTGTATATGTATATTACGGCCATTGATACCGTATCCGTTCTAGATGTACGCTACGGCTATTGATACCGTATCCGTTGTATATGTATATTACGGCTATTTATACCATATTCATTATATATGTATGTTAAGACTATTAATGCCATATCCGTTTTATATGTATATTAGGGCTATGCATACCATATCCGTTGTATATGTATATTACGGGTATTTATACCATATCCGTTCTACATGTATGTTACGGCTATGTATACCATATCCGTTGTATATGTATATTAACGGCTATTGATACCATATCCGTCATATATGTATGTTGGGACTATTTATACCATATCCGTTTTATATGTATGATAAAGCTGTTTATGCCATACCAAGATCTGATTAGATTAGTTATCGCAAAATTTATCGGTATCTGCGATATAGGAACAAGACGCCGGATTTGAATAACAGAAAATAGATGCTAGGCCAACATTGCATGGAATAGGCTCTGCGCAATCCAAGACCCTTAATGGATAACACTTTGTTCCCCAAATCAGAAAGCATATGTTAAATCATTAAATTAGCGGAGATCTGTCTGAATAATGCAAAGGACCAATATATAAACAAAGCGCACTTTGTTTGAACGTCTTCTTGTGAACTCCATTTTGGCCACTTGAAAAGTGACTGTACGCAACCATATGTTCTTTGAAGAATACTCGACCTTATTAATTCCAACATGTGGTGTAATCTAGTAAAAAATTCTGCAGTTTGTTTTAGAGGTAAGCCACTTTGCAACAGCTGCTTGGATTTTATAGCAAACCAATATATATATATTTAAAGAAAACAAAGGTTTCCCTTTCTCTCAAACTTTAACGGCAGGTCCCTGTGATATGTGAGGTTATATCTTTACAAACAGTAAGTGTTTATTGATTATGATTTACTAGTAGTTATTGTAAAGGGTACTGCACATAAACATGGGGCAAATATTCCATGTCTCTATAATACCGCCTTGGTAATATATGTATAAACCCGCGAACAAGTCTGAAGAACGAAAGTATCTCAAGTGAAGCAATAACTTGCTTTAATTACGCCAGATAAACTAAGGTAAAGCGGAGTAGACCATGAATGCTACACAATAATTTTGTAAATTAGTTTGTCAACTTTCTTTAGAACATCCATATTAAAATGAGTACATGTACAAATAATATCCTAACCACAAGAGTCTACAAATTTACATATTACGTATAAATAAAAATTTAGAATATTTCTTTAACCATGTTACTTTAATTTCCCGATCTTCTTTTGTTTGTCACACCTTAAGCGTTTTAAGAATTTCTTCCAGGATAACGCCATGCAACCAAAAGCAGATTAAGAGAAATGAATCGATTAATGTGTAATAGTGCAAATGATGTTAGACTTTTAAAGTTATTTAGTTTTTCTTGAAGTAGAAAGAATTTATATTTCAAAATAAAAAGTTAAGTGCTAGGTCGTAAAATCATGATCAAGAGAGTGGAAGGCAGGGCATATGATATTAAAAGCCGATTATCAATAAGATTAATAAGAGACTCTCCTGGAGTACTTTATTCAATGATTATTTATAGACGAGAGCTAAAATAACATAAATCATTGGTTCAATGGCTTTGAAGTTGCAAGCAATCTGTTCGTATTTAATATCAAATTATTTAAGTGATATAACGTTGATTGCTCTAAAAATGTCATAAAATGTGGACGTTATTTCCTTATTCAAAGAGTTGCTCCTCAAAAGTCAGGGAAGCAATTGGATAAAGACGAATTGTTTGTTTATCATGGAACCATAACATTTGTTTATGACAAGTTAAGGTCCCAACAAAACAGTTTTGAAACTCGAGTTGATTCAGGATCTGAAAGACTAAGTAAAAACCTGATGGTTAGCCGGAATTAATGGTCAAGAAAAAAGGGGTGGCAAAGAAAATAATATAAAACAAAATTATTGGATACAATGAGTGTTTCATACTACAGTCTAATACAGGGATCTTAAACTCACGGTCCGCGGCCCACCAAGCCGTATCCTGTGGCCCGCAAAATGATCGGTGTCACAAGGTGTCATGAGAGATAACAAAGGTTGGATGAGAATCATAGTGCATTAAAAACAAAAACAAAAATATCGCATTAAACCCTTGCTTCAGTATCTATAAATTACTTTCGAACATTACCAGATTAAATGAAGATGCTATAAGTGTCGGTTTCCTAATAAGTGAAATAATTGCTAAATACTCAAAGCCATTTATAGAACGTCTTTTTGTTCAAGAGTTTCTTCTTAAAGCACGTGACATTTTATGTCCTGATTAAAAAAAAAAGCCATTTGAAGGTATAATCTTGTCCGCTCACACGGTTGCAAGCAGAATTACTGAGCTAGCAAGTGTTGTGAAGCGACAATTGATTCAAAAGTCAAAAGAATTTGAACCATTGTCAGCAGCTTTTGACGACGGTTCAGATGTTTTTGATACCGTAGTGTGTGATCATAAGAGATGTTTATGTCAATTTGAACATAACGGAAGATTTGCTTGACTAGGTACAGCTGAAGGGCAACACAACGGGACGAGACATATTTGAAGGACTACAAGTGTGCATAGCGACAGGTGCACTACCATGGAAAAAACTTGCATCCTTAGCTATGGACAGTGTACCAGCAATGTGCTCTGAATACAGTGATTTTGTTGGGTTACTGAAGTCCAAACTGAATATTCTCACTCCACTAGGAAATAACTTGACAAGAATCCATTGTATTTTGCAACAAGAAGCTTTGTGTGGCACTTAGAAAGAATATTGAAACCTTCGTGAAAATGAAAAGCAATGATGTTCTCATTTCTATAATTCAACATTTTTTTTTGTAATCTTGCTTTTTTAACAGACCTAGTTGATCACTTGAAACTTTAGGATAAAACGCAGTTGATAACAGAGGTATGCCTGTGTTAAGTCATTCAGAGTCAAACTCACTTTATGTGAGAAACAGCGAACTGTAGGCAACTTGTCCCATTTCTCTACACTGAATTCCTTGGGAAATGTTGAAATCAAATTCTTAAAATAATATGCAGATATCAATTCTGACTTGCACACACGATATGATGATCGATTCAAAGATTTTGAGGCACTTGAACCACAGTTTCATCTTTTTTCTATACATTTGCTGTTGACATTGACACAGTTTCTGAGGACACGCAAATTGATCTACTGAGCTTCAGAGTGACATTGTTTGAAACAGAAATATATATATATATATATATATATATATATATATATATATATATATATATATATATATATATATATATATATATATATATATATATATATATATATATAATGGAGTTCCAGAGCTCTACAAGTTTCTATCTCTAGAGAGATTCCCTAAGTACCTCTCTGGAGTTACCAAGATCTTGGCTATGTATGGTAGCATTTACATATGCGAACAGTTTTTCTCTTCTATGAAATAAACAAGACAGTGTTAAGATCAGGACTCACTGACGAGCATTTGGAAGCAACGCTGAGATAGCATTGTCTCAGGATGTCAAAGCAAACATTGATGTGCTGGTTGACACAAAACGTTGTGGGCTGTGTGGCCAAAGAGAGACTTTAACTATGCATGTATGTTTCCAAGTACTGATTAATGTTCATTTCGAAACTTTCGCTTTTTATGTAAAATTGTATGTTTAAAACTTTAACATATTTAAAGTTTCATGTTTTTACTAGATCTTTTTAAAAAAATAAATAATGACGTGTGCAGGTGTGATGTGGCCCTTGGGCCATCGAAAATGCCCTCATGGTGCCCTCAGGGTGGTTCGAGTTTGAGCCTTCTTGTCTAATATAACGAGCTAATTTCGATATCGTTGACATTCAAAATTTCGCACTCGTGTTAGTCAAGCTTGCGCGCCGCCTCGGATACGGGAGGTCGTGGGTTCGATCCCCGGCCGAGTCATACCAAAAACTTACAAAAATGGTACTAACAGCTGCCTCTCTTGGCGCTCAGCATTAAGAGGTTAATGTTAGGACTGGTCGGCCTGGTGTCAGAATAATGTGACTGGGTGGGACATCATGCTACATGTCTGCGGCACGATGCCCCTGTGCTAGACATCACTTTAAACTGCCATACTGCAGACATCGTAGCGATATGACTGAAAAATTGTTAAAGCTACGTTAAAAATCTAAAAAGCACGCACAAGCTAGCGCGTTTTAAAGTCAGCCCGAGTGTAGTTAAGCAGTGTGGATAAAGTTGACCCGTGTGTGGTTAATTAGTGTGGTTAAAGTTAGCCCGTGTATTATTAAGTAGTTGGGTTAAAGTTAGTCCGCGTATTATTAAGTAGTGGGGTTAAAATTAGCCTGTGTGTATTTAAGTAGTGGGGTTAAAATTAGCTCGCGTATAATTAAGTTCCTTGGACAATTGTATGAAGCTACTGGTAAAAATACACCATGCTTTGTAAACATTAGAAAGTTAGTTTGACTCATACTTAGAGTTCAGTTTCCATCCCATACATGGACAGCATGGTTCATCTCATACATGTACAGCATGGTTCATCGCATATACTGATAGCATGGTTCATCCCATACACGGATAGCATAGGTCATCACATGCACGGATAGCATGGTTCATCCCACACACGGAATGCACGGATAGCATGGTTCGTCCCATACACGGATAGCATGGTTCATCCCAAACACGGATAGCATGGTTCATCCCATACACAGATAGCATGGGTCATCACATGCATGGATAGCATGGTTCATCCTATACATAGATAGCATGATGATTCATCCCATACACGGATAGCATGGTTCATCCGATATACGAATAGCATCGTTCATCCCATACACAGATATCATGGTTCAACCCATACACGGATAGCATGGTCCATCCCATACACAGATAGCATGGTTCATCCCATACACGGATAGCATGGGTCATCACATGCACGGATAACATGGTTCATCCCATACAAAGATAGCATGATGGTTCATCCCTTACACGGATAGCATGGTTCATCCCATTCACGTATAACATGGTTCATCCCATACACAGATAGCATGATGGTTCATCCCATACATGGATAGCATGGTCCATCCCATACACGGATAGCATGGTTCATCCCATACATGGATAGCATGGTTCATCCCGTATACGGATAGCATGGTTCATCCCATACAAGGATGGCATGATTCATCCCATATATGGATATCATAGTTCATCCCGTATACGGATAGCATGGTTCATCCCATACACGGATAGCATAGATCATCATATGCACGGATATCACGGTTCATCATATACACGGATAGCATGGGTCATCACATGCACGGATAGCATGGTTTATCCCATACACAGATATCATGGTTCATCCCGTACACGGATATCATGGTTCATAGCTTGGGTCATGAGTACTTTGATAATGTGAAGACTTTTTAATATCATGAACAAATAATAAATAATAAAATTACGTTTCTAATGTATTTACCTTTACTTTAGCAGGGACCCTAGGTAAATACATTAAAAATTGTTGATTGTCTTTTATGAATAAAGTGTAAAAAAAGGAACTTATTTATTATCGTTACATTCACGTATTTCTTTGATAACAACCTGGTAACTCACGATGTTTGCAAACTCGTAAACTACTCTGCACCATTAAATATCTAAAACCAGAACTTAATAAATCTACCACACATAAATGTACACAAACCATGTTATAAAATGGGAAATAGCTCCACTTATACACTCTGTAATGTAAGAGCACCAATAAATTGTACATGTGCCTCGGTAGGCAGTCTAGTTGTACAATTACTTTTGAAAGTTAACTCCTCCAATATGGACATCAAATTAGTAATTTTGAAACACAGTTATGTGTGGTGGATGCAGTTATTTTGCAGTTGAAAATAATAAGAGTAAATATATATGAAAGTCGTGTAACAAATCGTTTATAGTTTCCACCAATGAATATAATTCACCAATGCCTTATTGAATGGGACGAACTGAAAGAATCGAAATCGAATGTTAAACCTTCAGATTCGAAGCCATTCGAGCAACCTTCAGATTCGAAGCCATTCGAGTTTATGTCGAAATAGGGATAATACTTCTGTCTTGGAAGTCAGATAGTTTTTTTATTGGTCAAAGATTAAGCAATTAAATGCCGATATAATCATATCAGACCTGCAAAAAATATGCTAGAGTGAAAGCTTTCGTCATGAAGTTCTTGGAACGATGACAGTCAGTGTAAACAGAGTTAATAGATAATAGCGACTGTTCATTTTTGGGATACATTTCTAAAAATCGGAAAAGGGAATACATAAAAAACGGACGATACGTTAAGGTCTCAGCATAAAAGGATACTACTACTACTACTACTAGTGTTCCTACTACTACTACTACTACTACTACTACTAGTGTAAATTACTTCGAATAGTTTTAGTACTACTACTACGACTAGTGTTACCACTACTAATACTGCTACTAATACTACTACTACTGTTACTACTACTACTAGTGTTACTACTACAACTACTACTTATGTTATTACTGCTACTACTGCTACTACTACTGCTGCAACTACTACTGCTACTACGTGTTACTACTACTGCTAATACTACTACTACGTGTTACTACTACTACTGCCACTAATACTACTACTAGTGCTACTGCTACTACTACGAGTTACTACTACTACTGGTGTTATTACTGCTACCACTAGTGTTACTACTACTACTATTGCCTATGTTGCTACTACTAGTGCTGCTACTACTACTACTAGTGTTACTATACTACTGCTACTACTAATAGTGTTACTACCACTACTACTACTACTGCTACTACTACTACTACTACTAATTGTTTTATCTAAAGAATTAAAAAAAGAAGACTCCTCACTATCAGCCAACGGTGTATGATTCTTGACTCAGAATAAATAAATAAATAACCGTGGAAAGTTCTATCTCGGGACACAGTTACCGCACACACCTGACGTTGAGATAAAGCTGTGAGATTTGCGCTTCCTAAATTAGCCACAATAGGTCTCTATAGCTTGCTAGTGAGGCTTTTCTAGACTGCATAGAAACCACAGGGATCTTAAAAACATCTGTCGTTTTAGGTAAGACGTAACCTTTCTATAATTAGAATAGTTCACAAGCGCTATCGACACTTCTGATCCGGATAAATCAATATCAGTTTTCGATGATTTTGCATTTATTTACCATAACGTATTACGAACCGTCTGTACTCCCTTATACGTTGATCCCAGCTGCAAACAACATTGACCCTGATCTGCTCTCACATAATGCACCGGTAGTTCAGAATTTATTTTGTTTATTCTCCAAACAAACCGCATAGATCTAGGTCCTCTGGCGCATTATGCGACAACATATATGAGTCTGCGCAATTTGCAGTTGGACTAGACGTATAAGCAAGTACATATGGTACGTCATTATGCTTATTTTTTATCTACTTAATTGCAGTTCTGATACAAGTCCTTCTTACAGAAGCTGTCAATTCGTTCTAAAACGATATCAAAAACATCGAAGACCCATGTTACGACACCATAAGTCTTTAACTATGTAACAGAAAGAAAAACAGTCAACAAATAATTTATTTCTTTAGAATACAAATTGAAGAGGAACTTACAGAAGTGTGAATTAAATCCCAAATAATCATAAGTGTCATATCGCATGACCAAAAGAATATAATGTTCCAAATGAATTCGAATGGTCTTGAATGTCTAGATGTACCATAATGATATAACCCAGAATGTGTTTGAATGAATCCTCAATGATTCCAAAGTAGTGTTTTAGTCCAAACAGTCAATGGATACTTTGTAATTTTAATAAATAATTTAGATGTTTAGTTTCTGTCAAATTATATCTAGATGCAACAGTAAATAATTTAACATACCGAACTTAAGATAGGAATGAAGACTTTGTTTACAACCTTTTTTTTTATAAACAAACTGTCACCTGATCTATGTTGCAAGAGAATGCCCCGGATGTAGGGCATTCTAATGGAAAAATTCAAAGTATTGTCAGTAAGTTCTCTTTCAGAACATTCTAAGGTCATAATCAAGACTAGGTCTTAAACTCAGATTGTAGTAAACATCTTAAAAATGACAATACTCAGGTAGGCCAAAACTTTTACGGACAAAATATAAGCATACAATATAAACTAAATATACATAATTATTATATAGACAAAATGTATACAGTGCTATCTAATGGAAAAATAATACATTCCCTAGTAAGTTCATACAAAATATTGTTCGGTATTAGAGGTCCTATTTTCGTTCTCAACATTAGCTATGGAACTTAATATACGAACATAACGTAGCATACTATGACGCACCATAACTTAACATAGCGTGACGTAATATAACATAACATTATTCATTCTTGTCGTTTCATATCAGCAACAGTATATTCAACCTTTCTTACTTTTCCGCAGTTATTTTACTTAACACACTATTAAACAAAATATTTTAAATGGAATTTTCAGCTGCTTAAACTTCGATTAAGTTTATCTTTCAGATTGCAAGTTAAGGTGTGTGTACTGAATTACATGCAAGTAAATAAATCATTCATGCGACTTGTTTTTTCTGTAATTATAAAAGAATGGTTTGAACAAAGTTAGTTATATAATAATGAAAATTGGACCGATAGCCAGAGAAGTGGAATGGCTACGAATGCCCACACACCGGGCTACGAATGCCCACACACCGGGCTAAGCGTTAAATCTAAAATTATTATTGAACCTTAAATAATTTAAAATCCCCATATCCGTTTTCATATAAAAGTATGCAGAGCGATTTGCGAATTATTCCGATAAAATTAAGTGTTACCCTCACTATTGTTGGATCTGGTTTTACGCTCGCTGATACGGGTGCGGATCAAAAGATGCAATGGCGGAACAACGAACTAACTAAACACTGTAGATTAGGACATACGAGACAGAGTAAGAAATGAGTATTGATCGTGATTAAACGAAAGAAATAAAAGTATTAATGCTTCCCATACAGCTTGAGAAGGGAAAGAGATGAATGATAATTGAATGAGATACTCCATTTTGTGCAATTTGCTGCTTTAGAGCCAGTCTCGGCCTTTACGAAGGGTATGTTCGAACCTTGTATGCAAGTCACAAAGAGAAGATAAGTACATCAAATACAACGTGTTTATTTTAGACATTAACTCCTGAATAAACTACAGTAAACATAGGCCAAGGGTATTAATCTCATTTGCACCGGTGGGCCTTATTTTATATAAATGTGCTTCACCCGGGCCATAGGCATAATGAGCTGTGATAAGCATATAAACAATTTGATACTAACAAGAGACCTGGTCTGCGAAAGGACTAATGAGTCTGGCGGGCCATATTTTTGACACTCTTGACTTAGATGGCAAATCTGAAAATCCTATAAAGATAAAATTCATATTCTTCTTCATCATGTCCTATTTCATATTTGCCGCTTTTGTCTCTTTGCTATGCTAATTGGCCGTCCTAGGACGCAAATAAAGAAAAGGTTAATAAAAGTATTTTAAAAAAATAAACGGAATGAGCGATTTTAAAAGAAGTTCGAACACAAAATTAAGTTTTTAAAATATTGGGATGCCGCTGTTGTTTTGCAGCCGGAACACACATACCGATGTGGGTGTTTACAAAGAAGATGGTTAGTACACATATCAAAAGCAATATATGAAGGAATATGCATCTAGCGTTTGCTTCCTTTTCTCTCTTATGGCTTATTTTTCCTTTTTTAAATTCATTCTCTTGCATTTGTTTCTGTGAAACTGCCGTCGGCCAATAGTTAGCATGCCCAATCTGGGGATAGAAGGGTTCAGTTCTGATCCTGTACAGACCCATCATGGTCAGCCACCATTGCGTGCGTTCTGGTTAGGCATTATACCCTGAATACCCCGACACGATTATAAGCTTTCATGTATTGATGTAACGTTAAACAATAATCAAACAGTCCTTTGTTCCCACAAATCGTGTCATAACAGGCTGGGTCCGCATCGGTTTCAGCTGTTGCCTGAATCTATATTTACATCCATTTGGAACGTTTAGGGAGACTGATGATGGTTTTACCACGTGTAAAATGACTGCAACAAATCCTAGAGGACACACGGTACTAATTATACGGAAGAACTGTGAACCAGTCTAGAAATGGGTGAAGAAATAATAGAGTATTTACAGGTTTGGTGGTCCATAATTGGTTAATAATGAAAATTAAAATTTTAGGAAAAATATCTTTTGAGAGCTTATCCTATATGTAATGTAAAAAAAATATTGACAAATTTCTACTGATGCAACTTTAGCATTTTTACAGGCTTGACTCAGGAGTACTCAATACTGAAAGTAGCACCTGATTCATTTGGTGCAGAATCAATAACACGTGTTTCATGCACATGTATGTAAACAAATTGCCGCGGGTCATATGGTGTTCTCCACACATAAGCTTGCACCAAGGTTAGATGTGCACAAAAAATTATAGGTGTCATTATCAGCACCCATAAATTTTAAGTTATTGAATTTTGAATATGATAGTGTTTCCATATGTTTACCATTGGAGTGGAATTAGTACCGTGAGTCCTATATGCGACCTATACCATAATAGGAGTTTGTTGTTTCCATGGTTACCACGTGCATACAGGGTATCAATTTGGTGGTTTTTACATATGACAATCATAATGGAGTCTTTTTATCATGGTTTGAATGTGATTTTGGAGAAAAATTCTATACAAAAGACAGATGGGGATGGTTTTATACACTGGAGAGTGGAAGTAGAAAGCTCAGGCCATAGGGAAAAGAGCATAGTATGGCCTGATGGCAGAATTTCATATGATGGTACCCATAGATTGGCCTATATGGTTGAATACCATTTAACACATGCAACAATTCCCCAAATGGGGGTGGGGGTGGGAGAGATTTTATATGTAAGCCACTTATGTCACAATCACTTATGTATCAGTACTGATCATTTAACTTTAGAGACACACTCAGCAGATCAAAGCAGAGAACATTGTAAAAATAAGGACTGTGCACAAAACTGCACATGCTGCATTGCCTCAACCTGTAAATTGAATTATTATATGTCGAGTCACATTGAATATCAATTATACCGGTCTTATTTCTTATCCTAGAATTAAACTCCTTGACACCTATTCTATGTTCAGCATGTTTCTCATATTGGTACATTACATTTTTGGGTAAACAGTATTGGAACTTTTCTGCATTCCTTTTGTTGAGGGAGCAGGGAGGGATATTTTCACTTAAAATAATAGTTTTCAACCCTTCATTCCAAATATAACTCTGCAAAAGTCCTATCTGTATTGCATTCTTTACACAGGCAGTTTTTCTTCCCCAACCTCTCTTCATACAGTTGAAACATTCTTGATGTATAACTGCATGGTGAACATACTGCTCTCTCCCACCAAACTAGATCTCTTTTTTCTTCATGTACCAAGTCCCATGATAGAAAACCTTCATACTCAGGGTGTTGCAACTTGTGGTCTCAGAACACATTATTCCAAATCTCAACATTTGATTACTGCGTGCACTAAGCGATATGTGTTTTGTTCACCATATATGTTGTTGTGAATAAATGAAAACAAGCTTCATGTCAGAAATATGGTTTCATATTTGAAACAAAAGCTATTTATAAAACCTACATTGCTCTGTTCTTACCATCAAGTAATAGTAAGGAATCATTTAGCTGTAAATTAGAGCTTGCTATTTGGTTTGCCAAATCAAGGTGTATTACCTCCCCTTTGACTGTAATTGAGTGATTGCAATGTTTGCTTTGTTTCTCTTTTGTTCAATAATGTATGCATTTTTTCAGCTTTATATTAAAAAGTAAGTAATTTAACACTGCTTATAGTGGAAAGCAGCCACAGTAATGATTTTCAGACTTTTTCTTAACTTTTTATGAGCTTTGGGTAAATGTAGGTATATGTTTATGTATTAGACAACTTCAATATGCAATTCAGTTCTATTACTTAAATTTAACAAGTAGTGTATTCAGTGACAATTTGTATCAGTGTCTGCATATTGCATAGAGACATGAACTTGTCTTGGCATAGCAAAGTTTTCACACATTTCTCCACCTCCAGCATACTTAATAGCTTGAGTCATAACAGTTTGTGCATACACTTTCTGTCTCCAACATCAATGTCAGCATTATAGGAACTTTGGATAGCTTTTTCAAATTTGCCTCTTGATGTCCTTATGTAACATACCTCATGTTGATGTGTTATTTGGGTTGATATACATTCCCCCCACCCCCTTTGTTGTGGGGAACATTACCAGGCTTGAAGAAATTACTCTGTCTATTCTTTGCTTATTCACCCTTCCCCATAGTTTTATACTAAAAAGTAGCACTATGTTATTTAATTATTCAGTATAATACAGCTTATGGAACTCTTCCTTGGCTTTTATACCTTTTTATTAACATTTGGGGGTCATGAATCACATGTGATGATAGTTTAAATAAGTTTGGAATATCAGCATCTCTTGATGCTTCATGGGTGTGTGTATTTGTTTTAGTCACAAAAGGGCAATGGCCTCGTATCATTTTGACCTGTCATGTGGCACACTTATTTGTTTTGTTTGATTGATGTGAATAGGGATGCACTGTATGTTATTTCTGTGAGAGTCAGCAAGAAAAGAAATGCAATTTTGAAATTTAAAACATTTAAAACTTGTTTTATAGCCAGTGAGAGATGAAAATACAATGCGTCATGTAATTTGATACCCTGTGATGTCATACTTGCTGATGTCAGCATGCTTGTGTTTCTTTTGTGTAGCATGCATGCCATAGAAAGATAACATGAAGATACAAAGGCAGAAAACAATTATTTTAATAACAAGAATAAGCCATTAATAAGTACAATACAAGACAGCAACATGTAATGCGGATGCAATTTAACTACAGATATTGGTATCACATAAAATGCTATTGCACTATTATCCATGCACAAGCATGGCCAATTCTTTCTTACAATTATGCTCTAATATCAAGGAGTAAAATACAACTTTTTCAAAAAAAATTAAATCTGGTTATAGGACACACGGTACTAATTATACGGAAGAACTGTGAACCAGTCTAGAAATGGGTGAAGAAATAATAGAGTATTTACAGGTTTGGTGGTCCATAATTGGTTAATAATGAAAATTAAAATTTTAGGAAAAATATCTTTTGAGAGCTTATCCTATATGTAATGTAAAAAAAATATTGACAAATTTCTACTGATGCAACTTTAGCATTTTTACAGGCTTGACTCAGGAGTACTCAATACTGAAAGTAGCACCTGATTCATTTGGTGCAGAATCAATAACACGTGTTTCATGCACATGTATGTAAACAAATTGCCGCGGGTCATATGGTGTTCTCCACACATAAGCTTGCACCAAGGTTAGATGTGCACAAAAAATTATAGGTGTCATTATCAGCACCCATAAATTTTAAGTTATTGAATTTTGAATATGATAGTGTTTCCATATGTTTACCATTGGAGTGGAATTAGTACCGTGAGTCCTAGAGTGCGCTTATCTCGCAAAGCTCTCAGTAATACTTCTCGGTTTAACACAATGCTATCAGTCGATCCATGTCTTGCGCATGGTTTCCTCCACGGGTACTATACGCAAGCTTTTGAGGGAATATATATATAACAGTACGAACAAGAAACAAGATCATCATCAAGAGCAATAGCAATAACAAAGACACAACTGCTACTACTACTACAAATAATAATAATAATAATAATAATAATAATTTTCCTCTTTTTCCTATGTTCACAACTTCTTTTGCTAAGAAGCATTCCATCTGAAAAAGAGTCCAGGTGTTTTACATTATAGCTTGCCATCACTATCACGAACATTCAATTGCTACTTCTTTTATCTCAGATCTAGTAACAATCACATTGTCGGCATCGTCTTCGTAATCGTTGCCATCCTTCTTCCTCTTCCACCACTTATCCAAGCAGCTTCGGTGTAGCTTGTTTTGCCTCGGCGGCCAATCTAAGGGAAATAACCTATTTGAAGCCTAACATTTTATTTTTAATATTAACCTCCCTTGAATCATAAGCACGGGAAGACTGGTAGTCCTATAATTTTAACCACTGTTAAAAATTGCGAAAAGTTGATCTCACGAATGACTCTTACAAGGCGGTTTATAAATATGAAATAGTTAAATAAATGGAGAAGGAATTCGGCATGAAAAGCAATCACGCGTCAATGACTATTTCATAAACACGTTAAAGAGGTCGACGAGCAAGTATCTAAAAGAAGGAATAAGTTATACTGCGATACAGAATTGGTTTGCTGTTATGTTACAAAACACAGTCAGAAGCCAATATGAAGGAACATGATATTCTGTCCATTTTTAGAAAGGCCTCAAGCAGAGAAATAATAATTAAAATGTATTGAGTCAAGAGTCAACATACATATCATTCAGTTAATTCAATCATAAATCAAAGAGAGAAAATTTAACAAGAAAACAACAATTAAAAGCAACGTATGCGGTAATAAACATTTTTCGCTGTAGAAATATAAATCCGTAATACAAAATTAAGAATTGCTCGAAGTTTTGAAAGTTTTTCTGTCTCTACTCCCCATCCTTTGTAACAGGATTAATTTTGTGAGACCATTTATGTTCTATTAAGTTTCCTTTTTATCACCATCTTCTCAGTTTTACACTGCTTTGATCATTTAACGTTGTCATACATATAATAAATTCAAAATCCTGGCATCGTTCGTAGCTAACGTTTTAATACTACTTTGGTTATTTCTTAGTTCTTCTTTCTCTTTAGACTATATGCGAATCAAAGGGTATGGAGCATCGGACATTTCCGGATAGTCTTCAAATGCAGTCGGAACATCGCACAACCATTTCCGTCGAGTCGATGAATAACCTCTGCTGTGTTGTAGAAATACAGTTAAATTTGATGATTTAGGTGACTTGCATTCGGCCGAGAGCATCACATATTTTGCAACGAAAAAGACCGACGATATTCCGATTGCCTCTCTCCGGCAGCATATTGTGGGACGTGAACAAAAGCTGTTATAAACATAGTTTTCAATGGCGGCAAATTACATCCAAATTTTCTTTTACGACTTGACAGATTAGGTCGATGATATTCCGATTGCACCATACGTACGAGTCTTGTGTTTCCCAACCTTTTCAAGTATGAGGACCCGTTCTTAACTTCAACATGTTTCGCGCATGCCCAATTTGTTCGTAGTTGTACCATTAGGCTCCGTTAATTGAGTAACCACATAACCCTTGGAATAACCCCGCGACCTTCAAGTTTGGAACCACTGTATTAGTCGATGTACAACATACCTGAATTGATTTTGTTGCCAAAATGTTTGTCCTGCCTCAGGTATTGGTTTGTTGCCTGAGAGTTGACAATCTCCAGCCATGCAAGAAAGTCGCTAAACTGCTTTGATAAGATGTGGAGTTAATGGCTGCCTTCAAATACGGGTGAGAATATATGTATCAATATGATCCAATTAAAAATAGATAAAACGGCATACATCTCAGTTTCGAAGACAGGCGATTTGTAAGTGTTTACAAACAATGTGTTATCACGCCCTATGTCCAGGTTAAAGATTCGTATCCAATCACTTTGACATAATCAAAAGACTGAATACGGAAACGATAAAACGAAATTTGTTGTCGCATATTTTTCCCTTACAGTGACGTAGGTACATTGAATATCTACTTGAGTTTCTATTCTTCTGCTTATTTCCTTTCCTTCCGGTGCGTAAGAAAAAAAAAAAAAAAAAAAAAACAGAAACGAAATGAGTCAGATGTCAGATTCTAAATCCACGCTGTGAAGTCATATTCATTTCTCCGTTATCATCAAAAGCTCGTTCTTTATCGTACGAGCGTATTCAATTAGCAAAAGTTAAAACCTCGTGGGAAGATGTTTCATTGCTTTTAAAGTTATTATCGCAGTTTTTCTTCTTCGAATAGTGCCCCTCTGTGTATCGAGAGTTTGAAATTTTCCACGAAGAGTTTTAGCATGTTGCAAAATTTAAAACTGATACAGAGCCAGATTTCATGCAAGTTTTATTTACCGAAACAATTAAGTATGTTATTGCGTTTGCAGAGTATCGTAAAAGAAAACTACTTGCAAACTGTGGATTTAGACGAACAACGTTTTCTAAGCTGAAAATTAAACATCAAAGATTATATTTGATCCAGTATATGAAAGAGCAAAAGCTTTGACAGTGCGATGCCCAGTGAAATGTCCACAGCAAAGCACCGCATACATCACGAAATCAAGACAATGATATAGATTATTTTGAAGGGTAACAAATTATTAGAACACACATAGTGCATTGACGAAGGTTTGCCTCATTCACCCATGGAGAGACCGCTCCGATGGCCTAGTGGTTAGAGCGTCGGCCCCGGATGCGGTAAGTCGTGGGTTCGAACCCCGGCCGAATCATACTAAATACCTCTAAAAATGGTACTAACAGCTACCTCGCTTGGCACTCAGCATTAAGAGGTTAGTGTTAGGACTGGTTGGCCTGGTGTCGGAATAATATGGCTGGGTGGGACATCATGCTACATGTCTGCGGCATGATGCCCCAGTGCTAGACATCACTTGAAGCTGCCACACTGCAGACATCGTATGACTGGAAAGTTGTTAAAGCTACGTTAAAAATCTAAATCACACACACACACACACACACACACACACACACACACACACACGGAGATTCTTTCTATTTTCGGGGTCGGTGGGTGGGGTGGGATAGGAAATACATTTTTGGGATTATATAGGGAAAGTTCAGCACTGAAACACATGTTTGGTATTATATAGGGAACATAATTGTGACTCTAGTCCGGTCAAGACTATGGTGTAGTGAGGTAAGAACTTCGCCCTGGATAAATCTTATTTATGTAATTGTGTTATTACATGTTTAACGGGAAAACCTAGATTGGCCACTCATACTAGTATTCACAAGTCCCCAGTAACGTTATTCCAACCTTATACTGTACACGTACTATTCGTTTGAAACTAGAAGGGGAGTCATGGTGATACGAAAAGTCATTTTGTATATTATGTCAAAGAAGAATTGACAAGAGATACGTCAAAAGCAAAGGACATCGATGAAGGCAGCTGGAAAGCACTTGCAGAGGACCGAAGTAGCTAGAAGCATGATATCAGTCAAGGACCTCAGAGATGCGAGAGACAGGATTTGGATCTGGCAGAAGAAACAGAGCCCGCAAAAAGGACAAGATGCAACATTATGTGGCAAGTCAAATACCGCGTGTGAAGCTTATATATTTTGTGAAAGAGCAGTGAAACATGTTAGATCACAGTGATTTTTGAGGCAAAAATACATGTTGAGATGTGTATATGTGTACACAGTACGAAACTGCAGGGATGTGCTACCTCACTGAACCGTAGTGTTAATCACTGGCGAAGGCCTAGGCAGAGTCGTTGAGGTTCTTGTATCACGGTGTGTCAGTATGAATTAAATCTGGAGCTTCTTACCGTGTACATTGGGCATATCCAACTGTGGACTTGGTATCACCACCGGACATTAGGGCAGACAAGACGCCAGTCTAACTCTTTATTCTAAATATCAGGCCAAATCTGAACAGGGATAACGTTTATTTAATCTTGAAGATCACTAAGCTATGGATTCCTTTACAGCTCTTTATTTTTCTTTTAATCATCGCATTATCTTTTAACGTTTGCCACACTGTTTTAACTGTTACCAGCCTATACTCTTAAAATAAGTAACAGAAAAGAGTGCAAGACAACAAAATTTATTTCCCTAGAATACAAAGTGAAAATGAGAAAAAAGAACCTACGGTATTGCGAATTAAATCCCAAAATAATCCAAGAATTACAAACACAAGTTCTAGCAATTTGAAGTCCTGAATAAAACTCAGTAGAAGTCCCGAAGAAATCCAGAACGGAAGACGATGATGTGTCTGTTATAGCTTATAGAGTTTTGATGTGGCAACATTATTTTATTGAGTCACAGTAATATAATTCCAAGTTTGAATTCAGTATAAATTCCAGTGAATGTCTCTATCCAAGAATTTTATCAGAGCACCTTTGTATTTCCAGAGAAAATAATCACTTGATTTCAGCACTTTGAAGAAAATAAAGTACACCCCAACCGGTCACACCATAATACAACTTGAAAGTGCCAGATGTTAAAGCACTAATGACCAAGTTCACACAATTACAAGATTATATAGTTCTCTACTTGATCTCATGTCACAATTAGCATTTTCTAAAAGAAACCATTACCTAATGGAAAATAACATTCTAGAATGATCCTGATGTTTACAAAACAATAACCTGGATTATGTATAATTTACTTATGAAATTCCAAAATTTGGACCCAAACAGACACATTTACCTCTTCTATCAATAATGATCCTGCTATTATACACAGAGAGAATAATTTAGCTATGTATTAGTTGTTTACATAAAATGAAAGAAGTCAGTCAGGTCAAGCAGAAATGACAAGTTCAAGTCCAGCCTACAATGTTACATTATAATAGCATGTAATGAAATAAATTTTAAAAACAACTAACACACGAACAATTAAATTAAATATTCATAACATAATTGCAATTCTTTACAACATCTGTATACGCCAAATGCCATCGATTCCACTCTTTACAATATATGTATGCGCCAAATGCATTCAGTTCTACTCTTTACAATGTTTGTTTATGCCAAATGCCTTCAGCTCCACTCTTTTAATATGTGTATACGCCAAATGCCTTCGACTCCACTCCTTACGATATGTGCATACGCCAAATACCTTCGACTCCACTCTTTACAATATGTGTATACGCCAAATGCCTTCAACTCCACTCTTTACAATATGTGTATACGCCAACTGCCTTTGACTCCACTCTTTACAATATGTGTATACGCCAAATGCCTTCAGCTCCACTCTTTTAATATGTGCATACGCCAAATGCCTTCGACTCCACTCTTTACAATATGTGTATACGCCAAATGCCTTCAACTCCACTCTTTTAATATGTGCATACGCCAAATGCCTTCAACTCCACTCTTTTAATATTCGTATACGCCAAATGCCTTCGACTCCACTCTTTACAATATGTGTAAACGCCAAATGCCTTCGACTCCACTCTTTTAATATGCGTATACGCCAAATGCATTCGACTCCACTCTTATAATATGTGTATACGCCAAATGCCTACGACACCACTCTTTTAATATGCGTATACGCCAAATGCCTTCGACTCCACTCTTTTAATATGTGTATACGCCAAATGCCTTCGACTCCACTCTTTTAATATGTGCATACGCCAAATGCCTTCATCTCCACTCTTTTAATATGTGCATACGCCAAATGCCTTCATCTCCACTCTTTTAATATGTGTATACGCCAAATGCCTTCGACTCCACTCTTTTAATATGTGCATACGCCAAATGCCTTCAACTCCACTCTTTTAATATGTGTGTACGCCAAGTGCCCTCGACTCCACTCTTTACAATATGTGTATACACCAAACTTCCTTCAACTCATCCTGCAGTGGACGTGGACATAAGGGTTCCAATTGATTTCCGTGGTGGTAATATTCAGCCAAAAATATATTTTGCAATATTTAGTTGAATTTAGATCTAAATAAATAACCTTTACTGAAATACAGACGATTTTTTATTGACTTTACGTACCGGAGATTTGAAATACTGTAGCAATCCTTGAGATTTTTGAAATTATTTTTAGCTGGTAAGTCAAATTCTTATAATCTTGCAGTAGCAAGTGTAATGTAAAAAATAAATCATATCCGTGTTTTATTTTTCCCCCTTTTTGTTGCTCTATTTGTATGCATACTTGTTTCAGTTTTCTAGTACATTTACACCTTAGATTTCAGTACTACTACTACTACTACTACTACTACTACTACTACTTCTGCTGACTATGACTAATACTAATGGTAATACTAATAATAAAGAATACGTTTTCGGTTTTAAACATGTTTTATTGCCATAATTAGAACACTTGGGGTCGGGCTGCACGTTTACAAGTTCTCTCAGCTTAAGAACAGCCCTCCTCCCAATACGCAAGTGGTTACATGAAAAATGGCAAGGTCTAATAACAAATAGTAAGTGTAAATAATTATGCGTGGATTATAAATACATTGCATTAATACAAACAAGTATCTAAAAGGTCATCGAATTAGAAAAATTAATAGCAAATAATTGAATACATATATGTATGTGTGTGATTTTGCTTTTTTTTACGTAGCTTTAACAGTTTGTCAGTTCTTACGATGTCTGTAGCGTGGCAGTTTATAGTGAGGCCTAGTACTGGGGCATCATGCCGCATGTATGTGGCATCATGTCCCACTGAGTCACATAATCATGACAACTGGCCTACCAGTCCTAATAGTAACGCCAGGCAGCTGGTAGTTCCACTTTTACAAATCCTTGGCAGGTCTCGGCCGGGGTTCGAACCCGCCACCTCCCGCATCCGAGTCGGTCGCTCTAAAACAAAATACTTGTCGTGGGGACTAGCAGGTTGTTGGATCAGGCACTAACTGGAGACAAGAGAGTAATACTAATATATATTTTGTAAAAGCAGTATGTGGCGCATACTTTTTGTCTGCCTCACCTAGATGTTGTGTAGGGATACGTCGATGTCGCCAGGATGAGACGTATCCATAAGTCATATCAAACAAGTTATTACACGGACTTGAAACAACACACCAATGCGGGTTTCAGTATGAAAAATGTTGTAAACGAATTGGGACTTATAAAGTTCAAGGCTGTGCGTCTTAAGACGCGTATTAACGCACGGGTGTTAGAGAACTCACAAATAGTTCCAATCTGCACGTGCTATACGGAAATCTGGACTGAATGCGTGTATCGAACGCCCGATCAACCATGTAATAATAAAAGATATTAATAAGCTTTCGCTCAGTACTTTTAGGATGTGGCTTCATCAAGAATCTTAAAACCCTTGAAATGATTTAGCTTTGTAATCCTCAAATCACTCAGGTTAGTGACTCAGTTAAAATCATTAAAGTCAGTGATTTCAATTCCAATCACTCGTCAGTAACTCATGTAAACATCATTGAAGTCAGTGACTCATTTCAAATCACTCAAGTCAGTGACTCATTTCAAATCACTTAAGTCAGTGACTCATTTCAAATCACTCAAGTCAGTGACTCAGTTAAAATCATTCAATCCAGTGGCGCAGTTCAAATCTCTCAAGCAGTAACCCATCAGATTTTTGAAATGAATGATGTTTTCCTGGTGACTGTGCAGACAACAAATGCAGGCTACCATCATCAAACTCATGCAAAAGTGCCAAAAATGTTGGACACATTGAATATCAATCGCAAACCAGATGAGGCAAAATGCACCAGTTTCTGGGAAGCCAATCTGAAGATATTTACTTCCATCCAACTGACTCAGGACTAAATAAATCACGCGTGTTGCGCGCCGAAAAATATCGAACACTAACCATTGAACATGATATATACAATAGCTCTGAATAAAATTTATCTTATTCCCTTAGGTCTTGTAGTTTTGTCATTTTGTCTACAAGAAGAGTTTTCTAAATTGTATTTTTACCCAAGATGAGTCATAATTTATGTTTACATGCACATGTATAGTATTTCCAGTATAGTCTTATGCAGGTATAAATACGGAATCACTTACACTGCACAAATATCTGCATGATATATGTAAAATATGCATAAATAATAGTTTTTACACCCATAAACAAACACTGACAATAATGAACAGGAGGTGGGAGAATCAAAATTAAAATTAAATTAAGATTGTTTGTATTAAATGTTTTATTCACCTGTCTGCTTTTAGACTGAGCTACAAGCATATATTTTGTTCATGGTCGGCCCAAGAGCTTTTGGCGCCTTATGCGAATTATGACATTGGCGTCCCCACCCTCCAACCCGGAAAAATATTCACTTCCGTCTATGCTGGCACTCTAGGCAACCACCTAGTTCGCTGCCTTTGGTTCCCTGATTATACTTGAGTTCAGTGGGCTAAACAAACCATTCTTTTCGACCAGTAAATACTTTATATAAATATTTATGTGTAATGTGCGAAAGGATCTCTCTTGTACCATACATAACTTACGGTATTGCCAATGAAATGCCAATTAATCTAGAATTTCTAACACAAGTCCCAATGATTAAAGTTCTGAATAAACTTTATTGGTATTCCAGAATAAATCCAATGCTAAAAGTGATTTGCCTGTGATGGCTGAATAGTAATGGTGTGCAAACAGTATTTTGGTTGAATCACAATTATAATATCCAAGAAGCTACCATTGTCTGAAGTTCACTATAAATCAAGGTCTCTATTTCAAAGAATATTTTAGATGATCACTTTGTATTTCCGGTAAATAAATAACTGGACTAAATAAATTCAAACCCAAATGAAATACTGGACACGACAACACGACTGATTTCTTCTTCAGATGATATTGCAGGAATAAATACAATTTTCCATTATTCAAGATTTTATACGTCTTTACCTGACCAAGGTCACAATTAGTATTTTCTAAAAAAACAAAACAACTATTACCAACTGGAAAAGTGCACTCTAGAAGTATCCAAATATTTACAAGATAAAATCTTAGTTATACTTAGAAGGTCTGTCGCTAAAATTATAATAAAGAACATGGTAAACACACCGTCCTTGACTCAGACGAAGATAATAATCATAATATTTATCCTTCAGTCAGAGAAATGTAAACAATCTTGTTTACAAAATTGTCAATAATTTTGGACAAGGTTACCTACAAAATACAATTTTACATAACCCACAGCATATAATGAAATAAAAATAAAGTATAACTAACAAACAATGAAAATTAAATATACATAACCAGGGATTTACTTCACAATTATGACTAATAGTGATAACGCAAACAGGCGACATTTGGAGTTTCGCGGGGCCTAGGGCCGACCATGACCGCGGGGGGCCAGAGTATCGGTATCTCGAATGGTATGTTACTGCAAACGCTGATTATGTCTAGACTAGATCAACTTTCGCGATTTGGCGCACGAATTTAGTTTTTTCATTATTCATAAAAAAAAATCCTGTTTGTGGACAACGGGTCTTTGACAAACTCATAAGGACAACCTTAGGCCTGAAACGCGGGGCCCCCTCAAGACGTCGTTCATGAACACAAAACTTACTTTCCTCATCGAGGTTTCTAGTAACAAAATTATCTCTTCAAAGGTAGCATAAAGATTTCCTTTTCAGCAAGAGTCATCTAGACTGGCTGCAACTTTTTTGTCTTCCATTTTTTCGCTCCAATCCTTCTGGCATGGGAACCTTGTGCTGAAGTTGAGTTCATGTTGTCCAAAAGCCCTCTCTGAATATGGGATTTGATCATTTTGGGGTCAATGATATTTCTGTTGTCTAGGGCACTAACTGTGACTAGTTTCTTCCCCAGATCATATGGACAAACTACGCCGTCGGTCTTGAACTCCTTACACTTTGAGAGGGTTAATTGTTTCTTTATTTGGAGAACAAGACTATATGATATGCTCAAACACAGACTGGCTGGTCGTTCAACTAGCGTTTTGCTTCTGGTTGAGGTATGAATGTTCATATACATACTGCAAAAGGGGGCTCTAGCTCCACAAAATGTCAAATTAGTAACCCATGCTTTAGTTTGCGAAGTAACACTTGTGAGATGCTGAGACAAATTTGAGACTCTTCCAGATTTCTTTCTATTGATCTATCTCCTTCTCATCGTGATGAAGAGTGCACCAAAGTCAGGTGAACTTGATCCAATTCCAACATCACTGCTGCTTGAGTGATTGGATCCAGTATTGCCTTCACTAACTGATGTTATTAATACCTCTCTCTCTTCCGGGGAATTCCCATCATTTTTCAAAACTGCCATTGTATAGCCTCTGCTGAAGAAACTAACACTAGACCATAACGATTTAAAGAACTACCGTCCAGTTTCTAATCTCCCATTCATATCAAAAATCTTAGGAAAGTTGTTCTATCCCAGCTTGTAAGTAGTTAATGGGGATCTTATAGGGTCTATGGGATTTATCATTACAGACCCCCTTGGGAACATATAGGGTCTATGTAAATTTAACATGGAGAAAAATCGTGGGAACATATAGGGTCTATGGGAATTAACATGGCCAAAAACCCTGGGACAATATAGGGTCTATGTAAATTTAACATGGACATAAACCCTTGGGACTGTATAGGGTCTATGTAAATTTGAAACAGGGAGGGTCTCTATTTTTAAAAAAAATAAAAAAAATAAAATAAAAAAAGGGGTAGGCAATTCAAAGACTATCTCTTTTCGAGAAATATGGCTGGCCCTGAAAAGGGCCTTTGGTTTATGTTAATATGCCCTTAACATAAAGGGCATTTGCGACATCTTCTTGTCCTCAAACTTCGTCTTACAGCAGGGCCATACATCAGAGTCCTCTTGAGGCAACCTTGTCTCTCTATATAGACTCTTCTTATCCACAGGCTGCTGCTGGTCCTGTGGACAACGGTCCACTTGGATCGGACATACATGAGCATGTCCGTCCTGAACATCATTGTTGACACAAGGGTTGAAGATTCAACGTCGGTCCACATGTTGAGGCTCCTACAATAGGTGAATCAATGCACTGAACTGCGCTTATTTATAGGGACAGGTAGGATTGAAACGGATTGAGTTCATTCACCAATCCGAACACGCGTTACAGAATTCAGTCAGCCCGCATCCAATCCGAAGAGAGCAGTCTGTGACGTCACGTAGTCAATATAGATCTGCTAGCGCTTGTGTGCAGTCAATCTATGCGACAGTGATTCAACATGACGGAAACTCAGAAAACGATCCAATGGGGTGCACCAGCAGCGGAGACCGCCCAAGGGAACCCGGACTTACTTTCAGAAGAGGTGAATTGGGATTTTGTCGATTTTCTCTCCTCGCAAGAATTTGTTCCGGAACCTTCGTTACCTTCTTCATTACCGCAAGTGGAGAATTTTAGACAGAGACAGAAAGAAGAATTGGAGAAATTTATGCAACGACAAAAGGAAGCGGAACAGGCTTTTCTCTTACAGCAACAGCAACAAGAAGAAGAGGTAAGAAAAAAACAACAGCAAGAAGAAGTAGCAGCAAAGAAACAAGAGGGTGAAAATCAAACGGTCACGGTACTGTTGGATATTTTAGCGGAGTTAAGAAGTCTGAAACAAATGTATCAGACTTCTTTATCACGACCGAAGAGAATACGACCTTCCCGAGCTAAACACGTCAACCCTGTGACTAAGCCTACCGTACCACCCTTAGTGATTTCAACCCAATCATTATCATCATCATCAACATTACGCAGTCCAGAAGTAGGCCTTGGCCGTGGCAAAGGCATAAGGCAGTTAAAGTTGATTGCTTAAACTCACCCCTACATCGTAAAAAAAGGCCCTTTTCAGGGCCACCCACATATCTCGAAAAGAAATACAATTTCAATTTGCCAATAACAAAAAAAATAACCCACCCATTTTACCCTTATAGTACGTGTCTGTGTATGAGTGCGTGAGTGTAGCTTCTTATTTTAAAATCATAACTCAAAGACTCTTACCTTATATCATTCATTTATTCTTTTCTCCATTTTTTACAATCCAATTCACAATTCACAACACAACACTTTAATAAAAAGTTCATTGACTTCTTCTTTCTCCTTGTTTAGTTTCTCTGTTTTTTGAATTTCTTCACCGTCACACTCTTTTCCTCTTCTTCCTCCTCACTTTCTTCCCTTCTTCTTTTCTTCTCCTGTTTCTTTTTCTTCACCTGTCTGCTTTCTTCCTCTGAAGAATCCCTCTCTTCTTCTGAAGAATCCTTCTTTTCTTCTGACTCCTCTTGTTTCTTTTTTGGGCAATCTGGAGACCAATGTCCTTTTTCTTTACAATAATAACAGGTATCTTGACTTTTGTCTTTTTTAGCTCCTGTTTTTTGACGGTCTGGACACTCTGAAGACCAATGCCCTTTCTTCTGACAGATATAGCAAGTATCTTGACTTTTATCTCGAAAGGAAGGAGAGTAGTCCGTAGGCTGGTCTGAAGAGAATTTTCTAATGACCCCTCGCAAAGCTCTGACGAAACGTTCCATCTGGTTAGTCTCTTCCATCGTTGTGCTCGGCTTGAGAGTGAAATGAATAGTGAAAGGACAAGACACACACCCTTTTATATACGCTGGTCTGCTATGACTATAAAGTAGTTTATGGTGTTTGAACTTGAGTCATTTGACTTTTTGCTTTCAAGATGAAACGATCCCATTCATTCGAGAAGAAAGAAGAAAGTAAGAGGCAGAAACGTGATCTATCGCCTCGAACCAGGGCTGAAATCTTGGCACAAATTCATGCCAGTGATTTTGAAGAGGACATGAGTGAACCAGAATTTGAAACCTCTAAACCAAGTTTACCACCCTTAGTCAACCCTGAAAAATACTATTCCATTCGAGAGACGGAAAAGCGCTCCTCTAGAAAATTTAGAACCACGGCTTACAAATACACGGTGAAGTTTAAAGATTTCAAGTCCGAAGTACCGTTAGAGAAAGCAGAAGGGTTCATCACCGGAGTGTGGGATTCTCTGCTCACTGCACTCAAGCGACAATGTCAACCCAAAGAAGACGATCGCTTGAGACTTTCCATACAACACGACGGTTTGAAATCCCCTGTTTGGATCGAGTTTAGCACCCCTGCAGAATTGACCGCTTCCAAAGTCATGGACAAGATTCAACACGTGCAACAATCTAATGACCAGTTTGACATCACCGATGGAAAAGCCACATTGGACATGACCCACGTCTCTCCTCCTCAAGGGACCGGACGCAAAAAGATGCTATTGGTGAACGACCTTCGCAGCATTAAGCGTAGCCTTGTCCAAATTCACAATCCTCATGACCAGATGTGTTTAGCCCGTGCCATCGTGGTGGGACGAACCTATGCCAACAAGAACGACACGGTAGAATGGAAAAGAGACTGGGAGAACATTCGACAATCGGACCGAGCCAAACAACGAAGTGAAGCAGAACTCCTGTTACGAAAAGCTGGCATGTCCAAAGACACACCCTGTGGCATTCCTGAGATGCAAAAATTGCAAGATGCCCTAGCTCCACGATACACTTTGAAAGTGCACCCTCAAGAAGTGCGCGGGTCTCTGTTGTTTCGAGGGCAAGATTTTAAGGACGGAAAATACATTCACGTTTATCATCACGATGACCATTTCGATACCATTACCAGTATCACTGGATTCCTGGGATACGGTTATTACTGTGAGAAATGTGATTATGGTTATAATAATCGAGAGCAACACAAGCATTGTGGATGGAAATGCTCAGGATGTTTGGCCTCTTCACCCTGTCTGAGCGAAGAACCAGTACCTTGTTCCACTTGTCTGCGCACGTTTGTCAGCCCTACCTGTTACCAACAACATCTGAAAACGCAAGGTTCACAGAAGAAATGTGCTTGTCAACTCCTGAGATTGTGCCCTACGTGTGGACAAGGCATACGTACCAATAGTACCAAGGCACACGTATGTTCAGGAAAAAAGAAATGTCACATTTGTCACCACATCGTGGACTTGGAACACCAATGTTACGTGCAAAAATACCAGCCCCCACCAGAGAAAGAGGACGGTCACAAGAAGAAAGGCAATTTCATCTTTTTCGATTTCGAATGCATGCAAGAGACTGGCATTCACATTCCTAATTTCTGCGTGGCTCATCGAGCGTGCGAGAAGTGCATTCAAGAACCTATCTTCAGTCATTGCCCTCACTGCAGCAAGATTCCTGGAGGGCGTGAAAAAATCTTTCGGGGGCCAAACACGTTAGCCGATTTTGCCCAATGGGTCTTAGACCCCATCGACAAGACGTGGAGCCAAGAGGACATCGGACTTTACGGAGATTGTCATCGTCATGCCACGGTGATGGCTCACAATTTCTCCGGATACGATGGACAGTTTCTTCTCAGATACTATACGGAACATGGCACCGAACGTCCTAAAGTGACTTTGAACGGAGCCAAAATCATTTTCATGCAAGTGGGACAAGTACAGTTTAAAGATTCGATGAGCTATTTGGCCATGCCTTTGAGTCGAATGCCTAAAACGTTTGGAATGACAGAAATGGCTAAAGGGTACTTTCCACACTTTTTCAATACGGAAGCCAATCAACATGCCGTTCTACCCCATTTGCCTGAGGCTCACTATTACGACCCCGACAACATGCGTACCGAACAACGAGAAGCTTTCTACGCTTGGTACCAGGCTCACGCCTCGGACCCTTTCGACTTTCAGGAAGAAATGCTAAAGTATTGTCGTTCCGACGTGGACATTTTACGGCGTTGCTGTGGAAAATTTCGAGAACTGTTCATGGAACACGGAGGGGTCGATCCTTTGAAAGAAGCTTGCACCATTGCCAAAGCGTGTTCCTTAGTGTATCGACAACGATTCATGCCTGAAAACACCGTGGCTGTCATCAGTCCTCAAACGACCCACTATGTCAAGCGTCAATACTCGGTCAAAGCCCTACGTTGGTTACATTACTTGTGCGACAAGGAAGACAAGTGGATTCAGCATGCCCGCAACGGAGGGGGCGAAAAGACCATCGGAACGTATTCGGTCGATGGCTGGGACTTAGAAAACCCCAAGATCGTGTACGAGTTTAACGGTTGCTTATTTCACGGATGTCCCGTTTGTTATCCTGACCGTGGCACTAAAAATCAGTTTTTGCAACGAACCATGGAAGACTTGTACCAGGACACTTGTCAGCGACGCCTAAAGTTAGAACAGCAAGGATACCAAGTGGTGGAAATGTGGGAACACGAGTACGATCACCGTATGAAAACCGATCCCGAGTTTAAACGCCTCGTGGAAAGTTACCAGTTCATGGACCCGCTGAACCCGAGGGATAGTTTGTACGGAGGAAGGACCAATGCCACCTGTTTGCTGTACCAAGCCGACGAAGAGAACGGAGAAGAAATCAAATACTTGGACGTGTGTTCGCTGTATCCCTACGTGTGCAAATATTGTCGCTTTCCTGTAGGGCACCCGCAATTGTTCACGGAACACATCGACCTGGTCAACATTCGACAATACGAAGGCTTGATCAAGTGTAAAGTTTTGCCTCCCACGAACCTATACCATCCCGTCTTACCTCACCATTGTCAAGGCAAACTGATGTTTCCTTTGTGCCGTACTTGTGCCGAAACGTGCAACCAAGACCAGCCTTGTTATCACAGCCAGGAAGAACGGGCCTTGACGGGAACCTGGGTCAGCGTAGAATTGTTCAAAGCTATGGACATGGGATACCAACTGTTAGAAGTGTACGAAATTTGCCACTTTCCCAAGACACAACAATACCACAAGGGTGACCCTACTCAGAAAAGCATTTTCGCAGACTACGTGGATGCCTTTTTGAAACTGAAGCAAGAAGCCAGCGGCTATCCTTCCTGGTGTCACACTCCCGAAGACCAAATACAATTCAAAGAGAAATACTACGAACAAGAAGGCATCACTTTAGACCACATCGAGAAAAACGAAGGCAGGCGATCGTTTGCCAAAGTGATGTTAAATTGCTTGTGGGGTAAAATGGCACAACGCCCGTGTTTACCCAAGACGGAATATTTGACAGAACCTTCCCGCTACTTTCAGATGATTCACGACAAAACCAAATTCATGAAACACGTGGACGTCGTTCGCGAGGATTTGATCTTAGTCAATTACGAAGAAGATCTGGACTTTGTACAAGACGACCCCTTTGGAAATGTCATCATTGCGGCTTACGTGACAGCCCATGCTCGCTTAAAATTGTACGAAGCTTTAGAACTGCTAGAAGAACGCGTCCTGTACTTTGACACGGACAGTTGCATTTACATCCATCACCCGATTCAACATCACCCTGACATCGAAGGAGACCGTTTAGGAGCCTGGACAGACGAGCATCCCGACGACAAGATTCTAAGTTTCGTCAGTGGCGGTCCCAAAAATTACGGCTACGAATACCGGGACAAACAAGGAGAAGTGCACACGACGTGCAAAGTGAAAGGACTGACTCTGAATCATCGTACCAGTCGTGTGGTCAACTTTGGGGTATTGAAAGAAGCCTTGCAATCGGAAGAGGATGGAAACTTTAAAGTGACCACTTACCAACCGAACAAGATTGTACGTTTACCCACTCACCACATCGTCAGTCGACCTTTGGAAAAACTTTATCAAATCGTGTACCAGAAGCGAGTTCGACTTCCCAATCATTTCACCTTACCGTACGGTCACGTCGGTATTGGTCTGTATATAAAAAGGAACCCTAGGCAAGATCGATAGTTCATTGGGACTACCAAGACCGAGCGAACAAGATGAATACTTTGAAAGAGACATCGTTCCAGTTTGGGGATTGTAAAAAAGTTGTATCTTCCTCTAGTGTGACTAATACTGGATGGATAAGACCCAGGCATTGCGACGGAAAATGTCCGGAAGGAAACTGCGATTGTCCATGTGGTTACCATTGTAATTGCGTAACGGAGTTTGCAGACGAGTGCGATTGTGAGCCTTGCGATGGATACGATGCTGTACGTTGTGACCTGAGCGATGCCGTAAAGCATCATGGGAACTTTAGTGCCCCTACCCCTATCATGGAAAGTGATGCTGTGCGTGTCAAACCTGTCGGATGCGAAAGTGATGCCGCTCGTCCTCTTGGACATTTTACTGGGTTTCGTTTTAAAGGGGAATGTTCACCTTCACGTCTACCCCCCTACGGATGTCATCCAGCCTTGAGCAAACTCCTACCCATGTCACTCAACCCTCATCGAAACGAACCTGTGAAAAACGAATATTCGTTTCCTGTGCGTTTGTCGGAATACTGCGACTTTGAAAATCGTCTTCAATCGTTCAAAGGAAAATGGCCAAAGTATCTGGGAGGACCGACCCCCGAAGAATTAGCCAGAGCCGGATTTTTCTACTTGGGCGAAGGAGATAAAGTCAGGTGCTTCAGTTGCGATGTGACACTTCACCACTGGGAACCGCAAGATTCGGCCTACGTAGAACATGCTCGATGGTCACCGAATTGTCATTACTTACCCTTAGTGGGACCGAGACATTGAAGTAACTTCTTACCATAATAATCTGTTCATGGATACTTTACAAGAGAACATTCGTGCTTTGCCTGTGGAGTTGAGAGAACGCATTTACCGAGAGCTGGTCAAAATACAAGTGAAACGTAAAGAACAATTGCATCCGTTACGTCACCGGTGTTTGAACCACTGGTACCTGAAGGCTATACAAGGATTGATTCAATTGAAAGTGTTCCATCGGACAGACATTGATCAACGATCCTCTAGTTTTAAAAAGGATTGGTTTGGTATGGACGATTCTACCTACATCATTGTAAACGTACTGCATCGAATTCCAGAGGAAGAGTTAACGAATTACCAACATCTTGAACACAATGTCAACTTAGTGAAAGAGGAAACTTCTGAACGAATTGTCATGTGTAGATTAGTGACTCAACGATTTAAATTTGACACTGAAGTGAAACCATGTTTGTGCAAAGAGTACATTTCTTGTGTCAGACGAAAGAGGATTTAGTATGACCTATTCATGGATACTTTGCTAGAGAACATTCGTGCTTTGCCTGTGGAGTTGAGAGAACGCATTTACCGAGAGCTGGTGAAAATACAAGTCAAACGTAAAGAACAATTGCATCCGTTACGTCACCAGATCTTTAACCACTGGTACCTGAATGGTATAAGAGAACTGATTCGTCAGAAATTGTTTCAGTGGTCAGACCTTGTTCAACACTTTGAGTTAGTGAATGATCGAAATGTTCATTATTTTGGTTACTTCGAGATTCACCTACAGCAATACATTGAGGAAGACAAGTTAAAGGATTATCAACATATTTTACGTGGAATCTACTTAGAGGAAGAGGAAACTTCTAAACGAACTCTGAAGTTTCGGTTACAGTATGCAAGATTTAGATTCCCTACTGGAGAACGAAGATCTCTGGCTAGAAAGTACGTGTATTGTTTCCGAAACAAAGAGACTATAAAAACAGGCTGCCATGCCACGACTTATGTCACATGTCATCCAACAGATTCCGTGGAAGGAACTCAATGACCATATTCAAACCGTGGATCATTACCATCGATTATTACAAGAACTGTATCCATTCAATTTGGGACGACAAGTGGTGTGTGTCTTAGTGACTTGTTTTTTGGGATTTCGTTTACCAGCCAATTCTTTGTGGACTCTTTACGATCAGTACTTACCACCTCCATGGCCTTAAATGGTCACGAAAAACTCCTTTTGCTCAAAGCCTTGCGTTTTCATCTGGATACTTCTCGACCTCTACGGGAAAAAAAGATTCGTCAACTTTTAGCTACCCAAGACGTGTATGACGATGTGTGTGTAGCTTGTGACTTACATCCCCATTGGACAGATGTCCGTGCCTGGAAAGAATGGGATTTTGAGGCTTGGACCCAAGAAGTGGCCCAGTATGCACGAGAGTTGTTCAAGGAAAAAAGTTACTTTTCAACCCGTGTTAGTGACGGTGCCAGAAGAACCCGTCACCCAGGACAGGACTGTCGTGGACAGACCTGAAAGACCCTTTCGGGAGGACACTTGTGTGACCTTACCCCCTGTTGAACTGGTTAGAACATTACCCAAAAGATGTGATTGTTGTACAGACACTTGTGTTTATTCCACGTTCATCGTTATCATGTGCCTTTTATCCTTGTACTTAAGCCTTTGGCTTTTATGTATTTTTGTCTTTCGTATTCATGTTTAATAAAAAAACATTCAATAAACGTGTTCTGAAAAAGTATATAAACTCTTGTCTTGTTCGTTTTCGTGTCACAAGTGACATTTCTCACACCATGGCTACCTCTACTGTCTCTGCTCCCTCTTCCTCTACTGTCAAAGTCATCGACGAACACTTAGATCGTGCCAGTTGGGAGGCTTTGTATCTTCGCCATCCCTTTAACATGCTCATTGCTGGACCTAGCGGTTCAGGCAAAACCGAATTCGTCAAACGTTTGATCGAACATAAACATCATTTGATCGATCGGCCACCTCAACGGATCGTGTGGTGTTACAAAGAGTGGCAATCGGCGTACAGCCTCTTGCGAGAAAGTCAAGGCGATTCCATCGTGTTTGTGGAAGGCATTCCTAAAGAAGACGACGGCATCGTCTCTGACTCCCGTCAAACCCATTTGGTCATTTTCGACGACATGTTAGGAGAAGACGAAGAAGAAATTAAATTGTGGTTCACGCGCAAAGGGCATCACCGTAATGCCAGTGTCATTTACATCACCCAAAATTTGTTTCAACAAAGTAAAGCCCATCGCACCATCAGTCTCAATGCGCATTACGTGGTCTTGTTTAAAAGCCCTCGAGATAAATCGCAAGTGCAAGTCTTAGCCAAACAGTTAGGAACGCCTTGGCTGACTCAGGCGTACGACGATGCCACTCAAACGCCACACGCCTATTTACTCGTCGATTTGAAACCTACGACCCCCGAGGATTTGCGATTTCGTACCCACTTGTTTCACCACTGGTGCCAAGACGGAGGGCCTGTCCTGTACACGTCTCCGTCCTCGACTTCATTTCACTCCCCATCAAAAAATCTATAAAAACCTCAGACCCTTTTTCGTCTGTCTCACACAGTGTGAACATGACGTCCCTTCAGTCGCATCTTCCCGTCAAATTGATTCGTGCCTTGTATGGCATCAGTCGAGAAAAAGATCCACAAACACGAGCCCGTGTCTTAGAAGCTAGTCTCAAAGAAGTCTTACGATGGTTCACGGTGACGGCACGTCAATTACTCCAAGGAATCATTCAGATTCCTCATCAAACCAAACGCTTTTTCGATCGAAACAAAGTCGCTTTGGTCCAACTGGCCGATCCCCGCATCGACACTCAAACCAAAAAACAAATCATTTTGAAACCTGGAGGGAGCGGTACTCTAGGAGGGGTCATCATTCGCTCACTCTTAAGATGGGATCCTAATGCCCCCAAAGTTATCCCCAAGACAAAAGTCCAACGAAGCCCCAAGAAGAAAAAGAAAAAGACCAGGTCCCCAAGAAGAATAACTTCTCCAGTGGCAGGACCCTCCTCTTACCAGACACCACCCCGGAAAAAGAAAAGAAGCCCCCAGAAAAAGAAACAGAGAAAAAGTCCCCAGAAAAAGAAAAGTCCACAGAAGAAAACTAGTCGCAAGAGAGGCACTTCGGCCAGGACGCAACCTTACACTCGCAAACCACGACCTGCCACGGCAGTGACTGCGTCTCCGGCATCCTCACGTTCATCCACTTCTCCGTTGATGACACCCAGAACTGAAGAGTACTTGGAGACGTTGATCACACCAAGAACATCTCCGTTGATGACCCCCAAAAGAACTTCCCCAGTGGCAGGACCCTCCAATTTAGTGGCAGTGGCTGCTGCTCACAAAGTACCTTCTCCCAAAATCAAAGTCCAAGAAAGATCGGGCATGTTACAAAGTTTACTGGATTTGTCCAAGCAAGAACTGGCTCGATTTAGTCCGTTGCGTACCCCTGCACGACGTGTCATGCCTGTCCTCAAACTGATAAAACGTAAAGACAATCAGTGGCGACGCGTTCCAGTATAAAAAGAGCCTGTGACCAAGTCGGGGTATCAGTGAACTTGTAAAAAAGATGTCACCTCCAAGAAGCCACAAAAGAAAGAGACAAAGGCAGACGCGTCATCCGACAAAGCGCTTAGCCAAGCATCGACATTACCCTAAGAGAAGACACAGTCGTTCCAAGAAAAAGAGGCGTCAACAAAGGGGAGGATTCCTTGGTGATTTTGGGAAAAACATTGTCACCTTTATGACAAAGCGATAGTCCCAAAAATAAGATAAAAGGGCGTGCGTTAAGTCATCGACGTTAGTGTCTGTTCGGTGAATGTCCCGGAACCCACAAGCAAAAAATGTCACCCTCCAGAAAACCCCAAGGAAAGAAATGGAAAGGACTGCCACCACGTTTAGCTAAACATGGGGACCTGTTATCTGTCCTGTCCAAAGCTTCTTCACCCCTACGAAAAAAACTCATTCAAACGGCCTCCAAAGAGGTCATCGATACCGTGTGCGAATGTTGTTTGAACGTTTTGAAAGGCACGATCCCTTTGTCCAAACACCAGAAACAATGCTTAGGCAAACATCGTCACGTTCTTCGCCAAATGGTTCAAAAGAAAATTCCCATTCGTCAAAAAAAGAAGATGTTGGTCCAACGTGGAGGCATTTTACCTCTCTTGTTAGGCCCCATACTGAAAGGAGTCTTGGGAACCATGTTGGGAGGACTGGTGGGAGCAAGATAAAAAGGCCTCGGAAGTTCCAAGATCTCAGAATCGACCCCTGACAACCCCATGGAAGGACGAAAACTAGCTTTAGTGCCTTACAAACGATGGATGGAATACCATCGGTGGCAAGAACAACGCACCCCGCATTTACCTCCCAATCCCCATTTGAGCGAGATGTCCCAGTTACAACACGAATTGCAATCCTTGATGGATCGCCAAGATTTGTCCGAAACAGAAAAATCGCAAAAGTACGGTCAACTCTTGCAACGACTGCAACTCTTTCACCAGAAAGCTTTAGACGAAACAGCTCTACCCACTTTGAAAGATTTTAAGACCTTGATGAAAAGTCCAGCACCATCACCAGTACCAGTACCAGTACCGGTACCAGTGGTCAAGACAGAAAAAGGAAAAGAAGAAGAAGAAGAAGGGTTTCAAACTCCACCAGAAAAAGTACGCAAGTTAACAACACCACCTACCTCCAGAATTGGATGGATTAAAAAGATGATGGCCACCCCTTCTTCCTCACAAGAGAAAAAGAAAGTGAAGACAGAAGTGAAACAAGAACCGATATCCCCTGCTCAGACATCCTCCTCTTCGACACCTATTGCCGGTCGCACACGCAAAGCCTTGCAATCCAAGAAAATACCCCAAGAGAAAAAGAGTAGCCTCTTCCAAGAGTGGGTGCCTTATTAAGACACCAATCAACACAAAAAAATGGAAAAAGTCTTAGCTAGCATTTACTACGATCCCTCGCATCCTGCAGGTTACGCAGGAGTTAAAAAATTGTATCGTGCTGCCAAAACGCGAATGAAAAGTCTCCGTTTACCTCAAGTGCAACGATGGTTACAAGAACAAGCTACCTACACTTTGCACAAACCCATTCGACGCAAGTTTGCCAGAAGTCGCACCCGAGTGGAAGGCATCGATCATCAATGGCAAGCCGATTTAGCCGATGTCTCTCATTTGGCCAGCTACAATCGTGGCTACAAATATCTGTTTTGTGTCATCGACGTCTTTTCCAAATTTGCCTGGGTCGTGCCCTTGACTTCCAAATCCAGCAGCGAGTTAGTGCGAGCCCTGCAACGAGTGTTGAAACAAAGTGGTCGTCACCCTCTTCGATGGCAAACGGACAAAGGCACCGAATTTCTGAACCAAGCTTTCCAAAAAGAATTAAAGAAACGTGACATTCATTTTTTTACCACCGAGAATCCCGAAACCAAAGCCAGCATCGTGGAGCGTTTTCAACGCACTTTGAAAGAACGCATGTGGAAATATTTTACGCATCATCACACTCTGAAGTACATCGACATCTTACCGCACCTGGTGCAAGCGTACAACCAATCTTACCATCGAAGCATCGGACGTGCCCCGCAAGACGTGACTCCCGACAATGAAGTGTTGGTGTTCGAGCGTCTGTTCGGTACGTCCCCGACGAGGGCTGTCCCCAAGAAAAGTGGAGAGTTGGCCGTAGGAGATTGGGTGCGCATTGGCAAAACCAAACGCACTTTCGACAAAGGTTACTTACCTAACTGGACGACCGAATTGTTTCGCGTCACTGGACGAGTGCATGGCCGTCATCCTGCCGTCTATAAATTGGAAGACATGAACGGAGAAGTGCTCAAAGGAACGTTTTATTTGCCCGAGTTACAACGTGTCACCAAAAAAGAAGACGACGTGTACGACATCGAAAGCATTCTCGAACGCAGAACCCGTAAAGTGGGCAAACGACGTGTCAAAGAAGTCAAAGTACGTTGGAAAGGATATCCACCCAGTTTCGATTCTTGGATCGACGCTTCGCAAGTCATCGACTATAAAAAGAAGTGACCATCATGCCCTTTCACACATCAGACGCAGCTACGTCGACCAATCCTCCTTCACCTAGTTCTTCTGTGCAAGATTTACAAAAACAACCCTTGTGGGTGTGGTGTGGAGAACGTGTGCCTAAAACGCAAATCGTCTTTTTCTGCCAAATCTTCGTGGTGTATTGTGTCATCGGGGCAGCCATCGCCAATTTGAGTTTGCAACAAGGAGACAAACAATTGTGGACCATTTTATTGAGCAGTTGCATCGGTTACCTGCTTCCCAATCCCTCCCTGAAATTCTCCTCGAACGGGAACGTTGTGTCCAGTGCCAGTGCCAGTCACCACTCCAACAACAACCACAACCAGAACCCCATTTTGGGCGGAGACACACCTCTGACGTCCAGTAATATCCCCTCGGACAGCCACAGAACTCTGGAATTATGAGTCACCAAAACCAATTTTACTTAACCTTACCCAGTGACAGTTCCATGGAGGTGTTTCCCTATAACACATTGTGCTGTTACACGGCCAAATTACCTCAAGCCATCCCCTTAGATCACGAAGCCCATTGGGAAGTGGCTTTAGTAGAAATGATTCACCCTACACAAATCAAAAACATCACCGAAAAGCAAAACTTTTTTGAGGTCGAAATCCTGAACCAACAATTACAAGAAGCCATGACTGACATCGGGTTTTCAGGGATCACAACAACATCCACCAGCAATCCAGCCTTCAAAATCTACACCGTGAAAATTCCACCAGGGTTTTATTTTAGCGGCCAACATTTGGTGGACACTATTGTGGACAGGTTCGAGTTCGCCTTTGGCAAAGCCCTGAACAGAGCCAAAAAAAGTGTCACCCTGGAGTACCATAAAGTGGCTCGTCGCTTACTGATGAAATTTCAGGATACCCAAACGATGTCCATCAGTTTCAATCGTGACTTGTTTGATATTTTAGGTGGAGACACAAACATGGCTCCAAATTTTAATCCGAAGATCAACAGCAATACGGAATTTTACAAGTATTTTCGATTCCCTGTAGAACTGAATCAAGGACTGAATTTAATGTTCGTGTACTCCGATGTGGTGGAGTACAACGTGGTGGGACACACCTCTGTACCGTTACTGCGTGTCATTCCTTTCAAAGTGGATAATACCACGGCCAGTGACCAGGAAGGTGGAAACACTTACCACGTCCACCGCGAATTTGTCCATCCTCATTATTTGCCTGTCAGCAAGTCGTATTTGGACACGGTCAACATTGCTATAAAAGGAGATTTGGGACAAAATATTCCATTCACCAAAGGAAAAGTCACGGTGAAACTCCATTTTCGAAAACGGTTCTCTCACGACTCGTAAGTAAGTCATGTATCCAGTGTACCAAGGGGTGGCTCGACAACGAGGACACGGTTTAGGAGATATGCTGAAATCGGCCTTTCGTTCTGTGGCCCCAGTGTTGAAACCGATGGTGACACGCGGATTGCACGCCTTGAAAGATGCGGCACTGACGCAAGGCAAAGAATTTCTCCAAAATGTCATCATCGACAAACAAAACCCTAAAGAAGCCTTCATGAGGGCAGGCAAAAATGTCTTGCTGCAAACGGGCAAAGACATTTTGGGCCGACGAGACACACCTATAAATGCCATGCACGCTACCGAATCAGGCATTCAGCAAGGACAAGGCAGAAAACGACGACGACGAAGAAAACACCCTTTCACCAGACTTCAAGCTAGAAAGGCCAAGAAAAGAAGAACCGTTCGAGACTTAGACGTTTTCGATTATTGAGAAAAGAGCCAAAAAATGATGCACCGAGAGTCTTGCGCTTGTTCCAAGACGGAACTGGATCTGTTTGCCATGCCCCCCACGATGATGACGATGCAAGAATCCCAATGGGTGGAATTTCACCCCGTCTCCTCATTGACAGCCTCAGCTCCCATCGAGTTTGAAATCAAAGGACAGCCCGAAGATTACATCGATCTGAATAGCAGTTACTTGTACTTGAAAGTTAAAGTTGTCGATGAGGACAATTCACCCCTAGATGGCGATGAGGTAATAGCTCCCGTCAACAATTTCATGCATTCCTTGTTTAGCGGAGTGGACTTGTACTTGAACAACAAACTGGTCAGCAGCAGCATGGATACTTACCCTTATCGAGCGTACCTGGAAAATCTCTTGACGTACGGAATAGACGCCAAGAACACTCATCTCAATGCCTGTGTGCTATGGGAAGCTGACGAAGCAGGCCAGTTTGAAGAATTAGAAATTGATACAAAGGATAAAACTAAATCAACAAATGATGGATTTATAGAACGAAGAAACAGAATCAAAAGTGGAGATAGTTTAGAACTGATGGATCGTTTGCATTTGGACATGTGGTTGCAAGACAAGTATTTGCTGAACGGGGTGAATGTCCGCCTGAGACTGAATCGGAGCAGTGCCACTTTCCATTTGATAGGCAGTACTGCTTGCAAAACTGTCATCGAGGAAGCCAGGCTCTACGTACGACGCGTGGAAGTGTTACCTAAAGTGGGTAACGACATCAGTCAAACATTGAGCAGAACGACCGCCAAGTATCCCATACGACGCGTGGAAGTGAAAACGTTCACCATTCCCAAGGGACAGCGATCCATGATCGAAGATCATCTGTTCCAAGGACAGCTACCGAAACGTTTGATCGTTGGTATCGTCGAGAATACAGCCTTCAACGGAGATTTGGGTAAAAATCCTTTCTACTTTCGACACTTTGGCGTGTCCAAGATCGAAGTCAGTCGCGACGGCAAGACCTTGTGTACCCGACCTTTTGAACCTGACTTTGCCAAGAAGAATTACTTGAGATCGTACTTGTCCCTGTACGATGCCACGGGTCAGTTAGGAACCAACACCAGTCACGGCATTACGTACGAGGATTATGCCGGAGGCTACACTTTGTGGGCTTTCGATTTCACTCCAGACCAAGGCAGCGACGAGGGACATTTCCACCCTATAAAATCTGGCCAGATTCGTGTGGAAATTCAATTTGCAAACCGAATCCCTGATGAAACGGTGAACGTCATCCTGTATGCAGAATTCGATAATACCATAGAAATCAACAGTTTGAGAGAAGTCATTCTAGATTATTAGAAGCCATGGAAGACTGCTATCCCTCTTTACAAAGTGGAGAAACTTTGGACATGAAATGTGAGGAGACTGTGGAAGAAGAAGTGATCATGATGAAGTCAAGATGGCCAGAACAAGAAGCCCATTTAGTCTCCTGTTTTGCCAAACACTTGGTCGACAAAATGACGGAATTGATCAAGAAAAATTGTTATGGATGTCAAAACGATCATCCCAGTCAAATTCAACACGATAAATGCCTGATGTTGAGTCAAGAAGAAAAATTGGACGAGTATCTGGACGAAGCTTGGAGTCTCATCTCGAACAAAGACGTGTTGCACCAGTGGTATAAAGACTTGCGTGAACATTCTTGTCCACCATTAACCACTCAAGAGATCCATCGTATCGAAGCTCTCCTGAATCAGAGTGAGGAAACAGAACGAATAACCGTTTATTCGTCAGACATTTTCAAGCAAAAAGTCAGGATCGAATTGACGACTTATTATTACCTGTGAAGAAGAAAACAAACACAAATCAATGGATACCTGGGAACTTTATTACCTTTTGAACCATAGTTCGTATACGGCTTCTTGGAATCCTGTCGTCTGTGCTAAAGATGAACTCCCTCATCGCAAACCTAAAGACCATCAAGCTTACGTGATCAACACGGACGACAGTCATCTCCCAGGAACCCACTGGGTAGCCGTCTACTTTCCTCAAGAAGGATGTGTGGAATATTTCGATTCGTACGGATTGCCCCCTTTGGAAGACGATATCATCGACTTTATGAGAAGAAATGCTCAAACCACCCGATTCAATAACGTGAAATTACAAGGCACAGATTCCTTGGTGTGTGGACAGTACTGTGTGTATTTTCTGCATCATCGCAGCCTGGGCTATTCCTTAGAACATTTAGTGACTCATTTTGATCCTCGTTCTTCTGCTAGAAACGATGTGAAAGTAGATCGATGGTTTTGTGACCATTATGCTTATCTTTTGTCTCAAGCTAGGAAACGTAGTGTCCATCAATGGCCTAATGATTTCCAACAGTGGAAATCACAATTTCATTCACAACGTTGTCAGCCCTGTTTAAAGTAGATTGTCCATTGAGAAAAAATGTTGGTGATTTGAAAAAAAATGGTTTGATGTTATAGTGTTGGATTATTGTTAAAAATGTTAGAGTTGTTGTTTAGTGTTAAGTGATTTTTGAATAAAAAATGTTGTGTTTTGAAAAAATGCTTTTGTCTTTTGTTTAGCTATAAGAATGTTGACTTGATGCTCTTTCATTTCTTACTATCCCTCTCATGACAATCACTGAACGTTGCGAATCGAAAATCGTGTGGGGATGTTTTCCTTCACGTCCGCGCTTTCACTATAATAACCGGGGTTGTTTCCAGTCTAGCCATCCATTGTCGACTCATCCTCCTAAGAAGATGTGCTCCAAACTAGCTAAGCTCAACGAAGCCTACGTGAATTTGCATAGGGTCAGACACAGTCTGATACCGAAGCCAGAAGAAATAGAGAATGTGAGAATGTTAAAAATCACTGAAGACCTGATAGAAGAGCTCTTCAGAGAAGAAGTGAACAGGGAAAAAGAAGAATGGACGGAGAAGTACAGACTTCAGAGACAGCAGCAACAGCAGCAACAACAGCAACAGCAGCAACAACCTGAAGCTGACAGAGGCTTTGTCGATTGTCGTATCGACACCAAAGAGTTCTTCTTCTCTTTCCGAAGAAGCAGACCTATCGCCAGAAAGTCTATCCTCAGAGGACATCGCATTCTTAGAAACTAAAAAAGAATGCCATAGCAAACAAAAAAAAACAGCCCTTTTCAGGGCTACCCCAATACTCTAGAAAAGAAGTAACGATCGATTTGCCAATGTGTGTAGGTAGAGTAGTGTGAAAATAAACACTAACTCTTTTTAAAAATGTGAGGGTATGTGTTGGTGTGTTTGTGTTTGTAAGAGCTCAAGTAAGTTGGTGTGGATAGTAGATTAAAATGATATCTTTTCTTAGTGTTTGAGGTGTATATTTGGAGTTAGATTGAATTGCTTTGTGTATGTGGATAGTCTATTGAAGTGATTTATAAAAAAATTTTAAAATAGTGATGGGTAGCATAAAAAGTGAGTGAGTGTTTCTTTTAGGTCCGCGCGTTGTTGTTTTTTTTGGTCATGATCTAGGTAAGATGAATTTTATGTTATTAGGGGGATGTTTTCCTTCACGTCCGCGCTTTCAGTATAAATTGAAACTCGTTCGGCAGTCCAGCTACCCTTGTTGATTGATCAACACCAAAAAATGAACACGAGACTTGAGAAACTGTTGGAGCTTCATGTACATCTGGAATATGCCAGGCGCATATTAAATGAACTGGCCGCGGAAGCCATTGTCGAGGAGGGAAGGATAAGAGAGGAGGAAAGAAGAAACAAAGAAGAGGAGGAGAGAAGATATAAAGAAGAAGAAGAAAGAAGATATAAAGAGGAAAGAAGAAACAAAGAAGAGGAGGAGGAAAAGGAGAGAAGAAATTTCAAAATCCCAGAGAGCGAAAATTGGGATTCTGAAGCGACATATCCTGCCTCTGCTCTCTCCCCCCAAAAGGTAAAAAGGAACTGGGGGATAAGATGTGTATGCGGCGCCAGGCCTGGAAGGTGCCACCATTAACCAGGTGTCCATGAAGTTCCAAACAAAAAACAGCCCTTTTCAGGGCTACCCAATACTCTAGAAAAGAAATAACCATCAATTTGCCAATGTGTAGGTAGAGTAGTGTGAATATAAACACTAACTCTTTTTTAAGATAGTGTGAGGGTATGTGTTTGTGTGTTGGTGCTTGTAAGAGCTAAGGTATGCTTGTGTGAATAGTAGATTATGGGTTTCTTTATTGTTTCTTAGCCTATGTGGAGAGTATAGTTTGGGTTATATTATATGAAATGAGAAAAGTGGGGATGTTTTCCTTCACGTCCGCGCGTTGTTGGGTCATGATCTAGGTAAGATCAATTTTATGTTTTTAGGGGGATGTTTTCCTTCACGTCCACACTTTCAGTATAAAACTAACAGTGTTGGCCATTGGAGCTCATTCTACGGAATAAGCAAACAAGAAGATGCCAGCAGCTTCAGCTTTATACAACGATCTTATGGGAAGTTGGTATTGGATGGTAGATGGATTGAGTGTAGCAGAAAGGGTTGAACAGGAATGGAGGTATGAAGTGACAAAAGACTTCGTCTCAAGACAAGTAAACAGCCTGCACTTAGCCGTAAACATCGTGAAAGAAATGATAGAGGATGAGGAGAAGAGAATCAGAGGTTTAATTAACCCACTGTATGTCAAAGTGGGTAAGTTAAAAGAAGCAATAGATCATGTGACAAGTGCAAGGTGCTTTTTAGAAGACGTTGTAGAATGGACAGATTGGTGTTTCGCAAAGTGGGGGTTAGAAAAACTTAAGAAAGCTGAAGAACTAATGAGGAATGTGCTGACCAAAGAGGTCAAGAAGATCAAAGAAAAGTGGTCCAATGAAAGAAAAGACGAAGAAAATAGAAGAAAAAAGGATGAATTCGAAAAACTGAACACAAACTGGATGAAAATCCAAGAGAAGTTCCGGGCCATGGACCACCCGGACTGGCTGCCGGAAACAGAAAAGAAGAAGAAAGGAATGATGGACAAATTAAGAAGATGTTGGAAAAAGTTAAGAAGATAAAAGAAGAAGAAGAAAAACCCAAAGGCCCTTTTCAGGGCCAGCCATATTTCTCGAAAAGAGATAGTCTTTGAATTGCCTACCCCTTTTTTTATTTTATTTTTTTTATTTTTTTTAAAAAAAAATAGAGACCCTCCCTGTTTCAAATTTACATAGACCCTATACAGTCCCAAGGGTTTATGTCCATGTTAAATTTACATAGACCCTATATTGTCCCAGGGTTTTTGGCCATGTTAATTCCCATAGACCCTATATGTTCCCACGATTTTTCTCCATGTTAAATTTACATAGACCCTATATGTTCCCAAGGGGGTCTGTAATGATAAATCCCATAGACCCTATAAGATCCCCATTAACTACTCTTGTATTTCGTCTGAATTCAAACAGTCTTTTCAGCAATGTACAATCAGCATATCGCCCATGCCACGGTACTGAAACTACTCTTCTAAAAGTAGTTAATGACATTCTCTCTGCGTTGGATAGCGGAAAGATTACAGTCCTCACCCTCCTTGATTTGTCTGCAGCATTTGACACAATAGACCGTGATATATTACTTCACCGTCTCTGGCATGTATTTGGCATTCATGATACAGCCTTACTGTGGTTCAAGTCCTACTTGGTCAACAGGACACAAATTGTATCTGGAAATGGAATACACTCCAGCCCAGTTGATCTATGTTGTGGTGTTCCACAGGGGTCTGTTCTCGGACCTGTTCTCTTCATTATGTACACTCAGCCGCTCTCAAGTGTCATAGATCATCATCCAGTGTCTCACCAATTGTATGCTGATGACACCCAAATATACAAATCTAGCCACCCAACTGAAGTTGATGCTACCATCCAGGGTGTAGAGAGGTGCATTTCTGATGTGAAATCAAGGATGACATGTAACAAGCTGCAGATGAATGATGATAAAACTGAGGCCATTCTGATCACAACACAAAGACTTTCTCATTCACATCCATTACCTCAAACAATAAATATCAGCAACACCAACATTAAATTCACACAATCAGAACGAAACCTAGGTGTTACTCTGGGCAGTACTCTCACATTGCACCAACATGTCATAAACATATGCAAGGCTGCATATCTTGATCTGAGACGCATCAGCTCAATTCGCAAATATCTTTCAGCTGATGCCACTAAAACACTTGTGTGTTCATTAATACTTTCAAGACTGGGCTATTGTAACTCAATTCTGTCTGGTTCATCTCAATATCTACTCCAGAAACTTCAAAAGGTTCAAAACACAGCTGATCGGATCATACTTAGAGTACCACGATCAGAGCACACCTCCCCGCTGCTCTGTACCCTACACTGGCTATCCATTCGATCCAGAATCAAACACAAAATTTGTTCTCTGTGCTACGTTTCACTGTCGGACTCTAGTCCAACATACCTATCCGATCTCACCCATGTGTACACACCAGCAAGATACTTACGCTCCTCTTCTGACAATCGTATACACATTATTCCCACTATGAAAACAAAGTGATATGGACAGCGTTCTTTTGCATACCAAGGCCCAGCAACGTGGAATGAATTGCCCACTGAACTTAGACACAAAGACACAGTGATCACATTCAAGAGGGCTCTCAAAACTCACTTATTTCTACTGCAAGAACAAACTTAAAGATCTAATAATGTTTCCTACCTGAAATATTCTCAGCATGTTTTTTTGTTTTTTAATGTTTTTTTTTTAATTTCATGGTGTTTGTTTTCGTAATAATATTATTATATGTTTTTATCTTATAGGTATGGTCTAATGTTGTAAAGCGCTTAGAGCTTCTAAATATTAGGCGCTATACAAAGTCCTCATTATTATTATTATTATTAATGTTGGCTCATAAACAATAATTCTTGCTAGCAGTTTGGTAGCGGGCAACGTTCGTTGCTGACAGTTAGGGGGAAGGTTTCCAGAAAATGTGAGGTTCCCATCTCTGACCAAATCACCCCTGCAAATGTTTACGACTTTTGCAACGATTCATCATTAATAATCTTCTGCGTGCCATCTGAAAAGATAATAACGGTATAATCATGCAAACGAATGTCAGAAAAGTGTTTGGCGAGTATTGTTTTGAAGTGGGTTTAACTGACAGAAATGTCTTGCCCAAGCTCTTTCATTCGACTCTGTTACAAATCATGGAGATCCATACAACTGATGGAGATCCATACAACTGATGGAGATCCATACAACTGATAGAGACAACTGATGGAGATCCATACAACTGATGGAGATGCATGCATGTGATGGAAATCCATACAACTGATTGAGGTCCGACAACTGATGGAGAACAGACAAATTAAAGAGGTGGGTTCCATCTTCTACAAAAACACAACATCAGACACCAACTTCGCAATGGATAGGATAGACAGCAATTCTTACCACTTGTCATTTATTTTCTCTCAGAACGACAGACACATGTCTCTTCGTCTTGCTTACGTTTCTTATTTTTTTTATTTTAAAAAATTCGAATTATGGAATTTCTGATGGCAAAATGATTGGTGTGAGGTATTTTCCCAACAGTTCCTTTTGACCCAAGGTCCATATACACTGCCAACATTCTCATGCTGTGAGAGCGTCATGACCTATATACATAAAGCGTCTTGACCTATATACATAAAGCGTCATGATCTATATACATAAAGCGTCATGACCTATATACATAAAGCGTCATGACCTATATACATAAACTCACTGCATGATTTTTCTGGCAAATAATACAGGCTGTCCTCTCCATATCAACCAACCAAACCCTGACAACAACCTATACAATCTAGAAATTATTAAGAGGAAAACATAAAATGCAGAAGTACACTGTACAAATATGTCCTGCACGTGTTTATGTTTCTCATTTTAGACAAATAATTTATTTTACCAAGGAAATAATATTATTTTACTTAACAGACAAACTTAAAATAATAAACTTTTGTATGATACTAGAAAAGAAAAACTCGAATTTCAAAGATAATTATCTTACATGACTGGTGGAGCATTTTTCTTAGTCTTTTTTGACATTTTATACATATTTATCGATCTTTTTTTGAAGCATTTATTTTTGTACAGTGTATTTGTTCATTACTTCACAGTTGTATTTATCAAAAGAAACTGTGCTCACGCTTGCGCATGAAAAATATTACAATGTATTAAGTAAACAACTAATGTTCCTAATGTATCTCCAATCAAAAAAAATATACTGGAAACATTACAAAATGTATTGTTCAATCAGAATTGTGCATCATTTGGATATTTTGTATCGACATTCATCAGATGTCATAATGACGTTACCGCCCTTCAGGTGTCATGTCTATTATTTAATTTAGAATTATGAAAATCTAAATAGATATGTCAGGCTAAAAAAAATTTTTAATGCTTTTGGTCGACGCGTAACGCTTTTGGTAATTTTTGTCCTTAAACCACCCAATCGTATGTATGGTAAGTTATTTTTTAGTTTCAAGTCCAAAGGGATTATTGATGTTTATTTTCGTTTCTCATTTTTTGTCTTGTTATGATTTTAATCTGGCCATTCATATGGAACATTATTCATTCTCTAAAACCAAATATATTTTTATTACTATGAAACATGTCAAGGAAGGCAACTCAAGTTTATACACGATTAGATTTGATAGTAGTTATATCCCTTGTAAATTCTTCACTGATAAAGTTTGAATACAGTAAATTTGTGGATCAAGTCCAAGTAATTATTTGGGAGCTGCAGTTAACATCTGGTAGTTAATGACACTAATTCCTATAAAGCGCTTACGAGACACAGCATCAGATCTGGTTGTTTTCTCTTCCAACATTAATGATTGTGATGGTAAATTAAATTTTTGTTGGAAATATTATTAAACTTTTACATTTTCAGATAAATTATAAATGAAATCTTCATATTGTTTTAACACAAACGCTCATCTTTAAAGCTTTTCCAGTAACACAAGTATACAAGTATCCCTCTAACGTTGATTTGTTGCTGTAGTTTTTACAGGCATAAAATATATTTGTATATGTTTGCAGTAAAATTTATATTTGTACTGAATTTTTAAACAAACATATAATATATGCTTAATTGCTGCCAAAGAAAAAGGATTATTATTCATTAGACTTGTGATAATGTGTAACGATGTCGATTATTCAACCTGCATATCGTATCCTGTAATCAAGTGTAACGAAAGCAATTATTCAACTTCCATACCGTATTTTGTAATAAAGTGCAACGAAAGCAATAATTCAGTTTGCATACCGTGTCTTGTAATCAAGTGTAACGAGATCATTTATTCAACTTGCATACCGTGTCTTGCAATCGCTTCTAACGACAGCAACTATTCCACTTGCATACCATGTCTTCTCATCACTTGTAACGACAACAACTATTCCACTTGCATACCGTGTCTTGCAATCGCTTGTAACGACAACAACTATTCCACTTGCATACCATGTCTTCTCATCACTTGTAACGACAACAACTATTCCACTTGCATACCGTGTCTTGCAGTCGCTTGTAACGACAACAACTATTCCACTTGCATACCATGTCTTCTCATCACTTGTAACGACAGCAACTATTCCACTTGCATACCATGTCTTCTCATCACTTGTAACGACAACAACTATTCCACTTGCATACCGTGTCTTGCAGTCGCTTGTAACGACAACAACTATTCCACTTGCATACCATGTCTTCTCATCACTTGTAACGACAACAACTATTCCACTTGCATACCATGTCTTAGAATTTACTAATCGTGATTAATAATGCCCCTTTCAAGAATTCCATGTTTCGCTCTTTCTCACTCCACTCTTTCTCGACATTATGTTGTAATTGTTGAATCCAAGCCTCTCTTTCTCCAATCATGGAAGAATGACGTTCTGTTTAAATTTTGTAGACACTACGGTATGTCGGTATGCTGGCAATCTGTGCCTGACTCGTAACTCTAACATTGTTCAATGTTTGTCAACATTTATTCTATCATGCAGAGGTTCTGATAAAAAAGCGAAATGTATATAGGACACAAGGTACTAATGAAAAATAGGAACCAGCCTGGAAATAGGTGTGAATAAAATAGAATATATATGGGTTAGGCTGACCAGGATTGGTTAATAATGTAAATTATGCTTTAGGAAAAAATAATCTTTTGAGAGCTTAACTTAGTTGTAAGTGACAAAAATAGAGACATCATTTAATTGATGGAATTTCAGTCCTTTAACAGTCTTGAGTTTGGAACACTCATTACTAAAATTAGCACCTGATTTTTTGGAGCGGAATTGAAAGCACATGTTTCAAACACATGCAGGTCCAGAAAATGCCGCGGCTCATATTCTTTCCTCTACACAGAAGCTGACATTCAGGTTTCATCTATAGCCTACTGATAAATATAGGTTTGATCATGAGCACTCAAAAATTGGAAGTTATTGAATTTTTAATAGCATGGTGTTTGCATAGGTTTACTATAAGAACTGAATTAGTACCGTAAATCTTTTAAGGCCTTTCATATATAACATATCAACACACATATATACAAACAAACACACATACAAACAAACAAACACAAAACGCACACATTTCTTCTTCATTGCATAGAGTGTTATTTCATTTTTCTGCACCACACTGGTTCTATTTTAGGAAACGTTGCATTTACTGTTTCAACGTCCGTTATTAAAATAACATAAACATAAATCTTTTCTCACTGATGTTTAACATTGATATAATTGCATTTATTAACGATGGTGCCAAAGAGCTCGTGCTTTATTAAACATCGATCGTATTTACTGATCTATAAACCATGATTGGAAGATTTGATGGTACCTTAATACAAGGCGAAAGTTACCAGCTTTTGTTAGATATGAGTAAAATATGATGTTTATTAAAAAAAGAGGCGATGATGTATTTGTTCCATTTTGACATAGATTAATCGGAGATGCTTTGTTTCGCGAAGTACAGAAAGTATGATCTTTCATAGGAATACTTTTGGCAGATTGGATTCTTGCCAAAAGACGAAAAATGAAAGCTACAAAAGACACTCCACTATTAAGCACTTCCAGTTTCATTTACAGGTTTTCCAGCATGTATCAAAATTGAAAAGACCATTCTTATCATGGTTTACAAAGTCTGAGATGTATGAATCAATATTATTTCTTCGTTTTATATTACTTAATTATCTGATGAAGCATGCAATAAAAGTTATGATAGTGCGGAAATGATTGAGAACCATGTTTCTGTTAAAAACAGTGTAAATTAGGGAAGCTGATACTGAAGCATCAGATTTAAGAACAATGTAATAATGGTAGGGGTTGGAGAAACAGTGCGGGTACAGCTTAGGGCCTCACAGTCTGACTTTAGTCTGAAGGGGTCTCAAGTTTATGTTATACCAAGTAGGGCCTCGACAGCTTCCAATAGCTTTATGTCTCGCTATGTCTAAAACTGGTACTGTGGATAAGTATGCTATTACAGCACTCCATGCAGCCCCTTCGCTCAGGTGGCCTAGTGGTTTAGGCGTCCGCCTCGGAAGCGGGAGGTCGTGAGTTCGAACAAAGGCCGAGTCATACAAAAGACTTACAAAAATGTTACTAGCAGCTGCCTCGCTAGGCGTTCAGCATAAAGAGGTTAGTGTTAGGACTGGTCGGCCTAGTGTCAGGAAAATGTGACTGGGTGGGACATCATGGTACATATCTGCGGCATGATGCTTCAGTGCTAGATATCACTATAAACTGACACACAGCAGACATCGTAGCGATATGACTGAAAAATTGTTAAAGCTACAATACAAATCCTAATCACACACACACACACACACACGCACACACACACACGCACGCACTCACGCACGCACGCACACACACAATTTTTGTTTAGGGTGAGCCCACACTGGGTAACATGGCTGATACAATTCTTGTTTAGGGTGATCCCACACTGGGTAACATAGTCCATAAAATTCGTTTTTAGGGTGAGCCCACACTGGGTAATAGGGTGTATGCAATTTGTAAATACAGGGTGCGTTGTTAGGCGGGAAGATAATTCGGTTGCAAGTGACATGTCCCCTATAACGCATTTTCAATGTGCTGCATAAATACATTTAATTAATAGTATCGAGTTACTTTTCAAAATTTAATATATCGGCAACAACCAAGTTCACTTGCCAGTTGAGCAGAAAAAAAAGCCTAAAATCAAATGGAATATCAAAATACAAAATTACACCTCCTCTGAAAAAAGACTTTAGTGATCTCTTCTTAACAAGGCTGAAGAAATTATTGTTATGTTTCTTTAATTGTCATTGTCTGTTAGGCTTTTATTTATTCAATGCTATGGGTTGTGTAAAACTGTATTTTATATGCTGACCTAGTCCAAAATCAAGTTCATTTTCTTCCTGACCATAATAATTGATTTTGGTTTTGTAAACAACATGTTTATCTCTATCTGATTCCAGAGCAATGGAAATTTCCCATGAAATGCCGCATCTACATTATGTTTGCCAAATATTATATTATACTTTTTAGTAACAGACCTTTTCTGATGATAGCTTGGATTGTTCTTGAAATGAGCGTTGTTCCCACATTCTGTCTCTTCTTTTGTGTCTTAGTTATTTTTAAAAAATATGATCTTGTTTATGTATAAATTATTGATTCATGCTACGAGGTCTTGAGACAGAATCATTTGCTATGTTCAGTGTTTCATTTGTGCCGGAATTTAATTATTAAAATTATTTATTCACTAAGAATGCAAAGTGCTCTTCTATAATATTCTTGGGAAAAGATATTAAATGAGAATTATACTGAATTCAAATAAGAAAACCTTGGGTTATATTACTCTGATTTAACAGAAGACTGTTAGCAGGCATATCATTACAATTTCAGGCCATTGGTACATTAGTAAATTACCCTCTATAGGCTACTACAGGCACATCAACACCTTCAGGGTTGGAAATTATTTGGAATACCACTAAAGTTTATCTAGAAATGTATTCATTAGGAGTTTTGTTAGTAATGCTAGTATTATTTGATATTTAATTTAATATAATACTGTAAAAAAATTAAAATTATCACTGTTCTAGGGAAATACATCATTTGTTGATTTTTACAAAGCTTGTTGCTTTTCGCTCTTTTCTATCATTTGTTTTAAGACCATACTACGGTTATCCGGTTTACATTGGAAAAATAGTATACAAATATGGGGCAAGTTGATTTATTTAAGTGCTTTTGTTTCAAAGGTAATGCCACCAGAATACTAAATGACTGCTTTATGTGGTTACATTTGTAAAGTATAAAACTGCAATTTTTTCTTTTAAGAACATATAAATAGGGTGCATAGTTAATTATTTCTGGCAGTATCTCTTAAAACATGTTTTGAGTAATTCAATTTGACCAGACAAACACCAGAACAACTCAGTATTTGGATTTCCACCAAAACAGTATGATTTACGAACGATGTGACGTTATATTTATCGGTACAAATATCCGTGGATTATGTATATATTATGACATCTGAAAATCCTGCAAACGTTTCATTTGTTCCACAGATCTTTTTTTGCAAAATGAATCTGATTAACTAACTAACTGTAACTGAATTAAAGCGTATTTTAACAAGCATAGGGTATATTTACGTCCACATTTATACTTTTCATAGATATATGTGATAATATGTTTGATAATGGGGAATCGGTGTTGAAAAGATATTTCTCAGACGGTACATGAATCATACTGAGCTCTATTCACAGATCTTTATGGTAGCATGGATTAGTTTTGTGCAGTTTTTAATATTACATATAGGAATATTTATGTGTATTAGGTATTTGGAGCTTGTTTTGTGGTACGCAGCAAGAAATTCTGAAACGATGCTTCTAAATGCATCCAGATAAATCATACCAATGTAAAGAAAAACCACACGGATTTCAAATTATATGATCACGAATGTTTTGTCGCTTGTTTCATTAGAGGAAAGTCGTGGTAGTAGCACGTTTATAGAACCCGTCAGTGACAAGGATTGTCGTCTTGATATGCTTGGAAATGTAATGGAAACAATGACATCAAGCCAAACTTACATTCTGTCCTGATGTAAACCTATACCCTGGCTGCTTTTGAACTCATAATTAGATTTTTTTGTACTTTCACCACCGAAAAATACTGAAAACGATCATAAGCATATATCTCTCTGATCGAATAGTTTACATTCCACTTTCTCTAGCCTCCCGCCTGCAGTCTGTAGTTACTGACGGCAATCAAATACTACTAAAATTGACCTTAAATTTTACTTTTACTCTCGTGCACACATTCATGGTTGTAATCAATATTGACTATTACTTAGTTTGGAAAATAAATTTATTTATAGGCATTTTTTTTGTGAAGAAATAATGTAATGCTATTTTCATTGTTTCATGGCAGCTACAACAGGTCTGTGTTTTGTTTGTTTGTTTGCTTGACCAGATGTGGCAGTGGAAACACACATAAGGTCATGGTAACAGCAGTTACTGTACGTATCCTTGAAGCCAAAGCGTGTACAAAATCATAATTGTTGATGGATGATGTACATATCTGTATGATAATTCTCTAATACGTTAAACCAATAATGAAATATGGAAACTAATTGGTGAACCCGAAATTCCGATAAAATTGTCAGTTGAAAACTGCAGCTTTTGCACGGCTAAACTATTTTACTGAATCCCGTTCATTAAAAACTTTAATCAAACTGGGATCTCTTTAAAGTGAGCAATTGATCAACATGACTCAGCTTAAACCACGACTGTCAATAGCGGCACATTAATGATGGTCTAATTGCGTCACAGAGAATTCATAAAACAATGTCAAAATAAAATTGGTCTGTTGAAATGAGAATTGGCTGTATATTTTCGCGATCAAGTTGATCTTTAAATTATCGATTTTAAATATTGCCGTGCAGCAATATCATATGCTCAACTTGTGTTGCGTTTATTTTTGTACCAGAGAGTGAGACGTTTTTGAAGATATTTCGCGTTTAACAATGTCCAAAATTGCCATCCTCCGATATGGAGCATTATCTACGAGGCCATAGTGGTATAATAGAGGGCATGAATGCATAACATGTTAAATGCAAGGTTTCCAGCCCATATAAGGAAACTGGCTAAGCATTTAAACCTGACATAGACTTCAGAGATGAGATTGTAAAACGATTTTTAAGAAAGAAGTTTCAAATGCGGTTGCAACATGAGAAGACAGTTAAAATACGTGCGGATATATAGTTTAGATGGGCATGCAATCCCTCAAAGTATATAACGACTGACTAATAATTATTCATCTGTTTTGATGATGCATGCCAAACTCGCTTGAGATGTTGGTCTTGATGATAGGTTCCAGAGTATCGTATATACTTCTATCTACATATCTACTTCTTGCGAAACTGCTCTAATTCTTGACTATTATGTTATGTTAGCGGAGAGGAAAGTATATAATTAAAGTATTTTACCTACAAAGTAACATTCACTTACAGCCTTCAACGAAGAAAACCTGGAGGACACCACGTCTAATAAATATTTGGCTGTGGAAGTTTTATCAGAACTCATTGGGCCACACCATACGCACAAATCAGTTAAAAAGGCAAAATGCATGTTCGTATTTTTTGCAAAGAAAAGTACGCATGGACAACTCACGGTCCAAAGCTTCTGCATAAATTGCATGTTCAGCTCATCAGTGTAGGCATTTAGGATACCGAAGACTTCATTAGATCTTACTTGCAATTTGGCCCTTAGTTGTTCTTTAATCTTTAGGTTGGATAGCTCTCGCTATAAAGATTCAAGGCCTCTAACCTCAACTACTATTGCTAGTAAGAGCTTCCATATAGGAATTTAAATTGGAGAAGAAAAAAGCCACACTTAATTTAAGGACCTGTATAAATTGTATACTGCTTTAAATTAAGAAAATGATTTTATAGTGTACTGGAAGATGCACGGGTAAAGAATTTGCTGCTGTGTCTACGAGGTTGTTAGTTATTTGCATAACATGTGTAACTATTGTTTGGTTGTTCTTGTTTCCCCAGACATCCAGCCAAATTGTTTGACTGTCTCACCATCAGTGCTTATATTGCGGTATCAGTTGGTAGTGTACCTTGCCCAACGACTCTTAACTTTGTCCTGATCAAGGACATTGGACTTAAAGCGCTATCACGGTACTCCAGATTGGTACTGATAATTGTAATACAAACTGAAACATTGCTCAATGATTTGCTGATGCATAAATACCGTTGGAAAAAATGGCAGGTTGATATATCTGTTTTCACTGTTTGTCACAGCTATGCCAGGAAAGATTTGATGAAAAATCCACACCTACACATTAAGCAGCGCTGGTGACCCCCCAAGCTAGTTCTTTAAGGCTTTGCATGATTGATACCGTGGTCCGTTTGCCTATCAATCTGTGAGCATTACACATTTTCCGGAGTCGAGGATCTCATGTTGAATCTCACATCGCAAGATTCCTCCAAACATGTTAAAGGGCTTACAGTTGCTAATCTCCGTGTAAATGATGAAGTCGTCAAAAAAAAAAAAAAAAACAACAAAAAACAACAACCGAGTCTTGGATGAGACGCAGTCTGGCAGATAACTCCTGAATATGACGAAGAGGATGATTTCAAGCTCGTTCCTTGTGGACGTCCTTGACCACTGCTACCTTGTCGGAGGATGCGCCATCAACACTAACTTATTCTTTTCGTATCGATAGGACAAACTGGATCCATTCGTAGTTGCAGTTGTTTTCAAGCTTTCTAAACCGAAGTGAGGTATACAATGGCTGAACGCATTCAAAAAGTCGAAGATGATCAGATCATTGTGTCTCCCCTTGTTAGTAGACGCTGTCATTAACGTGTAAGAGCTGCATGTTGTGTTTCATAACTTCATTGTGCCCCAAATCTATGTTTTCACTCGGTTAGTATCGGATGCTTGTCAAGATGCTTTACAACAATGCTGGTGATCATATGTTATTGAATTTTACAACAGAAACGGAACGGTATTACTGGCTTTGAATATGTCTCTTGATTTGGAGTCAGTACAGCTAACTCCAAACCGAGAGACACTAGCTGAGTTACAGTCGTAATATATTGCCTACACTCACACGTTTTCTGAGAATGATAGTTATTTATATTGTTAACGTTTAGTATGTATTGTTGCAGATCCTTTTCTATTACTTTTATATTTCATCTGATTTTAAATTTAACTTTTTCTCAAATTAGCACCATTAATATCGAATGACAAAGCCAGTAGACTGTTTGCCTACAAAACTCCACCGTTTCCCCTAGTACAAATACACGAGGCACACACCCTAAGCCTCGGTTTCGATATGCTGGATAATGCGATAACCGAATTACCTTAGTGAAACTTGTATATTAAGCGTTCAACGAGGTACTGCTTTCTCTTTTCGAAACTGATGTTTGTTAATGTAATTCGTGTGGGCTGCTGCATTAATACTCCGGATATTAACATGTACACTCCATACTACCAAACCTTTTACGAAAAGACTTTAGTTACACATTGCCTTGGTTTAATGCAATAAAATATTTTGCTTTCAGTAGCAAGATTATTGTATTTGCATTTGAGAGTACTTTCCAAGTGTTAATTTTAATTTACAAGTATAAAAGTAGAGAAACGAAGCGATAAATGACACGAATACTGAAGAACACGTTATGCTAAACCTCGCTTTGTCTTCCTCAGTAATAATAAATAAAATGTTGTAGTTAAATGAGTACAAAGCTATTGAGAAAAACCGAAACCTTTTTGCATCAGCTCACTTAGAAGCAGGAACGCCATCATAATTAGTTTCAAAAAGTGGGGACAAATGTGTAATGGTCAGCTAATACGTTCTACGGATGTAGGCCAAAACATGTTTTGAGGTGAAATCCGGGGGAGTGGGCTTCAACATAGCACGAAGCTGAATGAATCGCCATAACATTTTAGGATCTACTGACAAAAGTATCAATTACTTTAATCGAGTAAATTTTCATTTCGAAAATTATTTGTTGTATTTATTCTATTTGTTTGAAGGATTAGATCAGATTGTTTACCTTGAGATGGTTGGCGTTCTTGAATGGTATTGTCGCTCAACACTAATGCCACATTTGTTTGCTTTTGAAGGAAAATTCAACTCTTGTATTCAATTCGAGTTCGTCTTCGACCCTTCTCTAACCATGTGAACAAGAGAAAACAGGGAAGATGAATTGTATAGTGCCGGTAAAAACAATATTCAATAGCGTTTTTAGAAGTTTCGAGTAAGTTATTGCGGCATTAACCGTTGCTATTATTGACATTTTCACTGTAAATGACGACACTCTATGTCTAACGAAACAATGAGTCCGTGTGAATACTGAGACTTCAAACATTTCTTCCTTACATGTTGCAATTCACATCTTTGATATGACATAGAAACATTATACTAGATTCACGTTGATATCACACAGAGAGTTGACATGCAGGGAATTTACAAGTATGAAATGCACATCATAGGGAATTTACAAATATGAAATACATAGCATAGTGAATTTTCAAGCATGAAATATACAACATAGTTAATTTACATGTATGAAATACACAACATATGGAATTTACAAATATGAAAACAGAACATACGAAATTTACAAGTAATTCCAAAGTGTAATCGTGTGATCTCATACGTAAAATTATAAACTCACGTTTTCGTCAAATCCTGTATTAATTGATCTGACCACCTTTATCATATTTGTGCAAAACCCCTAAATTGGGCTCCAGAAAACGTGTGCAGCCAATATTCTCACTCTGCATAGTTCTCGAGGCATCTCGTTTACCTTATACACATAATAACCTGGCTACATTGAGGTAACCGCGTAATACATAATTGCTTTGCAGCGTGAAAACCATTTGTATTGCCGAACAAATTAGACCAATTAATTTTTAATAATGCAATGTAATATGTCTTGCTGCAATAAACAATATGATATGTCACAGCTCAGTGTTATAACTGGATTGTTTGGGCGTATGCTATTTAAAGAAGGTCAGTTGTTAGTTGTTTAGTATTATTCATTCTGATGATTTTTGCTTATTTTTTGTTGTTGTTTCCACTTTGAAGAATTATGATATCAATGCATTTAGTTTTGGGCATTTAAACATTTGGTTTTGGGCATTTAAACATTTGGTTTTGGGCATTTAAACATTTAGTTTTGGGCATTTAAACATTTGGTTTTGGGCATTTAAACATTTAGTTTTGGGCATTTAAACATTTAGTTTTGGGCATTTAAACATTTGGTTTTGGGCATTTAAACATTTGGTTTTGGGCATTTAAACATTTGGTTTTGTACAATAATATTACTGAGTAGATACAGGTTTGTTTTCAAAACGAATAGTGCAGATATTCATCCGTTAATAGAAGTGTCCTTTGTTCATCGCTTGATCTTAGATTTGTTTAACTGCAGAATAATCAGCTTTGCTTGAAGACTGCGTTCTCTTGAGTTTAAAAGCATACACACAAAGCCTGCAACTTTAGACATAGTACGTGAACATCTTACGAATTAATATAGAAGTATATTTAAAGTCAAAGTATACATTTCTTCATAAAACTCAAATATCGTCGAACGACGATAGATAGGCACACTTTACTAATATTTCGAAACGGAGGAAATCTGGATCAATGAAAATAATACAGAAAACTGATAGGATGTGCATTTCTTCAACACCTTAAATGGATTTTGATTATATCCTCAAAATAAACTGTTACAGCAACCAATCCTCTTGTTGCATGAATTTTATTTCACTTACAATCTTTTGAATGATGTAGTTCACGTTATAGAACGCGAATATAAAACAATTTATTCAAATATGATATCCTTATTCATGTATTTGCAAAATAGAGAGAGTGACGATTAATTCATGTGTGGCTTCCAGGAGTTTGCTAAATTAAAAGAGATCAACAAATTATCTCCTTTATAAGATGGATGCCACTGTAGGTTGTAATTGAAAACAATTTAAGTACAAAATACAAACAATTTATTTCTCTGAAATGCAAAGCGAAAATTCAAGAGGCACTTACAGTATTGTCAATAAATTTAATAATTTTAAATGTACTATCACAAGTCCCAAAAACAACATGTTCCGAATGGATTCCAGTAGTCTTGAATGTCATGATGTACCATAATGATGCAATCGTGAATGTCTTTGCATGAATGCACACTAATATTAAAGTAATGTATAACCAAAATCAATGAGCAATTAGTAATTCCAATGACTAATTGAAATAAATTAATCCTATCTTATTAAATATGAACACAACTGTTGATTCTGATTAAAAAGTATCCCAAAGACTGAGCTAATTAATTGTTGATCAAGCCTCTATTTATAAAGATTTTCACTTGACCGTGATGTACTCATTGCTATGAAAAATTCCAATCCATTTGTAAACAAATCTGTTTCAAGAATATTCTGAACTCAAATGCTCTGTCATCAAATTATTTACATCCTACAATCATGGACAAAAATTAAGCACACAATTAAGTACACATAGGATTATATGTAAACAATGCGTACAATTTCAACAAAGCAGCTGTTTGATATAAAACATAATTGTCAGAATAAACACCAATGAACTCTATTGATTTGATACAGCCTATTTGAACGGAAGTAAATTCACTTATGAGTCCATTTACCCAGTTAGTAATCCTTGTATCAACCAAAAGGTTGTTATGTCTCCATATCGCCTGCCGCTTATATTTTTTTAAGAAGCACTCCATAGTTTCGTAATAATGGCCATAAAACGAATATTTCATTATAGAGATACACATACGTTATCCCCCTGTAACTCCCCTTTTTATTTATAGTAATGTCAGTAATAAATAATTTAGGGCTGTATGAACAAAGGAATATTTATAGCTAATACAAACTATCTGTGACAGTCTGCTTCGAGCTTATGTTGTCGGCTGTAATATAGATTAGGTGGCAGGGTCCAGTTTCGTAAATTGGCCCCTGGCAAATTTCTTAACTTAAGGCTATGGTGTGACTTTTTCAGCTATTATTGTTTACTATTTATAGATATGGATATATTTGTGAACTAGGTGTTTCGGGCTTGTGTTGTTATGGAAATTGATGTCAGGCATGTACACTTTCCATAGTTGCTCTGCAGTATGTTGATAGTTAAATACCAATAGTCGGCTAGGAAGAAGAGCTAGCCTCCCATAGCAGTAGACACGTGGGTTCAAGGCAAGTAGAGTATCTCAAAAACGGCTTGGATGACAACTATTCTGAATTGCATCAAACTATTTAGTAGACAATGTTTTTCAAAATTTTCATCCAGAGAAAGAGCTTGCGTTTGCACTGTGAGCACCACATGCTGTCAAAAATGGCCTTTAGATGTGAAAAATGCATGTATAAAATAGGGGTTGGGGTGCATAAACTTCTTCTGCTATGAACTGCCATTGACTTCTCTGGTCAAGTGAATACTATTCTTATGCTTTGTTTTAATATAGGTATCTAAAAATATGGACTTTTCTTGACCTCACTTGTGTATTTGATTTTTTATGATTTTTTTATACTAGGTCGCTGATTGAGGTATTAAATTTGTACATAAAAACTGGTCCCTGCCCCCTTAGTATCTGACTGAATTCTCCTTGCTTTGCGTTCGATCGTTTTAGAAATTTAAAAAAAAAAGAGTCAATTTCTGGGAAAACGGTCTAGTGATGATTACATTTTATCTCACGGAAACTAGTTTGGGACATGTATGTTATTGCCATGCAACAGCAGTGTTTCCGATATTTTTAGTTTGTTATTTTGCGGAGTTGGAAACTGATTTTTCTGGACGGTAGAGAGGGGTTAGTTTTATCATTTAGGGATCAAATTGACTCGGAAACATGTTCACAGTACAAATACCTTCACAAATACGCAGTTATCGTTCTCCAACAATCATGAAAACATATCTAGTTAATAATGTCTGATCTAACATCAAAAATCCTGATTTGCCATAACATAATGCGATTGTAGACCAGGGTCTATGTTGTTTGTTCTACTGATTACTCCTTACAATCTGCACAGACCCAGATCTGTATCCACATTATGGGACTGCAGATCTGGGTCTGTGCAGTTTGAAGTTGGGCACAACATGTAAGCGAGTATATACGGTATAAAGACATTGGAATGCTACCTTAACGACTGACAAAGTGTCTCAAACTCCATTATTAACTCGGTTAAAATAGCGTCCTTCTGTTCTCATCCTGAGTAATTAATACCAGAATTTAAGGTCGATTAGCTCGTTTAGTGCCTGATTGTAAGATTAGCAATAATATCCAACATCGCACTTCCAGCAAATAATACAAAATACATGTGACCATATTGTAAATTGTAGACAATAAAGACGCAAGAAGGAAAAACCTAACATATAATGAGTTTACATTTGAATCGTACTGATCTTAAACATTGGAATGTCAAAGTGAAAATATGTTAGTATTTTTGTCTTGTAAAGGAAGTTGTGTTGAAAATTATTGATCACACTCCCAATACGTACGCAATAATAAATATGTTATAACTATTGCCGCAATGCGAAATTTAGCACCTTCATGAAATTAAAATTACAATCGAGATGTTTGAAAATATTTTGGTCCATCGACCTCGGAAAAATGGTGTATTTCTCAAGTTTAGTCAAGTGTTTCTTTGAAAAGAAAGCCACAAGTTAACATTGTTAAAACCATATTGCTTATCTGCCTATATCAGAGGTGAAAGACGTGCTCGATATTAACCATGGAAAAACACATTTTCATTAAGTCAATACATATCTGTAGTGTTATATTAGGCAGCAAAGGGGTTACTAACAGATTACAACACTGCAAATTTACATGCTTCGTTTATTACCTAACATCCGTGACAGACTTTGATATTTATCTTGACTGTAATCAATGCCTCGTGAAAGTGGAATGAAATATGCTACTACAATATCTCTAGCGCCACCGATGCAAACATGCTTTCAGCAGAAGCTTCTGATCAATTTGTATTCATTCTTGGTTCTATGCAACAAAACGAACGTTTCATTTGTATCTGAGTGACGTTGTTTTTGCCGAGTCAACAGGGAGGTTTGGGCTGAGAACACATACCAACAACTTGAGCATTCCACCATTTAATGAACAATGCTTAGGAGTGCCTTTTAAATGACGTCATGTACATAAATTTGTCAAAATATTTAATTTGCTTTCGTTGTTTTTAATCAGATTCAAATGTCGAAAACATGTTGAAATTAAGCTCGTGATCGATCTAAAAAGGCCAAAAAATCGTGGTTAAAGATGGTCTCACTTCCATATATGTACGGCTTTCCTCGTCTAAAAATTGTAGACGCGTAATATGGTCACATGACAAATCAAAACTGTAATCTAAGGTGCAACGGAGTGAGTAAGGGTCTATGCTTTCACATTAATTTATGTTATAATAAAAGACTTTGTACTGCTGTCGCCTATGGGATGAAAGATCATCATGGATACAGAAGACCAATGGACCTGCACACATAGAAGGGTAAGACAAATCCCAGCAGCTTATTGACATGAAATTCTACAAGGAAATATTCTGCATAGGTCTCAACTCTTGACAACATTTCAAGAAATGAAGTTAACTTTATTATAGTCAATTAAACATGCTTTAAATGAATCAAGTATGGCTTTCCATACTAACTTTAAAACAGTGGCACAGATAAAAGAAAGAGTAATAATTTACAGTTAAACTGGGTTCAGAAATTTGTTTCCTTCTTGCGTGAAACTGGTGAACTACTCAGTCAATGTTCATAAGTTGGCTAGGGCCGGAATATTTTAACCCAAAACTAAAAGTTTCCAACCCTCAATATCTCGAAAAATTCTAACCCAGATTTGTGGGCAAAAAACGTGTTATATCCATTGTATTAGTTGAAAAGAATTAATTAGCCTCATGTAAAAGAAACAAATCTGGTTTGAATGAAACTCCAAGATATCCTCTACCCCTCCGTCAAAATAAATGGTCTGTTACTTAGATGACAGTTTATTGTTCTCCATAGATACAGCTGTTGCAGATAATGTAAAACTATCATTAAGTTTCTGTCAGTCCATAACATCATGTAGCACAGATAATAAATAATATTGCATACATCATGTGTCACTTTCTATGAAGTTCCTAACAGTCGGAACACTCCTCATATTCCAAACCTATTTCACAGATATGTTCATGCAAAGGAGTTCTTTGGAACCAAAATATGTGTCATATTGGATATCTATTGTCAGAAAGAACGTTCAATAAAGCAGCATGTCTGCATGGCATTCCCTTGCATGCATTATTAATGCCATACTGATATAGCTACATGCACATAATATTCATGAAGATGGCTAAGATGCACATACACAAAGCACTCATTGTTTCACATCGTTTGATGGTAAAAGTACGTAGAACAACCCTCTCAAATCCTACAATTTGAACTTTGTCAATGGCAGTAAAACACATGTGATGCAACGTCCAGGCCTGAAGTAACAAGAGTGCCACAAAATGCATTATTTGCCCATATCGTGCCCTTTTCTCTACTAACTCCCTTGACCTTGGAGCTACAAACCTGCCAGCTGCATGATAGGATGTGGAACTAGATAAAAGTTCATGAAAATATATTAAGTGATTAAAAAGTGACAGCTTAGATAAGGAAACATGCCAGTGACTTCACTTGGTTTTGACCTTATCCTTGGGGGTTGAGGGTATAAATATGAATACACGAGACTCAACTAAGTCTAGACATAATAGCTTCATTGGTTTAAATGTTATACGTATACAAGGACACAGATCACTGATTTAACATATTCCCTAGATGTGACCATAATCACGAGACGCACGTCATGGATATGGTATCTCTAATTATGATATATAACTATATATATTGACTAGACGGTGTGTCAAATGCCATACACAGACTCCCTTTTCGCTATGTTAAGTTCACAGCATGGCAATGGAAAATGTATTAAATTATATATATTGGTGGAGTTTCTTCAAAGTTTAAAGTCTCTCCAGATATCAAAATGTTATAAGCTGGACAAGCAAATAATAGCAGAAGGATGCATCGATATAGTGTCAACATCATATTTACCAGTTTAAGATGTGTGTAAAAATACATCAACAGTTATATCATAGTTTAACATGACACCAACAGTTATCGTACCTTGAACTTGTCCTTGATAAATGATATAAAACATGGTACCTAACACACTGTCTGTATTAGTTACATACATTCTTCCTAATATATTTAACAGCTTCTGAGCTATAGCCTGAATACAAAAATTGAGTACCTAAGCATTTAAGATGGAACCATGAAAGTGGTACATGAAACACTATCAGATTATCATGCATGGACCCTGAAAGTGGTACATGAAACACTGTCAGATTATCATGCATGGACCATAAAAGTGGTACATGAAACACTATCAGACTATCATGCATGGGTATCAACATATTCAGCTTCATCTCTCTCCTCGGAAGAAATCCAAGCATATTAACACGTGACATTAATTTTGTGGCTAAATCTATGAAAGTCACGATAGGTCAAGATATAACATTTTACAATGTTTGATAATACTTCTTTGAAAAACGTAAAACAACAGCCATATATATCGGATTCAACCTTTGTGATTCAATTGACAAAAATGTGAACGAAGACTTTAGAAGTAAATTGACACGTAAAAAGACTGCAAAATATGAACGGCTTCTAGGCTTTATTTAATTAAGTATTGAAACGTTTGTGGGGTTTTCTTATTCCCCTTTTTCATATTTGCACTTGCATCTTTGTAACATAATGTGAACTACCAAATTCGTAACACTACTGATACATGATGGTTGATACGGTAAGGATGGTGTGATTTCTGACCCATGCAGACCATTTTGCAAGTGTTGCACATGCAATTATAGCATGACCACATAAGTACATGACCAGATAAGTACATCGTTCCTCGTACAGACACAACGAAACGCATATTAGATCGAGAAAAGTTAGAAGGAATACAGATATTCAAACGTCCAATCTAGGTTTATTGTAAAATCTGATCCAAAATGTCAGAGGAGTTTGTTAAATCTTCTTCTTCTTCTTCTTCTTATTATTATTATTATTACTTCATCAAATACGGGTATGTACATTCACATGTTGATAAAAGAAGTGCGTGTTAAAAAAAGAGATCGATGGACAAATCGGTTTGTGTTAATGTGTACGTATGAATATGCAAGGATGTGTATATGTATGTTTGTATGCATATATGTGTGTATGTAAACATTCATATGGACGACCCGGACTTTTGTGCTATCCGAATATAAAGATGAATACATAGCTATGTGTTTAAAGAAGATTACTAAGAATTGTTTGCTGTTTGATTTTGTCAATGACGTATGCATAAAATGATTCCGGATTTTTGTGTGGTTTACTATAAGCTTGTTCGTCTTGCTATCGGAAGAATAATGTCTCTTTATACATTTTCAAATGTTGCTGTACCAGTCCACGTTTCTACTTTTTTTTTATCTTACCTTTTCGTTATTCAGTCCTTATTTCGCTGAAAAGTTTACTGTTATAAATTGTAATTCATTTACTTTTTCTCCAAAGGAGGATATCGACCGTAAATATACCAATATATTGATCTGTAGTAGCTAGTTCAAAGATTTATCTTTTACCATGTTATCTACAAAAGTACGTCAAAAGGTGTATTTTGATACGTTAACTAACGATAGTAAAACATCTGCAGACTGTCGTGGACTGGGAATGCCCATAAAGAGAAACAACGTCTTCAACTTTTTTTTCAACGGAAACAAATACAAGATTATGTCCTTACACGAATATAGTAACTTTACACATAAGGATGATAACTATATTGATTATTTTGTCTCACATGAGCCAAATTCAAGAGGAGTAAGGATAATATTCAATAGCAACACTGAATTAAAATTACATAGGGGAAGAAAAGATTTGTGAACGTTGGTTAATTTACTGAAAATGGACCCTGAGCACACAAAATAATAGATGAACCATATTAAATTGTATGCACATAATTCAAATGATCCCAATTTGTAGGCAGTGTGGACGAAATAATCAACGAGTCTTAATACTCGACTGGATATTTTAAGTAGTGATTCAAATTTAATATTGGATCTGACATTGGATTTGGAAGAGCATGTAACTGTTAATAACATAAAAGCTAGTAAAAGTAATACTAAGTGATAGAGGAGCATACAATGGATAACTATTATAAATAATTAATCCACATCTAAGACCATACAATTGGCACAGGATAAAGCCAATAAAACAAGGTAGATTGTCTTTTTTCACGTAAACTTAGTAAATGCCAAAATTACATTAAGTTACCGATTGGAAAAATCGATTACTATTATTGAACTACAACTTAATAACTTTGCACACGAGAAAGGATTGTGGAAAATTATACTAATTCTTTTAAAAGATCTAGATTATTCCACAAAAGTGAAATCAACAGAGTAAAACAAACAATATATACTACATGTTTATAATCCTGCTGAATTAAATGATATAAATGTTGCCGATACCAGTATGACATTGATATGTGTCTACTTTTAGAAGTTTTATTAATGGAAATTAGGGACATTGCTATCTCACTTGATACAAATAATATAAAACTTCTGGGGAAAATGGGGAAAAATCTAGTTACAGAAATTGATAAGGATGAAAAATAACTTTCATACATATATTCAAGAAATAGAAGAAAAAGAAAATAGTTAAATTTTTTTTATAAAGGATACACGCCAAAGTTTTGTGATTAGGAATAGAATCTAGTGGATTGAATATTGCGAAAAACCATCAAAATATTTTTCGAGAATGGAACTTTATAAATAAAACTATTAGTATAAAAGAGAATTACGAAGAAAATATTTTAATAGTAACTTCTAATCATAATCGATAAATATTACATATGTTGATTTGAATCAATTACCAAAAAAAAGAACCGCAAAGACGATTCCTTAAAGGTAGCTACATTGATAATAACATTAAAATAATTCACTGTTCACATAAATACAACATTCCTGGTCACTTAAGTTTTATTAATTTTGAAAAACATTTGATGATTTTATTGACCTTTTTTGATAATATGTTATATAACATTTTAATTTTAGGAATCTGTAAACCAATGGATTGAAATATGTATAGCTAATAAATCATCAGCATTAATACAGAACGATTTTAAATATAATTTCTTTGCTGTATGTACGGGGGATACACAAGGAGATACAATTTCATCATACCACATTATACATTGTGCAGAAATATTGCAAATTCCGAAGGTTACACATTTGCAGATGATACAACACTTGAAAATTCCCGAAAATCATTCTATTCTGCTCTAAATATTTTAGAGGTTTTGTTCGGTAATATTCGGTCTGAAAGTAACCATAACAAAACCAGATTAATATGATAGGAAGTAAACAAATTAGTCAACGTGTATATCATCAAGCTAGATGGAACATAAGTTGGGTGAAATCTCAGTTTAATCTTTTAGGCGTATAGTTTTCGGTTAACCTAATGGGTTGATCTGTACTTTCGATCTATTTTGTTTCTTGTTTGCTTGGATCAAAAAGAGCGTCTAATTGATCTGTAATAAGTATATATAATCATCAATGACTTATTTTAAAACCTCAGTCCGTTTTCTGATTTCATTTTACGAGAAATAGTTCGACATGCTAGTCTTTACTGTTCTGTTAAATCTCTCCACAATGTATTCGTTTTCGTGTATGTAAAGTGAAAGGTATAAAATATTTTCTTTTCCTAGCAACCCTTTAACTTCCTTGTTATAAAACTCTTTTCTTTCATCATTATGTATCTTTTAAAATTTCACTCCTTTATGATTTCTTTAAAGGCATTGTGTACGCCATCTCCATTTCTTGGTTTCACTTTTGCAGCCCAAACATATTTTGAAAGCAATTTTTATAACTGTCCACTAGTCATCCACATGACTAATACATTCTTTTGTAGAGAAATATTTTTATTGTTTGCTTGTGCAAACTTGTTTTCTTCACAAATCCATTCTCGGTTAGTTTTCTCTTCAATGCCATTTATTACTCTGCAAGGTCACTATCTATACTGTGGTCTCTTTATCCCATTCTTGATGTGTTCTGTTTTGTTGCTTACAGTCGATGTTTTGGTTGTTCTTTATTTTCCCTCGTTTTCCCTAATCAAAAGAAATACACAAAGCAACACAAAGCTGAGTAGTACGTATAAATTCGTCTGCATCCTGATTTTAAAAGATGAATAGTAATTTCAAAACTTAAATACCTGATTAATTTCTTTCAGGTTGTCAGAATATTCATTGCAATTATTTGTATATTTCTTTTATTTGGAACTTATGGTGAGTTTAACACACACACACACACACACACACACACACACACACAAATGCTTATTTTTTCAACCGCTTTAGTAGTTGCTTCTGACTTTCTTGAATGTGTTGTGAATGGCATGGAGCACATAGCAATGAATGATTGTTTCTTAGATGAAGTTAAAGTACCCTCCAGCCAAATAAGGTTATACATGCCTTAACATTTTTATAACATTGACCTCTGAATTTTCAGAAAAGAACGTTTCCCAGCTGAAGACAGTATAAATCCAAACATTAAAAATAAATATTGGCAGTTTAATTTTCTTAGGCATGCAGTTCAACGCTTTGCTGCAAAGTGTAGCTTTCGTGCCTGAACATATTTTTGTGTAGAAAATATTCAGCAGGCAAATCGATTTCTCACTAACTGATGGGTACATAACTATCGGGAAAATCTGTGTAAGGAGACGAGCATTATTCATCCCATAGAGACTATATAATTTTGTTTCTCCCAATAATCTAGGTCACGGTGATATATTATTGCAGTTATGGGTCTTCTATATTCATTTTCTGCAAGTATACAATGTCCATTTCTACACATTTTCCTGTGTACCTCGGAAAAAGCCAAATATACAATGTCCATTTTTACACATTTTCTTGTGTACCTCGGCAAAATCCAGTTCAATGCTTGGATATATCTGATGAAATTCTTTTCGCTCCCAAGAAAAATCACGCAATCGTTTACTAACGAGACATTTAATACTTCAGTCTTTGAATTTTATGACCAAATGTCAGAATACATGTCTAATGTCATTAAAGGGGTTTGTTGTTTGTATCGATTTGCATTAATTACTCAAGATTTCTTGAAGCTCTTATCCAGAGCCTACTATTCATCACCATTATTCATTATCAAAGCGGAAGTCTAGCTTTTACTCCAAGTCACAGTAGTAAAATAACCTTGTGAAAGTGGAATTTAACTCCACAGGAGTTGTTGTGTGATTGACATACCTACCATCTTAATCACTTGTATGATCGCAGAGTTTAACTACTTTCCCCAACCTTAAATCCTGTATTGTCGTTGTGGTACTTTATGTTTGTATATGAAAAAAATAGGTACGAAGAAGGCCTGGATGAAATGATAGAAGACCTTCAGCTCAAGTGGAATTTTAACAGATGATAAATATTGTTTAATTAGGTTATAAAATTCTCACACGAATAATGGTTAACTACAATCTGTATTCTAGTACGTTAATTGATAATTATGTTAATTTTTTTTAATGGCATGAGAAGATTGCAATATTGAAAATGAGACATATCAAGTTCAATGAGGCAGTTTAAAAAAGAAACAAAACATCATTTCGTCTATGTAGATCGCTTGAGTGAATTCATCCTAGATGTGTTACATGTGAATTATTAGTAATAAAAATTAAAAAATACTGCTTGATAGAGTTTCTTTGTTTCCGATTCAACCGAACCAGATTGAAAATGTAGAGTATTGAATGAATTATAAACTTAAATGATCTCAACAAGATATTTTAATGTATTCTAGAAATGTAACTGCCACTGTACTGTTCTGTAAATGTACGTGGATAACACAGCTTTGAGGAATTATATTCTAGGCCTGATGATATGAACGGACTCCACAAAAAAAATGCATCATAGACAAAAAGAAACAAGGAAGAAATGGACAGCATTTCTCTAATCAGTAACACTTCCTTCGATTCTTCATATAAAACTTGGATTTTTTCTTTTAAACTAGATAAATCTATATGTATGAATAACTGTGAAGATATGCATGGAAATATGTTTTAGAGTATAACTTTAAACGTATAATAGGACTAGTCTTGGTGATATTGTGTCCACTTTTTACCTCTTAGTGGTTATCTGGTATTTGGAATAATTACTAGTTAGATATCTGATTACAAAATAATCCTCAATAGATAACAGATGATTGTTAATACCTAAACTGTATTTCAATTGCGCCCTGAGAATCTGACATCAGTATGTAAAGTTCATTCTAAACTACTTGGATGACATCTGCAATCGAGAAGCCAGCAGTCAAATTGCAAATCTTTTTTAAACACCATTTGTTTTTCTCTTATATCTATTTCAGTGATCCTTCTCCAATCTGAATATCTGCAAATTTAGTCCCAATTTTTGCTTGTTCTTTTCCCCTAATACGATTGAAGAGGATCGCTTCAATGTTTTTCAGTGAGACATAGCTAAATCCCAATCCACTTTACCGCGATAAACTGGAAGGAAAGCAAACGATTCAGACTAATGTTGTAATTGTTTGGGCCGTAAAAGTTTCGTCCTTGATTAACACTCGAGTAAACCCAGATATTCAGTTTAATAAGTGATATTTATTAGTATTAAGAGTTATGGCCTTCCTTCATATACTTTATTTTGGTCTCAACCGATAACAGTGTAATGTATTCAATTAATTTACGGACATTTTTTGAAAGGGAAATATATGAAAAGTACTACTGAGATAGACAGTGGAAGACAACCGAAGACAACCGAAGACAATGGAAGACAGTGGTAAAGGATATAACTGGATAAAAAATGCATTATTATTAGCAATGAACTGACAAGATTGGTTCTGTCTTTGACTTTCCAGACCGCAATATTTATGAAAAGTAAGTTCTAATGCCACACAAACTCAAGCAAGTATATATATATATATATATATATATATATATATATATATATATATATATATATATATATATATATACAATCACACGCTTTTACACACATGCAAAAATATATTGATACGACCACACACACACACACACACACACACACACACACACACACACAGAGAGAGAAAATCGTTTCCTGAATAACTGAATGAAAACTTTACATTGATTACTGACTCCACATCATATTTCTTAAAAGATCACTGGAAATATGAAAAAGGACAGAACAAGTATGTACAGTAATTTACTTATATATGTGTACTTGGCGTATAAACAAATCTATTTTATTCTTGAAATGAGCAACACATTATTTAAATAATTATAGAACGTTATGTTAGTAAAGACATACGATGCTTAGTAATTCTTAATTTAAAAGTTTAAATATAACAAATACGTCGTGGTTCGGTTATACGTGTTTCGCTTGAATACGAGTACTGAAGAACGTTTTACAACGATCTTAAAAAATATTCTCTGATTACAAACGTGTTTTTATCCTAGTATAAAAGTGTAGACCAATTCAAGTATGCGGTTTTAATGACACTAATCAGACCAACAACCGTTTGTCAATTTGCCATTTGAGATTGATAATTTCAGTATTTCGTCACACTGAGAGGAAGTATGCATGCTACTTCTGAAAAAAAGTATATTTTTCATTGAAAACAGAACTGCATAATGGATATTTAAAAACTTCATTAAAACTTTCTAAGACTGGAATAAAGTCATGTAGTTTTTGTTCTTTTAACAGAAAATAGAATGATACAAGTGTAAATTCAAAGTTAACTGAAGATTATCTCTAAGCTTTGAGTCATTAGTGAATTTAGTTCAATAGTTAGACTGTTAAACATTTACCGATTGTTTGTTTTTCCTTAATTTCGGAAATTTTTCCCATTCAAGGGAATAATTTTTATTTTTATCCTGAACATTATCAGCAGATAAATCTTCTTCATGTTAATGAATTGAATATCCTATTATCTATGTATACTATTAATATATTAATATCCTTTTATATAGGTACACATAATTTGTATTTATTCATTTATATTTTACAGTGTCATTAACAATTTCTTTTTATCAAATATTTACCTTGACTACAGCTAATGTTATCACATTGCAATGTCTCCACAGAAATATTTTTTAACTCACTCTAACATTTAAATTAATTTATTCCTACACATACATTTCTAAATTTTAGTAGAATTATTTTGAACCGATAAACATGTGATTGTGTCATTGCTTATCAAACATGCTCAAATCAGCTGCCTATGTTAGGAAGTCATATTTAAAAGGCATCCCATTTTCAGCATAACATGTAACATATAAAATTAACCCGCTTATAACACTCTTCTATATTACAGCTCTGTTTAGTAACTCCCATAGGTGGCTGTCTTACAAGGTTTTCTTGTATTGAGATCATTCAGTTGGTTCGTCTAGGGAATTTCTGAGCAAACTGAATATTTGCGCTATACATGTAGTTTCACTTAGGCGACTACAATATATCGCAAAGACGTTCGAATTATTTTGATCGAAATAAATACGGATTCGTACGTTAATGTGGATTTCCTTGCAGTTTTTTCCCTCACTTTATTTATAAAGTAGTTTCATTATAATCTTGAAGTTCATTTTTATTGATGGCAAAAGCAGACAAAAATCGATAATTTGCATGTACAGCCATTACCCGCCTAATCGCAGTGATTACGGCTTAGATCTCGCCTGTCAGACCACAATTTGTGCGCGCTATTAACAGTTTGAAGTCAAATTTAATGAGTTATATACAACTTGCGTTGAAGTATAGCTAAGACCTAAATTTCTGCGTATTTTCTGACAATTACCAGATAATCAATGGCTGAGCGTAAAGACGATAATGAAAACATATTCCTATTCAATATGCCCATATATATTTCTCAAAGCCTTGTGGGTATAATCTGAGAGAATGTATACATCATACTGAAACTCGACAGATACATAAGATTTCCTTTTTAAGCATGCGTCATAAGATCTCTTTAATGGAGAAAAGGTAGATACAAGAATGAGATACAAATGAAGACCCATCACACATTTATCGCCTATTTTACTCAGAGGCATTACTTTTTTCAAGACCTCCCAGTATCGGCCAAGAAAAGATCACAATAGTTAAGACACTGAAGGCCATATGTTTTGAAAAAACCCATTCTAAATTAAATACAAAACGGGTTTAAAATAAAAATCAGTATAGTCACATCATAAAAGATATGTTTTCACGTGAATAAACAAAGGTTTAGCTTCTCAGTTCCACCCATCAGCCCTGATACATTTTAATAAATTTCAGTTATAGTATGTTTAATCATCAAAAGGGTCTTAAGGAAAACAATATAAACCTAAATTGGAAAATATTTCTGAAGACAACAGACGCCAGTTGTATCATTTTCAAAAGTTAAATGCAGTCTCGTTTAAAGTGTTGGGAAATACCTGCTATATTTATGGGGCAGATCCCAGAATAGTGGTGGGTGGGGAGGGGGAGGACGCTAAATGAATTGGCAACATCCCATTATTCCTGTATTTGTTTTGTGTTGACCCTCAATATAGATCACAGGTAGGTTAAGCATTTCATTACCCAGGCGTGCACAGTTCATAATTGTATCTGCACACTCCAGCTCTTTATCTCTAATTCGTCTAGATTTGGTGTCACCTAAGTTTTTATCATGTTCGGGCCTTTTTTTGGATATAATATTCATTAAGTTCACCTATTTAAACACACGTTCGTCCGTCTGCCAGTCGCGGTTTCTTTGAAAATTAAACTCTATCTACACCGTTAACCAAGGATGGTTATATTTCATATTGTGGTTTGCAAGGATATGATTATTACATCGAAGGTTCCGGATAGGGCAGACCCCGGCGGAGAAGACATTGGGAATATATGTTACATTATACATATTATGGACCATTCTTGTAAAATAAAATCCATCTACATTTATTTGTAGATGATAACGAAGATTTAGGATCCCAGACACAGACAGAGGGTGGACTGTCGTATGTAGAGATAAATTGGAGTATGGAGACAAAAGCAAAAATAAAGCGTGCGGTGTTTTGTGATTGCTTCCCATTTCAATTTTTTATCGTACGGTATATTATGGCTTGTGTTTGTGATTGTTTCTTTTACAATTTTGTCCAACTATAATAGGTTACAAAAATTGCCAAAAATGAAATAAGGAGATTACTCGTTCATTGCGAAATATGTCATACCCACTTGGCATACCTCCAAATCTCTCTCTCTCTCTCTCTCTCTCTCTCTCTCTCTCTCTCTCTCTCTCTCTATATATATATATATATATATATATATATATATATATATATATATATATATATATATATATATATATATATATATATATATATATATATATATATATATATATATATATATATATATATATATATATATATATATATATATATATATATGTATATATATATGTATATATATATGTATATATATATGTATGATATATATATATATATATATATATATATATATATATATATATATATATATATATATATATATATATATATATATATATATATATATATATATATATATATATATATATATATATATATATATATATATATATATATATATATATATATATATATATATATATATATATATATATATATATATATATATATATATATATATATCGATTGATGACAACATAAAGCCCAGTAAAAGTGACTGGAGTTCACCATGTATACTTGTTTCGAAACCAGATAAAACTTTCGTTATGTGCACTGATTATATGAAGGTGAATAGTGTGACTAAAACAGATTCATTTTCATTACCAAGAATCGATGACCGCATTGATAAGATCGGAAATGCAAAGTATGTCACCAAATTTTACCTTCTGAAAGGATTTTGGCAAATTCCACTGACGGAAAGAGCAAAGGAAATTTCGGCATTCGTAACTCCAGATGGACTTTATCAATATAAAGTGAAGCCGTTTAGGATGAAGGGTTCGCCAAGTACTTTTCAACGTCTAATGAATATGATCACCTTTGCTCTAGATAATTGTGATGCTTACATCGATGATGTCATCATCTACAACGACACCTTGAAAGAACATTTAGCAACAATTCGGAAATTCTTTTGACAGCCTCACTGATGCAAGTTTGACAATTAATTTATCAAAAAGTGCGTTCTGTCGTGCTTGTGTAACATTTCTATGACATATCGTGGGACATGGACAAGTTACACCTATAGATGCTAAGGTCAAATCAGTCTCTGAATTCCCTGTACCTGTTAATAAAAAGTAACTGATGCGATTGTTAGGTATGGCTGGATATTATCGGAAATTTTGTTCCCATTTTTCCATAATTGCTAACCCCTGACAAATTTATTGAGTATAAAAACCAAAAACAAAAAAACAAAAAAAAAAACAAAACAAGTTCCTTTGGACTAAAAAATGTCAGGAGGCTTTTGACAAGTTAAAAGCCATACTTAAAAGCGCGACAGTTCTTACAGTCTAAATTTCAACCAATCATTTAAACTGTCTATTGATTCAAGTGATGCTGGTGTCGGATAAGTTTTGATTCAAGAAGATGAAAATAATGTTGATCATCCAGTGTGCTATTTTTCTAAGAAATTAAATAAGCACCAAGAAATTATTCAACAATCGAGAAGGAATGTTTGGCTTTGATATTGGCATTACAACATTTTGACGTTTACCTTAGCTTAGCTCCTTCTTCGATTATTGTGTTAAGTGGTCATAACTCGCTTACTTTCATTGGCAAGATGAAAAATCAAAATCAAAGGATAGTAAGGTGGCGTTTGTTGTTCCAAGATTATAATATTGACATCAGGCACATCAAGGGAAAAGATAATTTAATAGCCGATGCACTGTCCCGTGTATAGAGATGTATTATTTTGTGTATACTTTGTATAATTTAAAAGAGTTATTCTTATGCTAGTTTTTAAAACTCATGTATAATTAATATGTGGTAGAAAGAAAGCTTTATTATATAAATTTTTCTTTTTCTTGATGGGGGAAGTGTTATGTATATCTGAATTAATTTCTATTTTATTACTTTAATTGTTTGCTTGTTACTTTAATTTATTTTTAAAATTCCATTACATGCTATTTTAATGTAATTTTTTTTTACTGGATTTGACATTTTCCGGAAATTCAGTTCAGTTTGACCTGAGCGTTTTTCGTAAACACTCATAACATAAACTTTTTATCCAATGCTGACCAAGTTCCTGACCTTGATTCAGAATCTGTAAGAGTTGAAGTAAACAACTTTTTAAAATATTTGTTTATATTCTTTCTCACAGTAAGATTCATAAAGTGAAATCGAGGCCATACTTGGAATATGTGACAAATAACATGTAGCAATTAGTTTTCTCCCCAGTGGATTGACCCACATCCGGGCATCTGTTTTGCGTCCTACTAAGACTTAATATTGATATATTGAGAAGTAAAGTTATTATGTGCCTTAACACTGGAGAAGTATGAGAGTTTTATATTGCGACCAGTTTTTTGAACTAATTATTTTGTTTTCTTCCAATTATTTGGATTCCAAGAGATTATTTTTCCTTGTAAATACTTGTGCTCTAAATTAATTCTTGGAAAAGGACAGTTTTCAAAATTTACAAAGAATTCAAACACTGGAATATTATTTTTCTGTGATTCGAGAAAGGACTGTTGATGCATCATTACGACGCTGACCACAGCATACATCATCGCCTTCCATTTGGATTTCATCGGGATTCGAGCTCAGTTTTATTAGGACATTTTATTACTAAGACTTTTTATTTTTTAATTCTTGGATTATTCTTGGATTAATTTTGGATTTGATTCTTAAAACCGTCAGTTCTTTTCTCATTTTTACCTTGTTTTTCTACATAAATAATTTATTTATTAAATTTTACAAAGCTTGTTGACTTCACTCTTGTCTCCTTGCGTTTTGTAAAAGTCTAAACGTAACAATATATAGATAAGCACATACTTATTTCTGTAACAAATATTTGGGTAGTACGGTTTATGCGGTTATATATAATGAAAAAAGACCTATATATTCGTAAAAGCATATATCAGAGTTAAATTTATACTGAAGATAAAATATTTTATAATTTTTAACATAATATATTATTGTTTATTTAATAAAATGAAAATAAATTTAAAGGTCGTTTTTACCTTCAGTTTTCTATAGAATCACGCCCATCACAATTCGGAACGAGAATGCCTAAACATAAAAACATTCAAGCATATCTATAGAAAATCTGACTGCTAATACATAAAAACATTCAAACATACCTATAAGAAATCTGACGACTAACACATAAAAACATTCAAGGATAATTATATGAAATCTGACTCCTAACCCATAAACACATTCAAGTATATCTAAAAGAAATCTGACTGCTAACACATAAAAGCATTCAAGCATATATATACGATATCTGACTGCTTACGCTTGAAAAGAGTCAAGCATATCTATAGGAAATCTGACTGCTAACACATAAACACATTCAAGCATATCTATAGGAAATCTGACTGCTAACACATAAACACATTCAAGCATATATATAGGAAATCTGACTGCTAACACATAAACACATTCAAGCATATCTATAGAAAATCTGACTGCTAACACATAAACACATTCAAGCATATCTATAGGAAATCTGACTGCTAACACATAAACACATTCAAGCATATCTATAGGAAATCTGACTGCTAACACATAAACACATTCAAGCATATCTATAGGAAATCTGACTGCTAACACATAAACACATTCAAGCATATATATAGGAAATCTGACTGCTAACACATAAACACATTCAAGCATATCTATAGAAAATCTGACTGCTAACACATAAACACATTCAAGCATATCTATAGGAAATCTGACTGCTAACACATAAACACATTCAAACATATCTATAGGAAATCTGACTGCCAACACATAAACACATTTAAGCATATCTATAGGAAATCTGACTGCTAACACATAAACACATTCAAGCATATATATAGGAAATCTGACTGCTAACACATAAACACATTCAAGCATATCTATAGGAAATCTGACTGCTAACACATAAACACATTCAAGCATATCTATAGGAAATCTGACTGCTAACACATAAACACATTCAAGCATATATATAGGAAATCTGACTGCTAACACATAAACACATTCAAGCATATCTATAGGAAATCTGACTGCTAACACATAAACACATTCAAGCATATCTATAGGAAATCTGACTGCTAACACATAAACACATTCAAGCATATCTATAGGAAATCTGACTGCTAACACATAAACACATTCAAGCATATCTATAGGAAATCTGACTGCTAACACATAAACACATTCAAGCATATCTATAGGAAATCTGACTGCTAACACATAAACACATTCAAGCATATCTATAGAAAATCTGACTGCTAACACATAAACACATTCAAGCATATCTATAGGAAATCTGACTGCTAACACATAAACACATTCAAACATATCTATAGGAAATCTGACTGCCAACACATAAACACATTTAAGCATATCTATAGGAAATCTGACTGCTAACACATAAACACATTCAAGCATATATATAGGAAATCTGACTGCTAACACATAAACACATTCAAGCATATCTATAGGAAATCTGACTGCTAACACATAAACACATTCAAACATATCTATAGGAAATCTGACTGCCAACACATAAACACATTCAAGCATATCTATAGGAAATCTGACTGCTTACGCATAAAAAGATTCAAGAATATCTATAATAAATCTGACTGCTAACACATAAACACATTCAAGCATATATATATAAGCATATATATATAGGAAATCTGACTGCTAACACATAAACACATTTAAGTATATTTTTAAACAATCGGACTATTTACACATAAACACATTCAAGCATATTTTTTATTAAACCGGACTTCCTACACGTAAACACTGTCAAGCATATTTATATTAAATCGGACTGCTTTCACATAAACACATTCAAGCATATTTATAGGAAATCGGACTAGAATATATCCAAAATAACGCCATTCTGCCAGACACCAATAGAAGTTCATGTTCTGGGGATTTTAGGACTTCTCAGTCCATTTACTATTAGTAATATATAAGATAACGGGTTGCATTTCGTGTTTGTGTGAGTTTTTGTAAGTAATGACGTATGTCACTTTCATTAATTTGAAAGTTGTAGTCTGAATGGTGAATCAGAGTCAAAAGAATATATGGTGTATATGTCCTTCGGATCTATGCATTGTAAGTAAATCTCAGTTTTAATTAGATTGAATTTGTATGTAGTTGCATACCATACAAAATATATCAAACTGACTGATAACAAAATCAACTCAGTTAATTGGCCTGTATAGAAAAGAACATGATTCTCAACTTGTGAGATCTCGTTATTACGGTAGTTCCATTGATGCAAATATCTTCATTAAAATATTCACGAATTCCAATGAGAAACATTTTCTGTTTCAAGCATTTGTTTAAATTTAACAAATAATTGTCTAATTTAAAAATAAGGTTTCAAAATTGGAAATCTCTCATTTGAGACGAATGCACAGATGAACATGTATTCATCACCTTATTCGTTTGTCTCACAACCCATGACACTTTCTGTTGCGCAGTGATATATTTTCCCCGAACAAGGCTTCCCTTGGGAGCCTCTTATTGTCCGATCTAAATACAAATAGAGGTAAATATATGCTTTGACGAAAATATATAATGTATATTTTAGTTTTCATGTTTCAGTTTAAAAAAGGAAATAGTGCATAATTTGGGACGAAGTTGCGACTTTTGCATTCCATTCTTGAATACCCAAATCGTTTATGGTTTGAACAAGTCTAGCTTTTGTAGTTTTCGGGATATTTATAGTCCTGACAAAAGTAATCGATACGTCATACATGAATGAAAATGATTGTGACGCATTCAACACTCGTAAGTGTGATATATTTTCCACTCACTATATATATTTTTTAAAATTTATACTTGAAATCTAGAATCCAATATAGTATTTAATGTAAACAAAGATTAGCTTCTTATATAGCTTTCAATGCAATATTTACATAAGTTTCCCTTTCTTGAGTTTGTTTACGTACATGAATAATTCATTGTGCAAATTCAACCATTTTAATGTGCTGAGTATATTTCGAAAAACCCTAAGCTTCAATACCATTAAACAATAATCGGTAAAGTTGTATGACCAAATCGTTGCAATTGCAAATCGATAGGAATGTACAAATTAAGTATTTTTTAAACTGGAAGATTGGTATTTTTTCCTTTTCTATTTTTGTTTAAATTTGCTGATTGTTCAACTTTTATTTTCATAACTTTAAAGAATCTCGTGTAAATTCGTCACATATATAAGTTGAAATGCCAACTGATGAGTTTTACGCGTACCAAATATAATGATCTTTGCTGTTGTATAGTATACATAGATTTTGATTGTTGAACATACTCTGAAAGGTCGTTAGCATTCTATTCGAGAGAAACTTCATCCATCCATAATATTACAATGTTGTCTGCATGTATTACTATTACTATTTTGAGCTATGTTGAAGATTTAAAACCTACTAAATCTATATTCACTCAGGAACATTTTATTTTATTATAGAGCGTCAAGAGACAATACGAATAATACTGGTGAGAGATTTTCTAGTTGTCTTACCCCACAAAAAGTCTATTCTCCAGCAAATATCACACATAAATTTATGTTTAGATATCAATTGTGGACAAAACTAATATAGACTTGCCTTTTATATTATTTCGGAATTTCTTCCATAGATTTGACAGCCTTTGCTACAATCGATATAATAACAGAACTGGTATGTTTCTGATCTGTATAAATTATGTCAAGGTATATGGTACCAATATATGATACATTGTTGAACTTTAGAAATTATGTCAAAGCGTTACGGACTTCCGTTTAATTACTTCCGTTAATTACAGTTACGATCTGCTTGCAGATGTCAATTATAATTTCAGTTATTCATAGTTATGACTCTTCAATTACTATTACAATTCAGTTACAATTATAAATACAATGTAATTATAATTAATTACTCAATTACAACAATTACATTGTAATTGAACCCAAGACTGAATCACATAGTCTGACAGTAGACCAAGTAAAATCATGTATACACTGTTTTCTTATATAAAACGTAGATTTTTTTGCTTATTCTATATAAGGAGGATCTCAAAACGATTTAATATTGAATTTATGAAACGAGTTGAATAATGTCCAGCTTTTGTGAGCCTTGGCTTATTTGAGATTCTTTTTATCATATAGGTTTATTTCAGGTGAAATTATTTAGATAGAAAGAAGAACGAATAAATTCGTTCATTCTGACAGACGCTGTACCTTTCATTTGTTGTGGGTAAAAAATAGTCCCAAACAAAGTTGAAACAGTAAAAGTTTATTATACATTTTTGATAACTATAAATAAAGAATAAGCATTCATCCAAATGAAAAGAACATTTTACAAAAAAATAAACATTTGTTAACACAAAATGTCCAATGCGTGTGATGTCACATTATTTGATACGGTGCACAGTACCGGTTTGAGTTGGCCTAAGCAACACAGTGCCCGTGTTTACGTTGAAATTCAATATCACAACTAAACATTACACTGATGCGATATTTTTGTGAAAAGAAGATTACTGGATGCAAAAATACACGTATTTAGTGTAATATATTTGTGACCGGATACTTGCAGGATTTGATTTGGAACATTAGATTGTACAGAAGATGTAAAAAAAATTCTTTTTCAATCGGACTTGCATCACATATTTACCGCGTATATATGCCGTGGATGGATAACGTTCTGTCAGTTCGGGAGATCGGTTTATGTCTATATTCTTCTGTGAACAAAGGAGACTTTATTTACTTCAGTAAGTTCACATTTAAACAAAGCTTGTATATAGGGTGGATTCCATGCTACAGATATAATGCCCATCCATCCCCACCTCACCCTTGTTATCGTCTAAGCATTACTGGTAGTTTTACTTGTTGTTATTGTTCTTGTGTTTGGGTTTTGCCATTTTCATTCCATGATAGGTTATACATGACATAACAAACCCCTGTGGGGGTAAATTGGCAATATTGAAACAGACGAGACCATTTTTTCAAAATTCCCTTACGCGAGTCGAATAAAAATTGGTGCCCTAAACTTTTCGATGAAAACGAAAAATTCCAGAAGGCGGGATTGAAAATGTTTTCCAACGATCGCAGGCAATCAGTAAAGAGAATACTGCACAATAATTTCATGGGCTTATTTGGACTAATCAGAATCACATAAAGTGATATGTTCACATGTCACATATCAAAAATATTAAACTGCACACAATATAGGGAAAGTGTACCGATTATGTGATAATAATTCCTATATTATTAGTCGAACACCTGACAGATTAAGATAAATATTATATTTTTTTAATTGTTATAATTTGTTTGGATTTTATAAAACACATTTATCTTTACTTTTGTAACTGACTTGTAACTGAGCAATTACGCAAATCTAAATCGAAATTCCAATTCCAATTACACCATATCGGTTATGTTCAATTAATAATAATAATAATAATAATAATAATAATAATAACAACAACAACAACAACAACAACAATAATAATAATAATAATAATAATAATAATAATAATAATAATAATAATAATAATGAGATCTTTGTATAGCGCCTAATCTTTAGAAGCTCTAAGAGCTTTACAACATTAGACAACACCTGGTAAATAAAAAAACATATAATGATATGATTACAAAAACAAACAATATGAAATTAGAAAACATTAAACATGCTGAGAATATTTAAGGTAGGAAACATTATTAGGTTTTAAGTTTGTTCTTGCAGTAGAGATAAGTGAGTTTTGAGAGCACTCTTGAATGGGATCACTGTGTCTTTGTGTCTAAGTTCACTGGGCAATTCATTCCACGTTGCTGGGCCCTGGTATGCAAAAGAACGCCGTCCATATGACTTTGTTTTCATAGTGGGAATAATGAGTATACGATTGTCAGAAGAGGAGCGTACGTATCTTGCTGGTGTGTACACATGGGTGAGGTCGGATAGGCATGTTGGACTAGAGCCCGACAGTGAAACGTAGCACAGAGAAAAAATTTTGTGTTTGATTCTTGATCGAATGGATAGCCAGTGTAGGGTACAGAGCAGCGGGGAGGTGTGCTCTGATCGTGGTACTCTAAGTATAATCCGAACAACTGGGTTTTGAACTTTTTGAAGTTTCTGGAGTAGATATTGAGATGAACCAGACATAATTGAGTTACAATAGCTCAGTCTTGAAAGTACTAATGAACACACAAGTGTTTTAGTGACATCAACTGAAAGATATTTGCGAACTGAGCTGATGCGTCTCAGCTCAAGATATGCAGCCTTGCATATGTTCCTGACATGTTGGTGCAATGTGAGAGTACTGTCCAGAGTAACACCTAGGTTTCGTACTGATTGTGTGAATTTAATGTTGGTGCTGCTGATATTTATTGTTTGAGATAAAGGATGTGAATTAGAAAGTCTTTGTGTTGTGATCAGAATGGCCTCAGTTTTATCATCATTCATTTGCAGCTTGTTACATGTCATCCATGATTTCACATCAGAAATGTACCTCTCTGCACCTTGGATGGTAGCATCAACTTCAGTTGGGTGGCTAGATTTGTATATTTGGGTGTCATCAGCGTACACTTGGTGAGACACTGGATGATGATCTATGACATCTGAGAGTGACTGAGTGTACAGAATGAAGATAACAGGTCCAAGGACAGACCCCTGTGGAACACCACAGCATAGATCAACAGGGCTGGAATGTATCCCATTTGCTGATACAATTTGTGTCCTGTTGACCAAGTAGGACTTGAACCACAGTAAGGCTGTATCATGAATGCCAAATACATGCTGGAGACGGTGAAGTAATATAGCATGGTCTATTGTGTCAAATGCTGCAGACAAATCAAGGAGGGTGAGGACTGTAATCTTTCCGCTATCCAACGCAGAGAGAATGTCATTAACTAATTTTACAATTATAGTGTAGTTTTATATTTAATTACACTACTCATTTACACAATTACGTTGTAATTGAACCAAAGTATGCAAGGCACAAAGTATAAAATATATGATTCATTGTTCTATTTTATAAATTATTTTAAGGCATATAATGCAAATCTATGATCCATTGTTGAGTATCCAGTAATGAATAAGGTTTAGTTTCCTTCCAGAATATGGTGGAAAGCCAAGAAAGATTTACATTGTCAGAGAATAATTTAATGATGCAGCTTACAGATGTTATTAGACGACAAATGTCAGGGAAAGTTGAGTCCCCATTCTTCAATAGGTCTTATGTTGAGTCCCCAAAAGGCTTATAAGTATGTTTTATTTTGCGGACCCCAATACGCATATAAATAAGTCTTATACAGAGTTATTAATAGGCTTATAAATAGGTCTTATTCTGAGTCCCCACTACGCGTGTAAACAGGTCTTGTACAGAGTCCCCACTACGCTCATAAATAGGTTTTATTTTGAGTCTCTACTACGTTTATAAATAAGTCTTATGGTTCAGTAAAGCCAAGAACATGGAACTATGTCTATCTCGGGATTCAGGTTAAAAACAAAGTATAAATAGGCATCATTAAATCTGACATTGCTAAATTCGTTTCTAATTTCATCGTTTGTCTTTCTTTTTTTTTAAGAATTTAGTGCACACCAGGATCTCTTCCTTAGTGATTGGGGAATTCAGTATGACATCACTGTTCAGAAAAATTCCCAGTGTAATTCCTACTAAAATGACTAATTCTTATAGTCTTACTCAATGTATTAGTCCGATTTCTTTTTTGATCGGTCATGGAGGTAAAGTTTTCCTGTGTTTACACGCTTACTATGTGTATTTCAATTGTGATTTTACCTCTCGTGGCTAGAAAAGATAAAAGATTCTTTTATTTGTTGTGTAGGCATAACTCGTTTCATTCGCATTGAGAGGTGCGTTTCATTGATCACGATGTCCTATCTCTAGCTGAAGTGGTAATGCTTTTATTATTTCATTATGCCTACGTTGAGTATGTGCATTTGCTCATAAAAGAGCTCCGCCTCGATTGACAGGCCAAATACGGATATTGGAAACTGGCTAAGGACTGATTTGCTCATAACAGAGTTCTGTCTCGGTTGACAGGCTGAAAGGCGGATACTAGACACTGGCTAAGGACTCATTTACTCAGAATAGAGTTCCATCTTGGCTGACAGACTGAAACACGAGTACTGGAAACTGGCTAACGTCTAAGTAAATGCCTTAAAGAAATAAGGTCATAAGAAAAAAAACATATACTTAAAATACAAGGACAAGTTATGAAGTAAAATAATTGAAATGCGAGGTCAGGATATCATCAGAAGTCCTTAAATATAAAGCCAGTATATAACATAAAATCTTTAAATTACGAGGTCAAGATATGAAGCAAATTTCTTGAGATACAAGGTCTAGGTATGAAATAAACTCCTTGAAGTATAAGATCAAGATATGAAGTAAAATCTTTAAAATGCAAAGTCAAAATATGAAGTAATATCCTTCAAATGCAATGTCAAGGTCAATATTTGAAGTAAAATCTTTGTAATGCAATGTCAATTTCAATATATGAAGTAAAAGCCTTAAAATGCAATGTCAAGGTCAAGCTATGAAATAACATCCTTAGAATCCAAGGTCAAGATATGAAGTAACATCCTTGAAATACCAGATCAAGATATGAAGTAAAATTCTCAAAATGCAAAGACAAAGTATTAATTACCGGTAAATGCGAAGATATGAAGCAAAACTTATTGAGATACAAAATCAAATGCATTGTTTTGCAAAATGCTTTTCTAAAAAGGTAATTTATACATCTTTCTCCTCTGGAACATCTTCACGAGACGCATCCCACGGTAAACATATTGACTAAATCAGTTGCCTCTTACCAAATGCATGAAAGTGTTCGGGCCTATTCTACATCTGTTTTGGCAGAAGGGGTTTTGACATGAATGAAACCTGCCAGGATAATGGAAGCTAGCCAGGATAATAGCATCAGAATAGTTTAAAAATATAGTTAAAATATTCTAGCTTTAACCAGCGGCATGTAGACTAGTTGACTTTAACTTATATTTAATTCTGTGATCTCTTGATGTGGAGAATATTGCATACAGGATCCATTAATGGTTGACTTATAACATGGTAGTAACAGAATGCAATAATTCAAATATTAATTAAACTATTTGATAAACTCCATTCATAAAATTCCTTATAAAAAGATTCTTTTTCCCTTCATTTTTGCAGGCTAATAATTCATGAAATTTTGAATATCGTTAATACGAAATAGTTTGTAATATTGCCCAACACTGTCAACTAGCTGTTATACGTTGTTGGATTTTAGCTCGTCTCAACTGACATTGAGCTGACGTATCTGATTGCAGGTGAAAGTTCACAATTATTATAATCTATCTTTTAAAAAAACAGATTGTATAAAATAAGGGCTGTACCGATATTTCATTTTGTTGAGATTATTTTTTTTCTTGCTATGATGCAGATAACGCTTTCAGATTAGAACGTTAATCTCAAAACATATATAGGTCACTAAACTGAAGAAAAAGGACAGAAACACGAATTATAATAAACAAAGAAATTAAATTGAATGATTTCGGAATTTAAACAGACAAGTTTAAAAAGTCTGATGATAACAAGTCAAAAAGTCTCAGCATAATCGCTTACTGATTAATATATGTATGGAACACCGTCTAATGTCATGCTACCACAGACACATTCGCGGTTGGAATCATATTTGTTGTTTATATATATATTTTTTTACATATTGTTTTTGAAATTGCCGTTTACCCCTATGAAATATTACTGGGAAATTATTTTTAACACAGACCGCGACTTTATAGAATTGACTCTTCGCTGAGTGTTGTTGTTGTGGATTTACCGCTATTTTTCAGCACATGGTAGGCTATGTATGGCGGCCAGTTTATGTGGTAGAAGAAGAACCGGGGAAAGCACTAAGAAGAACCACCGACCCACCGGAAGCTACTGGCAAGCTTTCTCATATGCCCACATTGGTCGAGCATGAGACTTGAACCCACACTGACAGAGATTAGATAGCAGTTAAAGTCGAGCGTCTTAGACACTCGCCCACTTGGGGCCCCTCTTCGTTCAATGTGCTAATATGAAAAGCAAGCGCATAATTCTAAACAAATAAATAAATAAATGATGACGCTGATGACAATTGGTGATGATGATGATGATCATGATAATAATAATAATAATAATAATAATAATGACAACGACAATTGTATTCACAAAATTGTACTAAAGTAAATACTTCATGCACTATCAACTTTATCTGAAAAAAATTTGTACGTTGAAAACAGTCTTCTGATAATAATAAGGCAAATATAAAAACAGGCACATTGAAGCCTTTTTTTAAGCTCTTGTTCATTTTTGTACTTGTTTTTTTTTTTTTATATCAAAATATAAAGAATTATCCAAAATTAAGAACTAACATAGATTCAGTTACCAATGTGGTTATAATATCTACGATTGGATCTCCACATAGCGGTCTGATGGTTAATTTACGTTTCTGTTCTAACCAATTTTGTGGTGTTGGTGCAATATTCTCATGGTAAAATACCAACCATATAAACTGCATGTGGTGTGAAATTTTCATGGTAAAACTCCAGATTATATAAATAAAATACTTTTTCTCAGTTGAGATGCTTTTAGCAGTTGAACACGTTTTCCTGAATAAATTCGTGTATTCATTATTACACAGAATATGAAAGCTAGAGCGAGAAAAGATGATGAAAACAGTTTGACATGAAAGCTGGCTTAAAACAGTGATGTTTACGATTTAGAAAATCTAAAGGCAACCTAGAACCCAGAGATACAACATATGTAAAACGGTAACAAGAACAACACTGAGTGGTAAACCAGAACACCAAAAATGAGCTAAAACAATGGAACTATTAGGACAGAATGTTTTAGTAATAGTAATAAGATTGAAATTTTCTCTAAATTGTTTCAAAAGTAACTTTTCATTAAATTATATTGAAAGAAATTTTCTACTAAAATATATTCAGAATAATTGCAATTATTTCTGTATTACAACTATATACAATTTTAATAAAGATCGCGCCCTCATGAACAAGGACAAACTCTCTTGCACTATACTTTTCTCTTGTATCGTAAAGTCATCAAAACTTACATTCGGTAAGTGTGGCGATAGCGGGACTAAAGAATTCCAAAAAATTCCTTCAGAATGAGTAAGAAGCGAATGTAGCAGAATTGTTTGTATGATTAGTCAGCACAGTCATTTTCTGTGAGACGTGACAGGAGACTCGTTCTGATTCGAGACGAACGAACGCAAGAAAACTAGACGTGTGTTCATATTTGGCCATGTGCATAGGTTTAAAATTGCGTATAAATAGAGAGCGGTCATGCACAAAATCAGAACCGTTCGTCGAGGAATCAGGAGACTCTGTCTTTTCTTACAGGTAAGAATCGTCTGTGTTAGCAAACGTCTTTAAAGAATAGTCACTTTCAATATTTGAGATTTTAACGGTAAAGTTCATATTTTTGCAACATTTGTTTGAGTTCTTTTATTTTATATTATAACGTAATGGAATGTTTAATTGTTTTAACGAATTTATACTCATTAGTATTTATGGTAATTATTATTGAAAAAGGCGAGTTCGTTACCAACTTCGTGTTTAAATTCAATGTGGAAATAAAATATTCTTTAAGTAATAAAGAATAATGTTTAGTAACATATTCCAAATTAATATTCTATTTTAAATTTAGTAAAATACATTTCTTCAAAATGATTGTTGCATTAATCGCAACTATTGAATTTTATACTCTTTGGCTATCATCAAGTTAATCAAGATTTAACTATCTGTACTATATTCTAAAATGCAGAAATTATACGAAAGTATGAAGTTATTAAGCTCGAAGGAAAAGTATAATCTTATATGTATTTCGTGCATTTTAAATATAAAGTCTTTATACATGTATTTCTAAAATGTAATATTATATATATAACACAATAATTTAAATAAAGAATCGTTCGCCGAGGAATCAGGAGACTGTCTGTCTTTTCTTACAGCGATTTCCGTACCTCCGCTTGCCATATTCCCCAAGATGTAGCCGTATCTACACCGTGATGAGTGATACACATCTTTTAAGAGAGCCTGTACTTTTTCTTCTTCTCTCCCTTTCTTTCTGGTCATGGAAAACATCATTGCTAAGAGTTTATGAGAAACGTTTCTCATAAAAGAACAATGTCGGAACGCTTTCAGGAGGGAAATATGATAGAGAGTATTGCATATGTAGCTATATTCAATATTAATTGCCAAATAGTGGCGTATTAGAAGAGGAATTTCAATAATTTTATTTCTGGAAAATAACCAGCTGCTTCGCGTATTTCGACATTTACATCAAGAGCTAAATTATTTCCAAATGAGCTTTTCTCACTTTTGATTGATATCTCATATGTATTTTATTTAATTGTGGCTCATATACTAATTAAATTTTAATTGATTACCCCCAGGGACAGTCTTTTATATTCTAAATCTTTTAAATTCTTGTCCAATCAGCTCAGTATTTTTACAAGTAATTTATTATGTGCTATAAAAATGATGAATATATTATCAGATGTATGTTGATAATTGTTCTTTATTGAGAATTTGACTTTTACATAATCTCTCATAACATATAAAGACTAATATAGGTTAGGAAGTTAAACAAAATATATCAATTTAGAATGAATTTATACGGTCATTACGTAGCTGATAATTAAAGTTATGATAGAGAAGAAGAATATGCCACGTGAAATGCAAATGTACTTATATAAAAGAGAAAAACACTTATATAAATAAATCACAACATTTTCAATTTACAAACATTAATTGCCCTTGTAAAACATAAAATATTCATTAACAAATCACAAGATTCAACACGCTTATTTTGTGAAAAACATGCCCTGTTTCTTTCTAACTTTCTCGGCTGTAAATACCATCACCAAGCTGATATAAGCAGCAAATAACAGGTGTCTTGAAGCAGTTGTCGTGACACGGCATTGCATAAAATGACCAGTGTGTTACGTCCACCATGTAGTATAATAATACGAGTTTCATGTGTTCCGATTCACTAAACAATCTACAACAAGTGGTGTACGAGTTTGATGTGTTCTGAGTTACTAGACCATCTCAAACATGTGGTACACTCATACGAGTTTGATGTTTCCAACTAACTAGACAATCTTGAACAAGTGTTATACGAATTTGGTGTGCTCGCAGAGACAGAAAAAAATATTTTGTTGCATTTTCTATTATTCTGTATTACTTATTCTATTACAGAGAATAACTGTTGCCAACAGGGAAATAAGTCAAAACGTTAGTACTTTACAAGAGGATAATCAATGGTATTCCTTGTCTTCAGCAAATAGTATTTTCAACTTTCGTGCTTAATTTATATTTACAGATATTTGTAAATTGTTGATGATACAATTAACATTTAGAAAATAAATAAAACAGTATTTTATCCAAATCTATCATACGATCCTTTGTGTCATTTTCCTAATCCTACTGAAGGTATACGTTGAAATTAGTATGAAAATTAAATCTTGTTTTCGTAACGAAGCTCCTTAAAATAGCCTTTTAATTTATCCAGCATGCAAACAAATTGCAGACGTTATTACGTACAATCTGAAAAATAGTCCCATCCGTGTATCACAATGTTTCCACAGCCCAGTTTGATAACAACTTATTTGACGTGGCATTTATACAAATATGAAAACTATAACACAGTCTCTAAATTCTATACCTAAATATGTTGTATATAGCGCCGAATATAAAATATCCTGACCTGTCCGCTATTCATTGTAAAATGTTCCTTCGCATGTCACACAATAAAATTGATACATTCTGAAGACGACAGCCATAAAAGGAAATGTCATTCGGACATTCCAATTTATATCATGCTTAAATGTTTTCCTGTCTTCAAACAGTCCAGAAAATGTACTCAAGTCGACACAAAACACGAATCTGGTTTTCTAATATATATTCAGAAGCATGCGTATTTATATTGCTTGCTTGCAGATAGAGGAGAAAACAACAAAGTGCATTTTTTATGTTTTTTCTTATTTAAATTTATTTTTGCTTGTACTCTGCTTTTTTTGGAATGTAAAATTGATGAATGTGAAATCAAATGTGATTATTTTGTTTTGTTATTGAAGCCGTTTTCTAATACTCTTTTTAAATTGCGATCAAATCTTTTAAAAAATAGAATACGTTTAACTGATATTGTAAGAGTGATTCTAACTTAAGGTAAAGAAGTGCGTTGTATTTTCCCTTCAAAGTGCTTTTGATATTTTTCCAAAGGTTTATCATTAAAACTCAAATAAGATTTTTAAATGTAACTTCCACCTAGTGCTTGACAAATAAGAAAATTGCATGTACATTTTTAATACTATGTTTTATGTGAAACACATTTGTCAACTAGAGAATTCCCTTTTCAACTTGAAATTTCCTTCATATTTTACTAGAATCCTCCCCAAATGGAATTCAGACATCCATACTTGAGCAAACAGTAATTACGACTGTTTTGCAATCACGCAAACATGAGCAACGTAATAGTGGCGCCCTAAATCCTTAGATATTAAATGTATTATAGTATCGTAACATTCTCTCTGCTGCAATTGATTTGGTTCAAATATACAATACAAGGATGACCTGAACGCAAATATAATATTTAGCAAAGTTAACACATAAATAATTTCATGACTCAAGGCTAAGATGCATGCATGGAAAATGGATTCTGTAGACTATATTAAACTTGTACAATTTCACCAACATGTCTCTTTGCCGGTCCAAATGGATTGTAATGCTCTTTGACAGTGCCGTAAAAGAGCAGAATAACAAGGTCATTGATGTCTCACATATTATTGTAGAGCTCCTAGATAATCATTAAGAGGGCCATTTTGAATCGAACAGGAAAATGCTAGAAATTCTAACTTGAAGAGAAAATGTATGCATCTACGTATGCGTGCATATATGCATCTATTTGTCTTGCTTGCGCGTGTGTGCATCTAGGTGTGCGTGATTGTATGGATATATTTATAGGTTACTGCATTTGTTTGGGAAAATATGAAGGAGTTTTTCTGAGTATACTTCCATACCTTGGGAGTGAAGAATTATTAAGATAAAAGGAGTTAATATTTTCCCATACAAATGCAGTAACACTGTTATTATATACTTATTTTGTTTTTTTTTTGCCTAAATGGGGCTTAAATCCATATTGATTTATCCTCGGTGTACCAACACGTGATGCTCTATTATACACATTGCTTCTTCGAGTTATCGGAACGACATATTTAATGGATGGAATTTATCTATATTCTGTAGACATTGCTAGTAAAATAATCTTGTTTTAAGTTTTTTTTTATGCAAAAGTCATGAATATAAATTAAAGTCACCATTACTTACTAACCTGGATGATCTCATTCCGCATTCGCTTGCTTGAGCACTGACAAGAAATTCCAATTCTTAGCTAAAACAAGGGGAATTCTTGTTTTAGTGTTTTGAATAAATCTTTCGACTACGAATGTTGTTGATGTGAACGTTAGAAGAAAGGTATCTTATTCAAAGGAAATCAAGTAATGTTGTCCAACATTTCTCATTTTATGCTGAAATTCCTCTTCAATGGCTGTTGGGACATAGTACCAACTTTACATTGTAAAAATGGACGAAGAGGTATTGTCAAAGAACTAACTCGTGCAAATTCTTGATTGGACAAATCCAGCAAAATATTTAACACCCTTGTTCTATTACTTTTCCTTAGTCGTGCAACCCTTTCTGGCAGCAACAACATACGAGTAAAACAACACGAAGAAGGAAGAGTGGAGGTCCCTTTATAGAATAGTTTTCGTTTGTACATACGATTGGGAAACATACATGGAAACACTTAATTTTAAATTAGATTTAGCTAGCAGCATCACGAATATAGCAGAAGTGAAATATACGATAACAGATGATCGTTAGTTGCTTTCAAGCAAAGGTTACCTTGAGTACGTCCACGTTCTAGCCTAAATACCTTTTCCTCTTGATGGTGAGGTGCTGGTTATTTTGCTTTTTGTTTAGGAAGAGGTTCATTGTGGATATAATCTCACTGCCACATTCTTCTTTTTCTTTATATTTGTTGGACATTTTTCATGGGGTTTGGTTTTTAAGCTTCGGACTTTCCAGTTATGTCAAAGCTACTTTATGAGGTCACGATTTTCAACAACAACAATAAAACGTTGACTTTGATGATGAGTATTATGAAAGAATCTTCGTTTAAGACTGGCTTCCAACAAATTCATTCGCACTTGTGCATTTGTTTTCATAAAGAATGATGGCATGCATCAATCGGACACGAGGATAAGACTTAAAGGTAGTTATGCTGTCAGAGATTAAGGAAGTCAATGGTGTTTGTATAGGCTTTTAAAGGTTTTTAATTTAGCAAGAAGAGCAAATGAGAATATTGACGTGTAAATCGCTGGACCTCGTTCATGACAAATATCATGATAAAAGTCAAACTCTCACATAATCTGGAGTGGTAGCTTTTAAATCGATCAGTAAATACGATTTGGGTGAATGAGTGACATCGTTATCAGCATAATCCAGCCAGTGTTCTTAATTGCTGAGCCAAAACTGAAACTTTAGATCCATATTTCTCGTACTCTTAAGGAACACTCTATAATAAGCATTGACACTGATTGTGCGATGCCTTTACTTTGATAAAGCATATTTTGAGTGATGTAAATACTATTAGGTATAAAATGGTGTCCTTTTAGAGTAAAACAAAGTTAAATTTCTTCCTCATCTTCTCCTAACATGTCATTGAAGATGAAGAGATGCGTTTAACAAGAATCAGCCACGATCGCATCGTTTTTGTGACGAATATCTTGCCTAACGAAATCTATTACTTTCTTTCAGAAAGATGTGAGCCGATTTCCAGTCTTTGAACACAACACGATACGCTGTGGAAGACGATCCAACAAAAGTGGTTTGTGTTACATCAAACATTTTAGCCTGAACCACTCGGTGCAGCAATCAGCATATACAAGGGCTCGCTAAGATACAGTGCCTATCTACTTTGACAAGCTGACCTTTCGTGAATCACTCTGAGAACAGATGATGCAGCCATAACCCTCTAGTTGTTTCGAAAATCCCGAGACGACGACATAGAAAACGATAATAGTTATACAGAAAAACATATACATAAAGTGTATTTATTTATTAGATGTTTTAAAGTCACAACAAGATGTTAACGCTTATCCTTTCTAGGTAAGTTAGACAGGTCCTTTTGATTGTCAACAACCTCTTGTTTCCAAGCATTGAAATAAAGATATTTTCACTCATATATATCGTTCCAGTGGTGAATTTGTTAGTGTACATCGCAGGCAACAAACACGTCCCTGTAAGTATGTATGACAGACAAAGTACGACGAATCTCTTCATCACACAGAGGTAGATTCGGAATAAACAAATCAAAAAATCTTTAACAGAATGAATATTGTTTGTTTTGCTGGACGTGTCTTTGCAAAAAATGGTCATAAATTCGTCAAAAGGAATCTGGTAGTGAGCGAAAATCCAAGAAATGCAGTCACTAACATCACTAACACATAAATAAACACAAACGACACGGCGTCACCATTTCACTATCGTCTTATGGAATCTGCTTTTTTAAAAGCACTTGGTAATCCTCTGAATCTTGAATCGTTCCATTGAATCCCACAACAGAATTCAATGCAGCGCTCATTTTCAAAGTCGTGACATTGTAAAGTTTATTGCGTATTCGTTATTCAGCAATGGATGGTTAATTTAACATTTTCATATTAATCATCCATCTTATATCATTCAGTTTCATGTCAAGGAATTGTGTGAATGAAACTATCTACATATTATATATGAACCAACAGGAAGAGAGGTTTAATTTTTTGTGTACTGCTCTCTGGAAGTACTGGTTTGTGTAAACTAACTCGCAATGTGCCAGCAGTGTGGAGTGCGACCACGACTAGAATACTTATAGCCCAGATTCACTCTGTATTATGACAACGCAGAAGCGTTTTGTCAGGAAGATGTCAACCTTATATCAACAATCTTTATTTGTATTGGTATCTTATAATCAAAGCTGTAGTCTTTCGTATTCTTAATTCGTGAGCAAGGTCTGCAATAATTCCTTGATTTCTTGTTATATTGGTGATGCAACTAGTTGACCTAATAGCAAGCAAGGCATAATTTTTCCTGAACAAACATGTGTTTCTTTGGAATTGGTACAAACCTACTGTCCAAATATTTAGAATTTAATTTGGCTTGCGCCAAGTCCTTACATAAATATAATTTTGAAAGTATAAGTTAGCGGAACATAGTTTGAGTGTATGTGTGTGATTTTGATTTTTAACGTAGCTGTAACAATTTTTCAGTCATAACGGTATGATGTCTGCAGTGTGGCAGGTTATAGTGATGTCTAGCACTGGTGCATCATGTCCCACCCAGTCGCATTATCCTGACACCAGGTCATCCAGTTATAACACTAACCTCGTAATGCGGAGCATCTAGCCTGGCAGCTGAAGTACCAATCTTTGGTATAACTCGGTCGGGGTTCGAACCCGTGACGTCTCGCATTATAGGTGGGCGCCCTAATCACTACGCCACCGGTTTGAAACATGCGTTCTATCTCCATTGTATCGGCGGCCTTCTTAATATAATGTTTTATTTTTCTACTAAATGTATATTTGTCATTTTAATGCATACATATCTTTAATGATATATTTGTTTTTATGCCATTTTTATATTTGAATCCCAATTATAGCAAAAAGACTCCCAAATAAGACAAAAATGTTATATATGATTGATGCGAGTTAAGGTCTTGCAACACTCATATCTACTTTTGCCAATATAAACGCTATCATGTGGAAACGTAGCATAGTGTATTGTATTATTTATGGCTTCTAATTTAAGGTACATTTGCTGTCTGTTTACTTCTTGGATTCTTACACTTGTATTGTTTCTCAAATCTACGTTCAATAATTGTTAATAGAAGGATGAACCCACAAACCTTAAATTATCCACATTAGTTGGTATTTCGTCTTCAGTTGTTATGCCTGCTTATATTACACAGATTGTAAAACGTTCTCGATCTATATTTCTTATTAGTTTCATTTAGTACAATTGTGCATACCCTTCTAGCTATACTGTGTTTCTCTACCTGTGTGATATGACATGGTTAAAAGTCTGAATAGTAGCGTATATTATATGTATAGATATTATTTATTTTTATGTACATTTTTATTTTCTTATTTATGTGTGTATGTCTGTGTGTGTCCGCACGCACGTTTGTGCAGGTGTTTGTTTTGTTAAGCGATCTTCATCTATGGCTACGTATCACAATGATATTTCGTTGCAGACATTCTTACTTCTGTATTGATGAACCAGTCACATCATTTGCAGTTAAATCTGTTGTTCTTAACAAAGATTGTCGCAATTATCTTGGATAATCAGGATAATAGATACTATGTATATACACACTATGCCGTATGATTGCACCATTTAGGAACACATCATTTCTCGTCAAGTACAGATTTGATGGTTACTGTCTGCTGTCCAATACATTGCGTCTTAATGCAGACTAAAATGGTAATAGTTCTGACACAATCCCCTCACCCCAATCATGCGGTCTTTATTTACTCTGTTAGCAAGCAATTAAGCTTAAAGACTTAAATAGGGTTTGAATATAAATTTAAGATCCGAGTAGTTTATAGATATAAGAATAAATTGTCGTAAAATCACTTTTAATTTTTGAGAGTTCTAACTCAGTTTTAAGCTTTAGAGCATAGTTGTCTGATCTCCATTCAGTTTCGTTTGGAAAATGTACAAAGCATTTTTAAAATGAAAACTTTGTTGAGGCTAGCAGCTATGAATAAAATAGCACAGAAACTGGATATAATGGATCTATCTATCTATCACGCTCCGGGATCGAAATAATCTCTCACAATATCCGTTATTCTCTCGTAGCAAGCAAATTTTCATTTTATTTTATGCTCAAACGTATTGGCAAGTAAGCTGTACTGTAAAACAGATTGAAGAAATAGATTTCTTAGTGGTTCCCACGCAATGTCCGCGATTTACCGTTTATGTTTTATTGTGTGTTGTGATTTTTCACACAGAAAGTATCAACAGTTACATAAGTCTCCTTCATAATTCAAAGTAAAATAGCACATGAAGAAGAACAAAACAAAAATATTTGAATTCTAGAGCTCTTTAATGAGAAGTAGCCAATTGATCACGTAAACATCTGATACTAACTTCTTATTTCACAGTTATCTTGTTATCGACATGGCAATGAAAATATTTATCGTAATTTCCAGTGAATTATCACGACTGTTTCACTTGGAAAATCCAGTAATTCACGGCCTACCATAAAGTAAAGAAGTCTATTTCTATATTACAAGATGCATACACAGTTACTTAGAGAAAATATAGAGATTAAATTGTTCAATTTACATTACCTACATATTTAAAGAAACAAGCAGTTAATACTTATTCCACAAGGTCACTTTTAGTATCTAGTAACAATCATGTAATTTACTAGATGCCCTTTCATAATCTCGCTATAAATGCAGAGGGTTGCTCATTTTCGTCAGTCCGAGTCAGAAAAATGGATATTCCCTTGACCGTTGCTTTAGCCATGGGTATTTGTTTTTAAATGGAAGGAAGCGTAACTCGGAAAATATTACATGATATTTGACACAAATTATAAGCTTAAACCAGGGACACTATCAACATATCTATTTCTATGTCTTTCTGCCCTTCTGTCTCCCTGTTTAAATGTACCGGGTTATTTACATCGATATTGTGTGCTTAGCTTTTGTCCATGATTATAGATTGTATTTTAAGATAGTGGTCACTTGTAAACGTCATGTTTACATAGCTAATTTTTGCCCATAGTTATAAGTTGTAAATAATATGTTTAGGTAGCAAGAGTTCAAGGTCAGTCTTGTTTACAGTTAGACGAGGATTTTCCGTTGGAAACCTTTTACGTTATAGGTCAAGTGAAATGTGCATATAGGGACTTAATAAACAAATAATTCGTTCCTGTTTTATATCAGTCTATGGGAATCCATGACGAATTATTTATTTAAATCATTCAGTAGAATTACTAAATGTTCATTGACTTTCGATTAACAAATATTTTAAAAGTATGTGAATTCATTCAAAGACTTTCTGGATTGCATCATTGTGGAACATCATGACATTCAAGACCATTGATATTCATTCACAAATTCTATATTTTTGGACTTGTGATGGGATATTTAGGATAATTTGGAATTTAATTCACAATACTGTAAATGTCTTTTGAATTTTTCTTTTGTTTTGTACGGAAATGATTTGTTCTTAATTTACTAAAAATGTTCATTTCACTTTCTTTATGACCTAAAGTCACAATCCCCCTGGAAAATAGTTGTGTTCTTTGATTACTGGCTTATACATTAATCATCTAGTCTTCCAAGATCGTATGATTTTTATTGGTCGTCATTATTTGATAAATTGATGATATTTATAATATTTCCGTGATAAAGTAAAGAAAAGTCTGGTCTATCCTCGCCATGTGCATCCAAAAATCACATCATGGGACTAAGGTAATACGCGCTGGCGTTTTAGTAGTTTGTCCTCCTTTATAATAGTTAGCCATGTAAAACCTAATTTGATTTTCTTCACAGCCATTCAACGTGTACAATTATACATTTCTTTGAAAGTGCTGAACATATTTCTCCTTTGTTTGGAACATATTTGTATGTCGTCAATCATATTTTCTGGTTTGGTTATTATCACAAACGAAATTGGATTTTACATCCTTTAATAATCAATTAAATTATCGGTTATTGAATTTTAATGTTTGTCCCTTATCATCAAGTTTCAATTTACTATTTATACCTGTTGCAATTACAGGAATAACATTAAATGTTACGATAAAACTTTGAGTTACCGGTATTACCTCTATACAAGCAGTACGCCCTTTGAATGTTATCATTGAAGTTGTTATATATTTCCATATAATTTTTCACTATTTCCTTAGCTACCGCGTTAAATATTCATGTAATTTTGTAATGTAACTTGTCATTTATGCTATTATATTACATAAATTTGCCAAGCTAAATGCACTTAATGAGGCAGGAATGTCAACTTCACCATTATATACAAATTTATTTAACGTTGTTTTATCAGAAGAAATATTCAATATATAAAGTATTAATGATGATTCAGACAACATTTTCACACATTAGCTTTACATAATTGTTACTAACTAAATGATAATCAGAAGGCGTTAAATTGGTTTTTGTTTAATATCTCTGTATACTTCAGACCTGTCATTAATACAATATTCAATTGTTGATGAACCAGTAAAAAGGTGATGTTAAAATATCAAGCTTCAATATTTCCTCCTGCTGTGGGGCATGTTGCCATTTACTTTTTAGTGTCGTGGCTTTTTTACATTCTAATCAAGATAGTGTAAGATTTTGCCCCTCGACATCTATGTACTTATATTTGCAACATTTCTGTGAATAAAATAACCATATTTTAGGCTTAATGCAAGTTTATCATCGACATATTTTTATTATTTGTTAAGTAAAACAATGTCGTTAATATCTATATAGATTGAGGTTATCTTAATTTCAGTCATATATATTTAAGTAGATTAGTAAACCATCAGAAGTGATCACGTTTGAGGGAACATCCAACGTTCTTATTTTGAAGTCATTACAGCTGATGTTCACTAACAAATCTCCTTTCATTATATTATCATTTGTTTCAAAGAAATTTCATTTAAGTATAGCAATTTTGCATCTAATTTTAGTATTTCTTCATTGTTTTTAGATTGATTGATCCATGAAACTTGTTATAAGAGTGTAAACAAAATTATTTTGTTACTGTATGACATCCAATACCTCTTGTCCTAATATTACAATAGTATAATTATTCATATTTAGATTTTATAATATTTCCGATGATTTGGGATTTAAGTTAACCCACGGGGAACGTAGTCATCCAGTAATGTTAAACTGTAATAATTTCAGTTCATGTGGCATATTTAGAAGTATCCAGTTCTTCATTACTTGTATCAGTAAATATTCCAAACATTGTGTAACTCACGAATGATATCTCTCTCTCTCTCTCTCTCTCTCTCTCTCTCTCTCTCTCTCTATATATATATATATATATATATATATATATATATATATATATATATATATATATATATATATATATATATATATTAATTAGAATTTAATATAGTAATACAATATTAATTAGAATTTAATATAGTAATACAATAACATTTAGAGAGCTTTAAGAAGAAAAACAAACGTATACAATCAGTGACAGTCTCGCAAATCGTACAGGTGATCAAAGACTTTAATGATAAAAATCTGTTATCATTATTAGTAATTACAGAATTTGTAAAAGGTGGATAATTGATATTGGTTATAATAACGGTCAATTACATACGCATGTTGCCTGTTTTATGCCAATAGGTATTGTAATTAAAATAATTATGTTGTATTTCGCTATATATGAAGTCATTATCGTATTAACTCTTTCGTTTTTATACAGCTTTGTTTCATTAGAGTATTAAATTTCAAATAATTTATGAAACATTAAACAGAATAAAATATTTTCTTTCTTAAAAATTAAGTTTAAACAAGCAAGAAAACTTAATAGTACGCATCTAAAAACTGTGTTCTAATTTTATCATGAATGAAATAATTATTATTCGCTTCATTATTAAACAATAAATGTATAACGTAATGTTCTGTAATAACACTTTTAGAATTTTTTAATATTTTATCTTAATATTTGATACATGCTTTGGAGTTAGTGTAACTTAGATCACGGATATAATATGCATTCAATTCCATAATCAAAATAATGGCATATTAGGTTTTTGGAACATTATCTTTTTCAATCATCACATGTTTTTTTTTCTAAAGTCAATTTTCGCAAAGCAAAATTAACAAACATTTTGTTTGTTTTAAGTGTTTCTTTATTTAAAAAATGTTCCATCGTATTATATCATTACTCATATTGTATATGTATATATACATTTGGCATATCATGGGATGATATAAAGTAACACACACACACACACATATATATATATATATATATATATATATATATATATATATATATATATATATATATATATATATATATATATATATATATATATATATATATATATATATATATATATATATATATATATATATATATATATATATATATGCTTTGAGAGAATTTGTCACAATAAAGAGAAAACCCCATGTAATTGACAAACGCTTGGCGACCCGTGAAATGTTATAGAAACAAAATATATAAAACATTAGAAGAACAATAATGTAAAGAAGACATTGCCAAGCTTTTATCAAGCCCATTACAAAAAGACAGGAAAACTACAAGAAGAGATATATTAAAACAATATGATCAGTTCATTCAAGGATTAGAAGAAAATCAAGGCACATCAATAACGGTATTACCATCATTTCAAATAGATTATAAAAGACCATGACCATTACAAGAAATCATAAATTTGGATACCTAAAGTATACTTACTTATCACTGGGTGTCGTCATATGAGACAAAAAAAACCCTCAAATTAATTTACACTTTAGCACCAGATAATAAAAGATATAATAAAATGTGGTTGACCGAAACTAAATCATGGTGTAAGATATTAATTCAAATTAAGTTTGATGTAGCAAATAAGCATAAGCAGTAAGGTATATATATATATATATATATATATATATATATAAATATAAACGTTATTACACAACAAGAATCAATTGTGTCAGACCACGAGAGAAGCAGCAACACCAGATAAAAGTGATAAAATGTGAACTATTAGATCCGGAACCCAGTACAGCACCTGAAAAAGTGCACTAAGGCATTAAATCAATCAGGTGAGAAACATCAAGAAAACACGACTGAAGAAGGACATGCTTAGAAAGTATTGGCACAGTTTTTTAACAAAATGCTAAACAAGTCACAGAAGGAACAAAATGAGTGGAACATTTAAAAAATACAATCAGCTGTTATCATCATTAAAATGGTAAAAACAATACAAGAAAGTAACTAATGATAACATAAGATACTACTTGCAATGCCAGTAGCTGGTAAAGGAAAGTAACATTTCCATCGGTCAGAATGTTACCAGGTGATCAAATTGACTGCGTTTATTGCTGTATGAACTGTAAGGAGAACTGTTTTTCTAAGAATACCCCCTTCTATAAATAGAGTCACGTGTACAGCATAAGATAAACACTGCCAGATAAGGCAGACACAAAGTGAACATTAAAGGAAAAGAACATTCTAGCAAATTTTTAAAATAAATAATTGAATTAATTTGACTGTTATTATGACGACATTATTACGATCAAGCAGGACAATCTCAAGTTCTATAAATAACTACATTACAGAAAACCCCAAACATGTATTACTAGGCTCAATTAAGACTTCCGTTTTTTAATGATGCAAAGAAATTAACATAACGAATAATTGAAATTTCAATTATAAGAGTTTAACGTTTTTTCTGAGTTTATCTTGGTATAAACTGTCAGTTGCCGACTCACACAGCTTACATAACGCCCTTCGGGCGTTATTTACTGTGTGAGTCGGCAGCTGACAGTTTACAGAACGATAAACTCAGAAAAAACAACGTTAAACTCTTAATTATAAAGATTGCAATACATTAGTACAATGATTACATGTATGATGTGAAAGAAATGAACATAATAATAATAAATGCATACATATTGTTAAGAAAATTGTAGATTTCGTTATTGATTTTACAGAAGAGTTTACATCCTAGGTTGTTTGTTTTATATTAAGCAATATAAAATATAATTTATCAGTTTAGATCTTTGATATAGTTGATTTAATATCACATCGGGGAATAATAGTTTCAGATATTGAAATGGTAATAAATGAAACAGATTAATTATACCACCAAGATCATATATTGATCTAGATATCAAATGAGTAATAAGAAGCTTATTTGGAAATAATTGCAGAACAACTGAACCAGACCAATGCACAAGATGATGTAAGATTACGTTACAAAAAAATTACAGACCTAATATTTTATGTCATAATTATATGATATTATACTTAAAAATCAATAATGTACCATAATATGACCAGTGTCATATTCAAATGATTATGCAAGTTCTTCAGGTTTATCGATAATGGCAAAGTTAAGATTGGTACTATATTGATCTCGCATTTCTCGACCGGTAACACATTCTACAGGAGCTTAATTAAAGGAGCACCGAACAGAATGGACACAGCTGGTAAAGAAGCATTGTTTCCTGATGACGAACACGTATCTTACCATTATTTATTATTTTTGGTGTATGACGTGATATAAATACTGTATTTCATGTTATCAGACACTCTCTAATTTTCGATAAGAATCAATATCTTTGTCTTAATGGAGTGACCGAAAGTAAATGTAACTACTAGTCACCTTGCCGTGTCTATACCCATGCTTGCATTGTCTATGCCATTATCTAGTGATATTGAAACATAAGTAGATGCTGGTTATACCAGAGAAAAATGTATATTCAAGAAATGAAGGTACATGGACAAAAATATAAGCATTAAGCGTTAAATACAATATGGAGAATCATTACAAATGCATCTAAACATTTGCCAAAGCATGTGTTTATAGTATTTCAGAGTGCAGCGAGAAGGAATAGCCTAGAAAGAAAACAAACGCGCTTTGTGACCATACAAATTCAGGTGGAATAAATGTGAAAATTAATAGGTTAGCATCCCGAGCGGTGATTGCAATGGGAAATTACTATTTCATACAGCAATTATTCAAGAGCGATGGTCAAGGATGTAGATAATATATACACAAACCTTGACACTGACACAAATATAAAATGCTGAGTTTTTCAAACTCTATATCACATATTTCATTATGATGTTAGTAAACATAAAGAAAAACTTATAAAAGGTACCAGTGATATCGAGATTTTACCGGTCTTTTGTTCTTGTGTGGAGATTATCTTGCAGAGACACCATATCCTTGTTATATTGTGTTACTAAGTGACAGTTACCTAAATTGAATTGCAATAAATGGCAAGATGAAGGTACTTGTATAACCATTTAACGATTTATAATACAATTCACATATAATGATCAGAACAGCAGAAAGAAATATTAAAATAACAGCCAGTAACAACAGTATTTAAAGCAAATCAAATGACAGGTGGCTAATGATAAAATCATTCTGATCGAAAGACAGTTTCTGAAATTTGTCATTGCAAGCAAGATAAATACTGACTTTGAATATAAAATAATAACAAATATGCAAAAACAAGGTGCATCTATCTGTCTTAACGTTTGTAGAAGCTCTTTCTCTGAAGACATTTATTACAGAAGGAAATGCACTGTCATCATTATGTTTAGAAACAACCATGCGAGCGGTTCACAATCGAACATGAAACGCGCCAAAGATTCTGTTTTACCTAAACGAAGACTTCCGCAACATATAATGTATTATAACATTAATAGACGCCATACATTGACTATGGATTGCGTTTAAGTCAACACCAAAATAAATAAAATACAGTATATGCAGAAAAACCAACGATTTGCTACATGACTCAATAACCACCAAACTGGTGTTAAGAGAAACGTAAAGCAAACGAATTACGAAAGCAAAATCATAAGACCGTGATGTTCATATGAAATGTTCATCGCCACAGTTTAATAAGGTGGCTTACTTGATATCGGGTTGGGGTGGGGCTGTGGAACAGGGTCTCTTCTACCAGGCATTTTGGGAAATATGTTAGGCCTAGATTTTAATTGCCAAGAAATGGTAATTTGTTTTGCTGGGAAAGAGTTAAATCGTTTTAGTAATATTCAGACTGAAGCAATCATGGACAAGAATGATAAAAATAAACTTTAGCGGTTGATTTATCAGAGATATGGTTCCAAAACAATTAGACAAATTGAAAATAGTATAATTACTTTTAAAACCATTCTTTTACACATAAGCGAAGACATTTCTTAGCTATTATTACTAGAAGCATTTGGGCTACCTCTACTGGGTATTATAAAAATATATAAACTTTACAGTTTCTTGTCCACCTAAGAAGAAGAAATACAAATATAAACATCTAAAACCAAGTAACACTATCGTACATAGAAACTGTATATTTTCTCTGTGCTACGTTTTACTGTCGGACTCTAGTCCAACATACCTATCTGACCTCACCCATGTGTACACACCAGCAAGATACTTACGCTCCTCTTCTGACAATCGTATACTCATTATTCCCACTATGAAAACAAAGTCATATGGACAGCATTCTTTTGCATACCAGGGCCCAGCAACGTGGAATGAATTGCCCACTGAACTTAGACACAAAGACACGGTAATCACATTCAAGAAGGCTCTCAAAACTCACTTATTTCTACTGCAAGAACAAACTTAAAGATCTAATAATGTTTCCTATCTGAAATATTCTCAGCATGTTTTTTGTTTTTTAATGTTTTTTTCTAATTTCATGGTGTTTGTTTTTGTAATAATATTATTATATGTTTTTTTCTCTTATAGGTGTTGTCTAATGTTGTAAAGCGCTTAGAGCTTCTAAAGATTAGGCGCTATACAAAGTTCTCATTATTATTATTATTAATATACTATGCTAGATGTATGGAATATTACGTGAGGTTGAATTTTACAAAGAATGAGAGTAGATTCGTAATAATTAACTCAAAGATGTCATATATATATATATATATATATATATATATATATATATATATATATATATATATATATATATATATATATATATATATATATATATATATATATATATATATATATATATATATATATATAATAATAATAATGGACATTTCCTGTATCGATGTTTGATATACATAATTTTCCAGTTTTAGCACAATATTTATTGTTTAACTTGTAATAGTTCTAATTATTTGAAAACACTAGGTATTGCGTAATAATGAATGTGAATAGTCTTAAGTAGACGGGGCTACACAGGGCAAATTAATATAAAAATCATACGTATATTCTATATTTTCAGTGTTAAAACCGCTAGAATGCCAATCATATTGTTCGATTATATTTAGAACATGAGCTGCCCGTTTCAGTTGATGAGATGATAACCTCATTATAGCACAATCAATTCTAAGTTTAGAAGGTTTAGAAGGTAAAATGTTCAAATCAAATAATTGCTTACAATTGCATATAAACACAATATTCAAAATATATGTTATTCCAAATATATGCTTGAAATGACACATCTGTAGGTGAAACGAATAACTTCATAACACCAATACCTAATAATCCGTGTTTATCGTGATGCGTACTGATTTGTATCTTCAAAATGCGCCATGTATTTCCATATCACAGGTGGAAAAATTAAGATGAAACGGTTTTTACAAAATACACGTTCTGTTTGTTTTGGTTTTGAAAATCAACAAACTTCATTGGCATAACTTAATATTGACCAAACAAAAGACTCAAAACAGAAGACAGATACAATTTAGCTTCAAAATTATAATCGCATATATTGGCAATCAATGTATCGAAAACTTTGAGACTTTAACAGACTAATGGTTTTTGATACACGAACAGTTACCAGTAAAATTGTCACACATATATACAGAGGTGAAATACCAACACACACCTTGCTACATTTCAAGCAACAAACAAATTATATTGTTTGAAGTGCGAAACAACAAGCTACAAATTCTAATATAAATAATGAAGTTATTAGTTATACACAAAGTAATAGAATGGTTATGAAAGTTATTTGTTCAATATGTGGTAGGAAAAGAACAAATTTGTAACCATCGAAAACAAGAACCAAGTAATTTCTATCTTCAAATATAGTACATAAAATAATATTGCTTTAAACAGTCAAATAAACAATATTTAAAGATTTAAGAAAGGAATATGTTCAGTATGTGGTATTAAGTAAACACAAGTATCGCCATAAAAAAACAACCGGTTGTAATATAGATATAAACATTAACTTTTATTTCCAAGACAAGTTTTAACATTGCCAGATTATGGAGATTGTTAATCTGGACACCCCTTAGATGATGAGATTGTTAATATGTACACCCCTTAGATAATGGACACAATGCTATT
>CM068827.1:113596869-113836980 GCA_028554795.2 Sinohyriopsis cumingii
TGTGTGTGTGTGTGTGTGTGATTAAGATTTTTTAACGTAGCTTTAACAACGTTTTCAGTCATATCGCTATGATGTATGCAGTTTGGCAGTTTATAGTGATGTCTAGCACTGGGGCATCATGCCACAGACATATAACATGATGTCCCACCCAGTCACATTATCCTGACCAGTTCTAACAGTAACCTCTTAATGCTGAGCGCCAAGCGTGGCACCTGTTAGTACCATTTTTTGTAAGGCTTTGGTATGACTCGGTTGGGGTTCGAACTCACGACCTCCCGCTTCCGAGGCGGACGCTCTAACCACTAGGCCACAGGAGCGGTCAGATATAGTGTTAATGTGCCAACAGTCTTTTTTTGTATCACAACAATACAATCCAAGAATCAGCTCTTTATTTGAAATTTCACTATAAAGTCAAGTCTATATCTCCAAAAATGTTTTTTTTTTTAATGAACATCCCTTATTTCAAGTAAATAAATAATTTGAATAAATTCCAGCTTAAATGAAGTTCTGGATACAACAATAATACAACTGATTCTGATAAGCTCTTAAAACACGAATTATTAATTGCTAGAAAGACATTTTTATATAGTCGTCGACTTTACCTCAGGTCGCAAGTAGCATTTTCTTATAAATAAATTTTAAAAAAAAACTATTAACTATTTCCTGATGTTACAAAATAAAGGTTTAGTTACAATTAGAAAGTCTGTTACGAAAATTATAATATAGAATATGAAATATATCAGGTAAGCCAGGTATATTTACAGGGGAATTCCAATAACCTAGACCCAGGCTCAAAACAGTATGTTTACTTCTATTAATTATGATCCTAACATTAAACCCATAGACACAGAGAATATTTTAGCCATGATTTAGATGTTTGCAGAATTTAAAACTTAATCAATGATCCTGGCCAGATAGAAAATGAACCTGAATTTGGATAAGGTTCCAAAATGTATTAATCCATGGCATATAATGAAAATAAAAATATAAAAAATACTATAAAAAAAATGCAAATTAAATATACATAACAATTTTGCCTTTCCCGCTCATGCTAGTACAAAGTCACTCTATTCGGTGTAGATATAGTCCAGTTTGAAAACAAACCCCAAGAAAATAAAAAAAACACAAACAAACCAGTCCATATGACGTTTCAAACTTTGACCTCTGACATTGACTCTTCTTTCCCAGAGGGGCTTCATCCATGATCCGAACTCAGTTTTCTTCTTCATTTCCAAATATCATTATGCCAAATATTTTTTCTCTCTCTTTCTCTCAATCGGTATGGATGGAGTTGTGATTGCAAGGCAAAAGTGAAGGACGAACGATAGTACTGGCCTTTCACGATATACCCGCAAAAGTGCGGATGTAAAACGTTACGAAGTGACGAGTGTTTATTGACAATTAAGATATAGGCTGGATTTCGTAGAAGCTTTACCATTAATGATGTTAGGATAAGTTAATTTATTATTGTGTGGTCAATTCTGACCGGTGTCACTTAACAACAATTACGGGCACATTTTTCATAAATCCTCTGGGCCTAGATCTGAATTCAGACTGACGTAGCATATGAAACACCGCTTCTGAACATATATAGATATAGAGGAGATTCTTTTGGTTTATCATTACCTTTTGTTAAAATATTTTCATTGTGTGATATCACTCAAATATTCGTTTATATTCATCATGGTCTTGGGAATGTTTGTACCAATAGAGAAAGAGAAACGTTAGGAGTATATTCCAGGGCCTATTTCTGTTGCGCATTTCAGTTCAGAGAGAGAGAGACAGACAGACAGAGACAGACAGAGACAGAGACAGAGAGAGAGAGAGAGAGAGAGAGAGAGAGAGAGAGAGACAGACAGACAGAGACAAATATCAAATAGGAACGAACTGAAATTGCAAAGCAAGCTTGTGTTGTCTATTATATTACTTTGAGCCATCCAAGTTAAAGTCTTTATATGACCTCTCTCTCTCTGTGACCACAAATTCAAGAGCTGAAACGTAATCTATTATAGCTCTTTAAATCGGTTTAACAGAATTACTCGCATATATCGGCACGTGATGATGGCTATAAATAGATGTAAAAGGCAATAGATGCCCGATATGGGCTACTATGTCCATTAGCCATTAGCCCTTTTATTGCCTTAATACATACATAAATATTTTTAAAAGAAAGGGTAACCGAAGATGGTATTTATTAAAAATGTTTTTCATTTTCAGTGAAGCGCTTCCTCGTTGCTTGTTATTCAAAAATTTTCGAGACTAAAAAAAAACTTTGACGTTAGCAAAGATTACATGGATTAACGGCAAGCAGAAATGTGATGTTATAAGACAATGGAATCATAAATAGGACCTACAACACATTGATCTTCATAATTGATTTCTTAACGTTAAACAGGTGTACTAGATGACCGTTATCTTCAAAATGTCATATTCTGAAGAATTAACCACACACACACACACACGTTTACATACATACATACATACATACATACATACATACATACATACACACACACACACATAGACACATACATACATACATACATACATACATACATACATACATACATACATACATGCATACATGCATAGATACATACATATATACACACATACAAGAGCATCAGCAACAGATAAGGTACATCAGCTAAAAGCAAACAAGTTAACCAGACACTTCTGATATGAAGATTCTTTGAGCTAGTCAAATTTTTATTCAGTCCTTCAATGAGATAGTCAAATAGTTATTAACAGTCAAGTATTGAGATAGACAACTTGTTATTATCAGTCATTTATTGAGATAGTCAAATAGTTATTAACAATCAAGTATTGAGATAGTCAAATTTTATTATCATTCATTTATTGTGATAGTTAAATAGTTATTAGCAGTTAAGTATTGGAATAGTCAAAAAGTTATTATCAGTCATTATTGAGATAGTCAACTTGTTATTAACAGTCAACAGCGTGTGTGTGTGTGTGTGTGTGTGTGTGTATGTGTGTGTGTGTGTGTGTGTGTGTGTGATTAGGATTTTCAACGTAGTTTTAGCACTTTGCCTAGCACTGGGACATCATGCCGCAGACATGTGGCATGATGTCCCACCCAGTCACATTATCCTGACACCAGGCCGACCAGTCCTAACACCAACCTCTTAATGCTGAGCGCCTAGCGAGGCAACTGTTAGTACCATTTGTATAAGTCTATGGTATGACTCGGCCGGGGATCGAATAAACGACCTCCAGCATCCGAGGCGGACGCTCTAACCACTAGGCCACAGGAGTGGTCTTTTATTTTGGTACGTTTATTAAAGTATGGACCGAGAAATAAATCCCCGGTGTAAACTATAAGTCAATTTTATACAGCGTTTTCTGGGTTCATACTTAAGCGAATACAATAAAATATACTGACCCCCAGGGACGTCATTTAAACTTTTTCGGGGTTGGGTGGGGGGCAAAACTTGAAGGCTTGTTAATTTTCGTATATAGGCCACATCAATCTTACAGCACACGCAAATTCGGGGTGGGGGCAAATGCCCCCTCCAGCCATGACGTCATTGCTGGCCACTCCTTATGATTACAGTTTACATCTCACAAATAGAAAATAATAAAATGTCTTATAACAACTGTAATAAATAGACCATTCTAACGTTGTATAACTCTGTATGAGTCATGCAAAGCAGCAACCAGTATCGGTAATTTGCATGCAGCAAATCAGAGACGGTTACCAGCTGCCTGACAACATGGCACAAACTGACCATTGGTCATTAAATCATTAAATGAGTATCCTCCATTGGACTGTACAGTCCAAGTACTAATTGAAATCCATGGTGGACTCCATTGGACTGTACAACACAAGTACCAGAAGAGAAATCCATGGTGGTCTCCAGTGGACTGTACATTAAATGTGATTTGGAAGTATCGCTTACTTGACCTAACTACATGTAGTAGTGTACACAGTTTGCACCATTTACCGCCTGCTGATCACGTGCTCGTGAACTTGAAAGTTCTGTTACTCTACATTTTATTTTGTGGCAATAGAATAGGTTTAACCTAACTAACTTCGAAATCCTTCATTCATTTTGCGAAATAATTCCAAAAGTTTTGTTAGGCAACAGTTAAATTAACAAAGGCCGATCGATTGAAAAAGATATCATGGCATATAATTTCGTCAGAATCGTATGTTGGAAGACTACACAGATCTTTCGAATAGTGATGGGGTATTTCATTTCCAAATAATATTAGAAGGAACTAACAACCAGGCATATATAGAAATACACTAATATGGGAAGATATTTGATGGTGGATCTATAAATATTTTATTATGTTTAAATATTTGAACCCCGAAGAAATAGAATCAACATGGACGGGCCATCTTATCACTGTGCAACACGTTTGATTCCTTTCCGAGTGATGAATTTTATTTGTGTGTGTGTGTGTGTGTGTGTGTGTGTGTGTGTGTGTGTTAAATATTGAGCTTTGCCTCATACAAATCACTAACATGCTTATACAGGGTATCACTATTTTGTGAAAAGTTATTATAACTCATACACGCTGTCTGTACTATTTGCCATGTAGAACGCTGATTTTGTATCGTCGTGACCATTAAATTTTGACCATCAGAATAGAGTAATCTTGGGGTCAAAGATCACTGCTAATATATATAAAAAACCATGACAGGAATTCATAGCCCTGGTGGAACGATCCGTTGAGCGACCTAGGTCAAGAACATAAAATCGTCTTCCTATAAATAAAGAACCATAACTGATTTTAATAGGTGTTAAGTGTACGGTAAAAGTTGATATCAAGTGACAACTTGGACTCATGCGATATATTTTGAGGAATGGTTTTTGTATGCAATGAAAAGAAAAACTCTCAGTGAAATATTTGAAACTAATACAATGTTATCACATGACATGGGACTCAGAACTTTATTTGCTGTTCTATAAAATACTATGGAATAATAATAAGTGTGGGATATAAAGTCGAGACCATACAGGATATATACGTTCTTTTTTCTCTTTCTTTTTCTTTTTGAAGTTGTAGTAAACATCTGACGATTGAAGTGGACACATTGGATTATCATAAATGGAAGTGGACACATTGTATTATCATAAAAGGAATAGCCACGATTGACAATACAAATTCTTTCCTCTTAGCGATTGAAGTTTGTTCATATATCTACTTTCAAACAGTTTTTTTTTCTTAATATAAAGCCACAACTGTCGAGTTGGATGCATTTTCCGTCCGCTCGGTGTTATTGCTATTATTATTAAAAATTACATCTCCACATCGTTAACAAAAGTTGGCAATTATACAACAATTTTAGCACAGAGGCTTTTCAGAACAAATTAACTGTTACATATAATGCTTAAAAAGTATGCATTTTTTCAAATAATGACTGGGTTTTTGCTACAAGAACATAAGGAAACATGAAGTTCGAGTTCCGGTTTGCTATCAGCACTCATCTTCCCTTATTTGAAGAAGAAGAAGAAGTAAGAGGAGGAGGAGGAGAAGAAGAAGAAGAAGAAGAAGTAGGAGGAGGAGAAGAAGAAGAAGATGATGAAGAAGAGGAGGAGGAAAAAGGAGGAGGAGCAGGAGGAGACAGGCCGAGATATAGAAATACAAGAAGATTTTCCCCATTTTTTGTTTTGCTATTACACACACACACACACACACACACACACACAAATGTGCTGTCTGAGTCTGTGTAGCTGTCTCTTTGAATTCGTCATCTGATAATTTATCTGAAACTCCCGTACATTTGTGTGATCATCACGATTTCTGCGCAGCATAAAATGTTTTTTTGACAAAGGTGATCTCCGTCATTTGCCGTGAGTACAATATATGTTATCATGTAAATTAATGTCATGCTACGATTTAGTCAGGAAGTAAGTAATGGACTGATAATAGTTGTGTCTGAGAGATAATTAATGAGTCTTGATCACTTGCCGAGAATACATTATTGTGTTGCCTGCAGAAATGAACAAAGAATGTAAGCCATCAATCTGACGCGCAAACTTCAATGCAAATGTTACGCGCATCTGTATACGCAAACTATTTTGAATACCTATATAAGAACCAAAATTTCAGCTGGTAACAAAGACAATAAATGAATCAATGTGCAAATTGGAATAGGGTACATTCTATAATCATATCCATAATTGATATATATTTGTATGTTTCCCAGCATAGTCAAATATGTACGAATGAGTGTGCGACGATACATGGTTATGTGCATGGTCTTCTATTTTTTTATTTTTTTTTATTACAAAAACTGAGGACCACATGGCAGATGGGTCAGCCATGACCAAATGTGTTATCCCCGTTAAAGATAGTTTATTATTATTATTATTATTATTATTATTATTATTATTATTATTATTATTATAGCTTTTTATATGGCAGTTGAACAGAGAAGAAAGTATGGGTCACACCTCTATGTCGTAAATCACCGTCCGCCACAACAATGAGGCTGCTGATATGCGGACAATACAAAGATGCAGATAGTATCACAAGTCATGACTACAGTAAATGCACACCCAGCATGTTATAAATACATGCATCTTGCATGTAAAATTCTTTAATATTCATATCTAGCTAGTTCAATGTTGGGGGCTGGGTGGGTAATTAAGGACAACACACGCTATGTGCAGTGCAGATGGGTCTAGTCCAGACGTACAACGTCATTTAAAGCGATAGAGCACACTTATCTTTATGCGCATATATTACATATACAAAGGACTATACGCTGGTCAGTCTCATTTGAATAATACGTTTTCAAAGACATTTTTAAGAGATCGTTCCGGCCAGTTTTTTTTTTTTTTTATTGATTTCAACTGGCAATTTAAGGTAAGTCTTTAAATTACTCTAGATGGTATGGTACCAAGGATGGGGAGCCTTAGACTCATGTATTTACACGCGAGAGAGAGAGAGAGAGAGAGAGAGAGAGAGAGAGAGAGAGAGAGACAGACAGACAGACAGAGACAGACAGACAGACAGAGACAGACAGAGAGAGACAGAGAGATATGTGTGTATAAATAAATAAATCTGGGTTGAAGCTTTGGTGTTTAGGTTCTTACAAAACGTGACAAGAAAAAGTGAAGACAACAAGATTTATAAAATTTAACAAATAATTTAGTTCCCTAGAAAAAAAGATACAAATGAGAAAAAGAACTAAGGTTTTACGAATCAAATAGAAAAATAATCAAAGATTTAAAAATAAAAGTCCAGAAACAAAAAGTCCTAATGAAACTGAGTTCGAATCCCGATGAAATTAAAAATGGAAGGTGATGATGTATGCTGTGGTCAGCGTCTTACTGATATGTCAACAGTTGTTTGTTGAATCACAGAAAATATATTCCAGTGTTTGAATTCTGTGTAAATTTCGATAACTATCCTTGGCCAAGAAATAATTTAGAGCACTAGCATTTCCAGGGAAAAGAATCACGTTTCTTTAAAATAAAAAAATAAAAAATTAGTCCCAAAACTGGTCACAACATAAAACACCTAAACGTCTTCAGTGCTAAGACAAGTATGACTATTATTTCTCAAAACATTAACAATAAATCTAGCTACGACGCAAAACATATGCCCGGTTGTCGGTCAATCCTCTGGAAAAACCTAATTGATACATGTTATTTAGCACATTATCCAGGTAGGACATTGATTCTTCTTTATGAATGTTACTCTGAGAAAGAATAAATAAATTTAAAAAAGGTTGTTTACTATAAATTATCTCTGGTTCTGAGTCACTGTCAGGAACTAGGTCAGCATTAGATACAATGTTTCTATAAAGTTGTTTACGTCCAAAATATAAAAGATCACTCAGCTCTGAACTCTGTTCCAGTAAATAAAGTTACATTACAATAGCAAGTAATGGAATAAAAACACAAATAAATTCAATCAATTATAAATTTAATCAAATATACATAACACTTCCCCCATAAAGAAAAAGAAAGATTTATATAATAAAGCTTTCTTTTTACCAATAGATTAACTATGTATGAGGTTTTGAAAAAAACACATAAGAACTCGCGAATCATACAAAGTATACATAAAATAACACATTTCTATAAACGGGAAAGTGCATCTGCTATTAAATTATCTTTTCCTTGATGTGCCTGATGTTAATATTGTATTCCTGTAACAACAAACGTCACCGTAGTAGTCTTTGAATTTTATTTTTCATCTTGCCGATGAAAGTAAGGGGGTTGTGATCCCTAATAATCAAAGAAGGAGTTGAACTAATGTAAACTGCACAATGCTGTAATGCCAATATTAAAGCCAAACATTCCTTCTCGATTGTTGAATAATTTATATTGTACTTATTTAATTTCTTAGAAAAATAGCACACTGGATGATCAACACCATTTTCATCTTCTTGAATCAATACTGCTTCTATCACAACATTACTTGCATCAAGAGTCAGTTGAAATGATTGACTGATATTTGGAGCTATAATAACTGGTGCGCTATTAAGTATCGCCTTTACCTTATCAAAAGCCTCCTGACATTTTTCAGTCCAATGAAACTTGGTTTTCTTGCTCAATAAATTTGTCAAGGGTTCAGCAATTATGGAAAAATTGGAACAAAATTTCCGATAGTATCCAGCCATACCTAAAAATCTCATCAGTTGCTTTTTACTAACAGGCACAGAGAATTCAGAGATAGCCTTGGCCTTAGCATCTATAAGTTTAACTTGTCCATGCCCAACGATATGTCAGTGGAACTCACTCTTGGATAAAATATTTGTCAAACTTGCATCAGTGAGTCTGTCAAACAATTTCCGAATTGTTGCTATGTTCTTTCCATGTGTCGTTGCTGATGATAACATCATCGATGCAAGCATCACACTTATCTATGCCAGAGGTAATCATATTCATTAGACGTTGAAAAGTACTTGGTAAACCTTTCATCCCAAACGGCATCACTTTATATTGGGTATTGCCAATTATAGTAACAGAAACTGTTTAGCAAAATAAATTGTACATACATTATTTGGGAATTAATATACAGTCATATACGCATATTTAAAATAATAATAATAATAATGAAGAAACATAAATTAGCATACATACATACATACATACATACATACATACATACATACATACATACATACATACATACATACATACATACACAAGCTCTATTACAAATCTTCTAGGTCAATTGTGGCTTCTGAGGTTGACAGTACTGTGGGGTTAACATCCTTATATATTTAAGATAATAATGTGCCTTGAATGATCATTTAAAGAACATGTATACTTTAAAAAATCGAGATCAGTTGATTAATATCACCATCAATAGGATGGAATATCATAAACAAAATATCTCCTAAACTGAAATGATTTATATGTTAAAAATAAAGCATGTTACGCTTTTTATTTGAAATTTATATAAAATATATTGAAAAATGCATTAAATAACTAGATTTACCTGACTGGCAGACACACAACGTTTATGAAGTACCTGAAATATGCAGTGGAACTCCATACAAATAAAAGGATACATTATCATTTCCATATCATATTTTCTTCGTTACTGCTACTAATACAAGTAGTAATAGTAACACCAGTAAAAGTAGTGGTGCTGATAGTAGAAGAAGTAGTAGTAGTAGTGTGTGATCTGGATTTTTAACGTAGCTTTAACAATTTTTCAGTCAGATAGCTACGATGTCTGCAGTGTGGCAGTTTCTAGTGATGTCTTGCCCTGGGGAATCATGCCGGAGACATGTAGCATCTTGTGGGAGTAAGAGTAATTCTCTGTAGTTCAATTTTCTTAACTATTCTGGAAAATATCATTCTCTGACACCTGTTTCAAATGGACCAAGATTTTCCTAAATTTTTGCTCTGGTTTGTCTCATCTTTGTCATTTTCCACTATGGGCCTTTAACATTGACCTCTTTCATCTGTCTGACCGTTATCAAGCGAATTCTAATTAAAATTCAATTCATGCCCCAAACAGAGCAGATCCCATCACTCGCAGTCAGCTATATATTGCGAGCCTATCCCATACATGAAACTAGATGGTTACGTGTTACTGTGACCACGACACTGCGAAATTATCTACAAAATATTGCACCAGTACAACTTTGAAAGTTCAAGTCAATTTAATTATTAACTATATTGAAGCAGAAAACCATGTTCCATGTCCCATTCGAACATGTTATAAAGAAATAATGCGTTCCACGAATTATTTGCCTTCTCAAGATTTTGTATTCTTGCAAAAAAGTTATAGCTGTTTGACACAGGTTGAAGTGTTCAAAAATGGTTTGAAAGCGTAGTTTCTTTTATTTGTTACATTGTACTTTTCATATGAAAATCATTTGATTTTTTAAAGAAATGTCGATGTTTAATGACAGTACAATGAGATCTAGTTTGTCGATGGAACATTTGTATGATGTTTGTACACAGTAAAATGAGTTTTGCTTATACATGTACAATGATTATAACAAAAGCATCGGTAGCTCAGTTGAAAAAACGTCTCGCTTTCTTGGCATTATATAGCCCATAACATGTTAAAACTGCTGTTAAATATCCACGAACCAGCCAACCAAATAATATAGATGAACAGAGCCTTTATGTAGTATTGATATATCAGGCCACACGTAAGCGGTATATATTAGGTGACAGTGTGTGTATGTGTGTGTGTGTGCGTGTGTGTGTGCGTGCGTGCCTGCGTGCCTGCGTGCGCGCGCGCGCGCGCGTGTGTGTGCGTGTGTGTGTGTGTGTGTGTGTGTGTGTGTGTGTGTAGGTATCGTTATTAAGATACATGATAAAATGGGGTGTTCTATTCTTTCGGTTGATACCAAGCAAAACGTAAATAGTATATTGTAAAAACGCATATATTAAGGACACGAATAAACACCCTGATCTACATATTCACATACAGCGCAACAAACATACGCAAACCTGAACCTTTATGCATGCATATTATTATGGTCTTAAAATAAGTCACAGAAAAGAGTGAGAAAAACAAGTTTAGTAAAATTCAACAAATGATTTTCTTTTCCTAGAATACAAATTGAAAAATGTAAGCAGAACATACGGTATTGCGAAATAAATTGGAATAATCCAAGAGTTTCGAACACATGTCCTATGGATTAAAGATCTGAATAAACGTTAGTGATATTCAAAAATAAATCCAACGCTGAAAGTATTGATGTGCCCATGGTGGCCTGTGTCGTAGTGATAAGCCAACCTTTTTTTTTTGAATCACAATAATACAATCCAAGAAAATATCCTTATTTGAAATTTCACTATAAATCCAAGACTTTATTTATAATAATGTTACTTTCGTGCACTTTGTATTTCCATAGAAGAATAACATGAATTAAATAATCTGAATAAATAAACTCCAGCCAACGAAATACTGGACACAGCAATAATACAACAGATTCTGCTCAGCCCTTACAGCACAAATAAATAATTTTCCAGTAGACACGATTTCATACTCCCCTACTTGAACTAGGTCACAATTAGCATTTTGTACAAAAAAACAAGCTATTACCTAATGGAAACTTTCATTCTATATAACGTTCCAAATGTTTACAAAATAAAATCTAAGTTAAATTTAGAAGGTGTATTATTAAAATTATAATAAAGAACATGGTAAACGCATTGTTCTTGACTCAGGTCAAGATAATAAGATATTAATCCTAATAGTTGACCCCTAGCGAAAATACTAACTATGTACTAGTTGTTTGCAGACATTAAAAGAAAAAAGAAATCTGTAACCATATGTGTGATACCAGTCCCATTTATCTCTGGGGGTTTTTTCCTGGTCGGAGTAGTTTTTGTTTTTAACTTTAAACTGGTCTGGTTGTTAACCTTTAGCACATTATTTGGCCATATCATGACAAGGAAATGAGAACTAAGGTTCTTTCCTAAGAACAAACCGAGACAACTGACCGGATCTGGCCTTGTATTACAGATCCAACGTTCAAACAACTGAATTTCCGCAGCTCCCACTTTAAGAAGGACCTCGATCAATCAAACAACGCATATCTGTGTAACGCTAATACGTCGATACAAGTACGGGAATCAGTCAAGTTATCAATTATGAGACACACAATACTTTAAATACGCAACGGCAATAACGTGAGACAGGATGGAACATTGAAACCTAGACAACAGTTTCGTCAGTAATGTTGGTGTCTGTCCCTTGGTGCGTAAGATGAATATCTAGAATACAGTCAAGCTCCATTCATAGTATAGAAGACAATATAAAACTCGTTCCTCAAAGAAAAATGGAGTAACTATTAAATAGCTTATGTAGTTTTAAATGTAATACAAATGAAGGCATACCTCAAAGAAAATTCACTATTTGGACGGGAACGATTTCAAATTATACTTTGAAAATATGCCCAATGTACAGTTTCATGTCTGTTAAATATTAATTTAGGAATCTTTTAATTTATTTTTGAATAAATTAATATCTTCATAAAACGCTGTCAATATCCAAGACAATAACAATATCCATGCATCGCTATTTATCTATTTGATATTAACTGGAAATCTTTGCCTCTAACTTTTTTTATATATAAATCCATGATGTAAATTTATTTTGCCAGACGGTTGTCTTTGTAAACGACCTGTCTTCCAAGCTTTCGAAACTCATTTATTTCTGAAAACCACTTTGACCGCAAACTTAACCCACAATTATAACTGGCGAAAGGCCATTTCCTGCCCATCGACCACCAGCAATCAAAGATATCGCGCGTGAGGTCAGAGGTCTGCGTCCAATCTCTGGCCATTTGACTGGACATAATCAAAATTGTCACATCCACATTTATTGGATTACTTGATTTATTGAACTTCGACAGCATGTGATATCCGCTGGCAAAACAGGTTCTTATAGGTTTTGTTAAGTCAAATATTTGAATAGTTCATGAATTTAGCAGGCACGAGAACCGTGCAAGAAGCAAAGTCTGCAGACAACTGTCGAGAAAAACGTGATTTTATTGGCAGACTCCAATACTCATTCCATTCTGATCTAAATTATTTATTATTTCGTATGTTAAGGTGTTTACATGGTGAATTCTCAATGTAACTTTATAAGTCGTTACATCTGTATCCGATGTTCTTCTGTGTGCTGAGTACCCTAATATAGCAACTCCACATCCTATCTAGCCTGGCAGGTTGGTCAGATGAAACAGATTTGTGTCCATTCAAAAACTGACTATGTATCAGGTGAGAGACTGGTCAGATGAAGCTGATTCGTGTCGTTACCGATACTGACCATGTCTAAGGCCGGAGAACCTTATTCATTCTACAGTATGGTGGGTAATATGGATAATCACCAACGATGACACAGGGATGATGTGATGCATATTTTACGTATTGTATGGCGGTAAGGGGAGAGACAAAGATGGCTTGTGTAATATTTTGTTCAGACTCATGTTTATCATTCTTTCAATATGGTCATTGTGTCATCTATTCAAGCCTAAGATAACACTTTGAAACACAAATTGTTTTAGCATAATAACGATGATTTTGTTGTTGCTTTTTGCTACAAGAATGGTCTTTAGTGTATACGGGGGAACTATGACCTTAAATAATCTCATATAAGGCATGTTATGTACTTAACAGTCTCACATAATGCATGATCTGAGCTTAAGAGTCTCACACAAAGCATGATATGAGTTTAACAGTCTCACATAAGGCATAAGCTGACCTTATCAGTCTCGCATAAGGCATGACCAGAGCTTAATAATCTCATGTAAGACATGATTTGAGCTTAATAGTCTCACATAAGACATGGTCTGAGCTTAACCGTCTCACACAAAGCATAATTTGAGTTTACAAGTCTCGCACAACGCATGCTATTAGCTTACCAGTCTCACACAATGCAACATTGGAGCTTAATACTGATCAAGACGCTTAGAAGCACTATTGTACGAAAGGGATAGTATGACAGAAAGCACCATTGTATGAAAGGGATAGTATGACAGAAGCATTATTGTATGAAAGGGATAGTATGACAGAAGCACCATTGTATGAAAGGGATAGTATGACAGAAAGCACCATTGTATGAAAGGGATAGTATGACAGAAGCACCATTGTATGAAAGGGATAGCATAACAGAAGCATTATTGTATGAAAGGGATAGCATGACAGAAGCATCGTTGTATGAAAGGGATAGTATGACAGAAAACACCATTGCATGAAAGGGATAGTATGACAGAAGCACCATTGTATGAAAGGGATAGTATGGCAGAAAGCACCATTGTATGAAATGGATAGTATGACAGAATGCGCCATTATATAAAAGGGATAGTATGACAGAAAGCACCATTGTATGAAAGGGATAGTATGACAGAAAACACCATTGTATGAAAGGGATAGTATGACAGAGAGCTCCATTGTATGAAAGGGATAGCATAACAGAAGCATTATTGTATGAAAGGGATAGTATGACAGAAGCATCGTTGTATGAAAGGGATAGTATGACAGAAAACACCATTGCATGAAAGAGATAGTATGACAGAGAGCGCCATTGTATGAAAGGGATAGTATGACAGAAACATTATTGTATGAAAGGGATAGTATGACAGAAGCACCATTGTATGAAATGGATAGTATGACAGAATGCGCCATTATATAAAAGGGATAGTATGACAGAAAGTACCATTGTATGAAAGGGATAGCATGACAGAAAGAGCCATTGTATGAAAGGGATAGTGTGACAGAAGCATTATTGTATGAAAGGGATAGTATGACAGAAAAACACCATTGTATGAAAGGGATAGTATGACAGAAGCACCATTGTATGAAAGGGATAGTATGGCAGAAAGCACCATTGTATGAAATGGATAGTATGACAGAATGCGCCATTATATAAAAGGGATAGTATGACAGAATGTGCCATTGTATGAAAGGGATAGTATGACAGAAGCATTATTGTATGAAAGGGATAGTATGACAGAAAACACCATTGTATGAAAGGGATAGTATGACAGAAGCACCATTGTATGAAAGGGATAGTATGGCAGAAAGCACCACTGTATGAAATGGATAGTATGAGAGAAAGATTAGTGCCGAAAACAACTGGCAGAAATATGTTTATGTTTAATATTTTACAAAGTCATATTAATACAATTATATAATCACAGAATCTGAATACCAGTAAGTTTGCATTATGCTAGTCGTTTCTCCATGTTATCTTTCGAATAGTTCTTGATTTCACATACTCGTTATGCTACTTTGATTTTGAATCCCGCACTAACTATACCTGACTGCCCTCAGGGTTAATCGCTGGTTTAATTATACAGTAAGTATCCAGTAGACTGACAGTCGTTTAGCACAAACACCAAATCATATAGCACTCAGCTTAAAAAGGAGTTAAATGGGGTTGCAAACTAAACACGCACCTTGCCGACCTTACAGCATGGTAGGTTAAGTTGCCAGACGCCTATAAATAGCAGACCTCTGTTATCCAGTGTACAGAGATTACGGACCGTTTTCTGCTGTGATCTACTTAGATAAGAAAGTAATATCAATATAAATAGATAAGTCATGATAAAAATTATTATTATTATTATTATTATTATTATTATTATTATTATTATTATTTACCATCTTAAAAGTGTATATTCTATTTCCAAATGCTTTCATTACATTAATTATTGCGACGTTAGATGTAGCTCTAAAAATAATCTGTGGTGGCTTAAAACTCGTATAAAGTACCTGGTGATTATTTTCACAGCGAACTAAATAAAACCATTCATGACAATACTACGCAGACGCCTGCAGTAAATAGTTTCAAGAGGATTTCAGAGTCCCTGCAACTTTTGCTCAATCACGTGGATTAAGTGTGGACCAATCAGCGTATAACTTGTCATTTTGAGCAAAAATATTGTGAAAATACAGTGTTAGAGAGAGAGAGAGAGAGAGAGAGAGAGAGAGAGAGAGAGAGAGAGAGAGACAGACAGACAGAGACGCACAATTGCAGTTAGTTTGAGTTATGTGCCACTTATTTCCAAAGAACACAGAAATTTGCAAGAAGCAAGGAATTCAACGTTAACTTGTATATTAACAGTTTGTGTAGAAAGACAAACCAGGTCACCATAATTCTACAGAAATCAGATCATTTAAGGAGGTTTTCGTTTTGACAACCAAGTTAAATGACTATTTACGTACTGACCATAACCCAAAATAGAAGGTCATCCATTAAATAACCCTAAGCTTAATTCCCAAAGACGGAATGTGTTTCTTGTTGAACTGGACGCGACAACATATTCCTGTTAATTAAATCAATGCCATTGGGCAAGCGGTGTGAACCCGAATTGATATCTATATTCTATATTATTTTGTAACCTTTCAAACTCATGTCTTTGAGAATCGCCGTGGTTAAAGATTTTTCGTAAAAAGTGCGATTTACTAAGAGCAATGTTGCAAAATTGGTCTCAATACATTTATAATACATGTTATATCTTCATATATACAAATACCTTGAACTCAACATATTTGGTAATACCATGTATTTATCATAAACTAACAAGTCATAACAGTACTCATTAATCCTTTATCATCAAAGTGAAAACGAGAAAAATGTATTTAGTCTTCGTTATAAAAATCACCAATTGAAAAGAATGTTATATTTCACAAATTCTGACACAAACATCAAACATTCGTTCGATCGGCCATTTTATATTGAACGACTTTACCCTTGCGTTACAAGTCTGACATGTCATGAATGCTTGTGCATGAAAGGTTTATCTGTTTTGTATTCATAGGAATACATTAAATTCGTCATCATTTAATGTTTGAAACATCAATTTAGCTTTTAAAAATAACATGCTTTTATCAAACAATATGTTGTAATCAATCCATATTTCAATAGTCTAAAAGGCACTAAAATTAGTTCAGCTTCCTGATAATCAACGAAGTTATAGATTTACTATGTTTTATGTTAATCTTTTAATTCGTTCCAACAGCTCTTGAACGTATAGAATGGGAACCTATAGATGGTATAAAATGGGTCTTATATTTCAAAGGGAAAATTCGATAAATACTATCGCCAGTCAAACTTTCTTTTTTTCTAGAGCAAAATGTGCTGTACGACTAGGAATTCAACACTTATCTAATGGATACTGTGCTGGAAAGCAAGGAATTACATTGGTCTAAAGGACAGTTTAAAACCTTACCACTGATTTATTACATTTGACTTCTTTTAACTATCCCTGACGCACGCGACCATGCGCCCCCCAATTCTTTTGCAGCACTTTAAAAAGATAATAATAATTCTCTAGTGCTACCAGGATTGGTACTTACGGCGAGTTACACTGTGTGTTACGCAGCAATCACAGTGTCAATAGCGCAAGCCAGTTAGACACCAATGATCGACTGGGAATGTTTCTAGTTGCTGGAGGCAAAATGTTCATCCACCTTACCCATGTATTAAAGAGAGAATTAAGGGATAGTATATGCTTCCAATAATAACACTGAAAGTATTGGAAGATAACTCTTATCTATATATGATATAGTAAGCGATTTGCAGGAAGAAATGACTAAAAGGGTCAATACATTTCCCAAGAACTCGTTAAGAATCCTGAAAAGGGTAATTGTGATTCCCAAGAAATCGCTTAGAGTCCTGAAAAGAGTAAATGTCATTCTCAAGAAATCGTTAAGAATCCGGACAGAAATATGACAGAAATATAAATCCAAACGCCTTTCGTGTAGCACCAACATTGAAAAGAAAGCCCCCCCCCCCTTTTCAAACAAAATATATTATTGCCTTTGTATTGCACCAAAATATCTTGCAGTTGGTAATTTAAACGTTAATATTTGAACTAGGACGCAACTTGCATAATTTAAATTTTATTGGGGTTTACTTACAAGCTGTGTTATAGACTAGAAGAACATTACATATCAATACATAAACATTTTGGAATAAAAATTTTGAATCTTGACAGTGAATACATAATGCATCTAATAATAGTTGAAACTGTGCGAAACACATACGATAAAAGCTGAGACACACAATAATCATCTTATTTGAAATAATAATAATAATAATAATAACAATAATAATAATAATAATAACAAAAGAAGGAATTTATTATTATTATTATTATTATTATTATTATTATCCTTATTATTATTATTATTATTATTATTATCATCATTATTATTATTATTATTATAATTATTATTAATATTATTAGTAGTATTTTTGTCATTATTGTTGTTGTTATTATTGTTGTTGTTTTTGTTATTATTATTATTATTATTATTATTATTATTATTATTATTATTATATGCAACTGAGTAACGTGATGAGTGTTCACTATAGTCTGGCCCATATCTATTTAATTTCAATTTGAAAAGAAAAATATTTAAAGACAGATTATTCATATAATATCATCCGAGCCACTGCATTCGCTTTAATGTCACTTTTTATTGCATCACATGTTAAATGTGAAAGGTCTTGTTGTTTATCTTTCTTTTTCTTTCTATGATCTTGAGATCTTATGGAACTGAAAGGTCTGATTAAGCCTCACTCAATAGCAATGTCAAGAAACAGTGAACAAGTCTAGAGCGCGCCAAGGACAGCAAGTGTTCATTGATGCAGCAAAACCTGGACAGTATTGAGCAAGTCTTCTCTGTCATTCATTAGTTATCTCCAACTCTACTCAATTCAAACGGACCTCTTATTGCGCTGTTTCAAACCGACAGTTCTCACGATCAGAGTAAACGAAGAGGGACAGTTATCTGTTCAGCCGTTGAATTTAAGTCAAATATTTACCGATTACCATCCAATCAATCAAATGGCTGAAAAGGGTGCACATTTTTAATTCTGCAATGATATAGCTACATATTTAAGATAATTCAATTTGAAGTTACTTCTGCATTATCAAGATAGTTTATTCACTTTATTGTACTCCGTTAGTAAAATGTTCAATCAAAGAATAATAATGCCACTTTCTTAAATGCATTAGCACCGTTTTCATCATTGCTCACATCCACTGTTTTCGCGACGAAAAATCATTCGCTTTATGTTCCTTTATAATCACCATACAAACATCATTCGCTTTATGTTCCTTCATACAAACTATAAAAAAATATCATTCGCTTTATGTTCGTTCATAATCACCATACAAACATCATTCGCTTTATGTTCCTTCATGATCACCATACAAAAATCATTCGCTTTATGTTCCTTCATACAAACTATAAAAAAATATCATTCGCTTTATGTTCCTTCATAATCACTGTACAAAAATCATTCGCTTCATGTTCCTTCATAATCACTGTACAAAAATCATTCGCTTTATGTTCCTTCATACAAACTATAAAAAATATCATTCGCTTTATGTTCCTTCCTAATCACCATACGAATATGCCTTTTCTATCTCCTGAATTAAATTTTTGCAAAGATTTAAATTCAGGGTAGGATAACTTGGACAAAATTGAGTGTGCACACAACGAAATATGTTTTCTGTTCTATATATATATGTTGTTTTTTCTTTGAATAAGCGTGTAGTACTGAAAATGTAAGCGTTCTTTTCGAGTATATCTTAATAGTCCCACTAGATTTGAATTATTCACGGTAAGATGCATGTACCATCTAAACAAATGTGTAATGCGCTCTAATACATCACATAGGCTTGTGACATATGAAATACTCTTGAGGCAGCTTTTGGCTGTCAAGATGAAAACTGGTTATACTTTCTCTCTCATTAATCTCGCTTTAACAAACTGTGTACATTGTGAAGTCCGAACCTAATGTTAGAACGAGTCATAGAAGTTAAAAATGTAAGAGAAGAGTTTGGCGAACCATTTATTTAACCAAAGTTTCAAACCGAATTTACACTATTACTCATAAGCTGCGTTGTATTCATTCTAGAGCCACGATTCAATTATATATTGATCATATACGAATGCAAATGCAAGGAGCATAATGGTACATCCAGCTTGCACGTTTAATGTCATCCATCTGTGTTATCTAACTTCACGTAGGAGTCGATGTCTGCCTTCATTTGTGTTCGAGGAGTTCAAATCTTCCTATTCGTACCGAGGTTGAATTTTTTTCCCGTCTTGCATCCATTAAATATTGCAAACATGACGTTATTTCCTGACGCCATCTTTAAATTACTATATGACAATTGCAATAGCATTAGATTACTTTCATAATGTAACAATACATAAGCGATGCAATATGTTATTTCTATATATATTAGATCATAATATTTATTATTTTAAAAATAAACACTATTTGCCATAATTAAATTGTTAACATTTACATCACAAAGGCAGGAGATAAAGATATCATTCCTAATTGATCTTTGGGATCGTAATCAAAATACGGTTTACAGACTATTAATTGTGCCGGACTTGACTTGTGAAACGATGAAAAGATGAAAGAGTCGAAGAAATAAAGCGTTTCCGTGCCATTTGATGTTGTAGCCAACATCTGGCTAATCCGATCCACAAAATATTCGCTTGAATTTACAACAACATTCTTCCCAGTAACACAACTGTTAAAGCCATGCTATGGGGAAATGATGCATGCAACTGGCTTGTCATTTCGTGACTTTCACATAGAATTACCTGACGTTGATAAAGTGATGCAAAGAACTACTCAACATCGCCGTCGAATGCACAAGGGGTTTGCAAAGAAGGAAGGGTGCAAAATCTTAATTTTCTCACCTGATAATTTCTGAACTCGGCAATTCCTTTTTCGGTCACTGATGTTATTACGCCCATCCAAACTTTGAAGAAGTTTGATGACCATTGGAACTATTTCTTAACCGCATAACCTAGCCTCCTTTTCAGATTTTGTTTTCGCATCATATGTATGTGTAAACGGTTTGCTTTATGGCATGTCATTTTATTAATAACATTTATTATTTAATTTTGAATGCGGATGGCATCCTCATTGGTTCACTTTAGCAAGAATAATTGATACTTACAATTATAGTTATGTGATGTGATTTCGATTTTTATCGTAGCTTTTAACAATTTTTCAGTCATATCGCTACGATGTCTGCAATGTGGCAGTTTATAGTGATGTCTAGCACTGGGGCATCATGCCGCAGACATGTGGCATGATGTCCCACCCAGTCACATTATCCTAACAGATCTGGAATTCTGTATCATACAGGTCATATGTTTTATAAGAAAGCAAAATAATTCAAACTTAAACATAAATTGAAACATCTTCTGGGTCATATGTTTACTAAAAAGATTATGTTCGGAAACAAATCATTTAAACAATTTTGATGACCACAATTTAAGATTTTAGTTGGCTGTGGCTTATCTTAAAAAAATCAAAGTTCGTAAAATCGGTATATTGGTTTAATGCTTATCAGACTGTACAATACTTAATTCTAATAATAATAATAATAATAATAATAATAATAATAATAATAATAATAATAATGATAATAGCAAAGTTAGGATTTTTTTAACCTAATCGATATAATGTAATTGCCAAAATTAGAAAACGTACGTGTGATGAGATGTTTCATGAAGAAGGTTGCAAAATTAAATAATTTACAACGCAGTTTCAAAATTTGATGTAGCAATACAATATAGTATACCAGTTTGTCAATCACAGTTAACACTTGGTATTGATTATACGTATTCTTTGGTAACAGATACAGTTGTGAGACAGATATGTTGCAATGCAAGTACCTATTTCGTACGTATCAATGTGGGAAAATATTCATTTAGTCATAGTCTACTGTTGTTTTAATTTTACAATGCGACAGATAATGAAAATAAGAATAATTTGGTTTTAGACACCAAAACATTATAAAGTTGTAATGATAGCAATACAGAACACCAAAGGGGATTAAAGCATGGGCTTCAGATGGGACGACTGTAGCACCTGCTGCATTCGGAATTGTAGGAATACCGACATTATTTATTCCTCTTGCTTTGACAAGACTTGCTGCAATTTTATTGCAAAACCTTTCGGGAAAAGATTTTTTTACATCCAATTTATACAACACGACGAGACGATTGCGTCTGCCAAATAGCATTGATGGTTTCGTAAGCTACAAAGAAGTCAGCCATGACGAGCTTAATTTAAGAGTAAAACAAGTAGAAGAGACACAATGATATTCACACTGATCAAACACAGACACTGAATACCTGGAAAATATATATTATTTTGTGCTACAGGTAGGAAACATATATTGAAGGAGAAATCTTTAACAAAACAGAAGTAAATATAAAACGATTTATTTCTCATAAACAAATGGAATGCTATATCACGTAAGATGGTCCGACTTAGAAACCTTTATTTTACCAGTCAAATTGATGATAGCAGCAGGGAAGTTCTACAGACCAGGTGGCACAGACTAAATTAACCCTTCTAGACAAATAATTTCCGTAGAAGCCTCAGAATTCAAAAATAAAGCCTCCTACGAAAAATAATCCGAAAAATTCCCCCCCAATTTGCATTTTCGGGCATAAAAAAAATGGCAGTTTTTTTGGGGGGGATATTGTAAAATTTATTTGCCGTAATTGAATTTGGGTTGCAGATGCTAATTTTATTTCACAATAAAACAATATCGTTGAAAATAAGATGAGTAAAAAAACTAGCGTAGTTGGAGAGCCTCACTCGGCTAGATTAGCGCGAGAGCAATTAGCGGCAGTAAGGAAACTTATTCCGACAAAACGATTATTTAAGAAAAAAGTTCGTGAGTACGATGATGAGCAACATCATATTGGTGAAGTATCGTCAAAGTGGTTGAGTCCAGTCACCGGAGTTATCGAACAAGTAGCATACGGCAAACAAAAGAAAGATAAGGAACTTAGAGATCTTGGGCTTATTCCTATGACAAAAGATATCGAGCAACACACTCGATTTGTTCCTGGTCAGCTTGAGCGGATTCATCAAGAACAAACTCAAGTGCGTCAAGCACAAGCACAAGCACAAGTGCGAGCACAAACACAAAAGTTACAAGGACAATTGCAGCAAGCACGAACAAAAGCACAGGTGAAAGCGCAAACACAAGCGTTGCAAGATCAGTTACAGCAAGCACAAGCACAAGCACAGAAACAAGAAGAAGAACAAGAAGAAAGATTAAGGATCCCAGGCTCCAGTAAATTTACCGATGATACTATCGCAGAAATAAAATCAATGAAACCGAATGAGGTTGTGAAATTTATTGCAGAAAATTATATGAAAGATAAACGAAAAAAATTTATGAAACCTAATACCGCCGAAAATGTATCATTTGCGCAATGGACCAAGTGGATATACTATATCTACAATGATGTCACAACGGTTAAAAACGATCCAGAATATCCTAATTTTTTATCTGCTGTGAACAATTATGGAATATTGCATCAACCTGAATCATTATCGCTACCTTCATCTAGCAAAATTGAAACTAAACCAAAGAAATTTGAACCAGAGGATTTTCCAAAAATCGGACAAAAATCATCAATGCCATTACAAGTCTTTACCGACGATGCTCTTGAACAATTTAGGGACGAAGATAAATTAATTCAAATAGCTAGATTCGGTTTTATGGAACCAGAAAAATATTTGAATCCACAACATCAGCTTTCAAGACCGACAAGAAGCCAGTGGATTCCTACTGTGTATTTTGCTTCTGTGGGTAAACCTACAAACACAAAAGATCCTGGGTATGTAAATTTTTTAGCAAAAATAAATCTATTAGATTTAGAAGAAAAAATATTATCTGAGAAACCAATAACAGGAAAAGGATATTCAGTTTGCCCCGACAGTGTTGTTAACGACGTATCTCGCCTCGAAGTATTAATCGGAGGAAAGCGAGCCGGAAATAACTCTCACGAAATAATCAACGAAGCATCAGATATTTGTCAGCGATTATTCCGTGGTGGCGTGATTGATTCTCATGTTTATAAAGAACTTGTTGATGAGCTTATCGATTAAAACAACATAATTGAAATAATATGATTATTCACAAACATCAACGCAGACCCAATCAGGTCCGCGTAGTTAATTCTCGATTACCAGTATATAAATACGTTCACGGCAATGGACTCGGTGATATCATTGGAAGTCTTGTCACGCGAGTAGCACCTAAAATTGGTCCAGTGATCAAACAACTAGGATTAAAAGCAATAGGAAAGATTGGTGAGACTGCTGTTTCTGGTATTGGCAATTTAGCTAGTAAAGGATTCAACGCTGTCAAAAGTAAAATATTAAATTTAATACGTAAAAAAAAACCAGTCAGATTACCTATCACCAGAGAGATGCCACCAGAAATTAGCAAAACCATAAATGAAGCAGCAAATAAGAAAATAAACGATCTGGCGCAGGAAGTTGCTAAGACAAATATAGCACATGAAATTGCAAACACAAATCTAGCTCATGAGATTGCAAACACAAATCTGGCGCATGAGATTGCAAACACAAATCTTGGAAATACAAGTTTTGTTTCAGGAGATGGTCTTCGTTTTAGACGATATCATTAGTAATAATGTTTTCACAAGTGTCAAATGAAGTGTTTGACATGGACGAGCCTGTGGGTAGAGACACATCAGTGCGAGATTTTCAGTATTTCTCGTACGAGGTAGTTGAACCAAATACACCTAACCGCAAGGAAATTCAAGTTCACGATACAACAAGATATTTTCTTCCGTCTGAGGCGTATATCGAGGTTGTTGGGATACTTAATAAAACCGATAATACCAACTACGATGCAAATTTTAACGTTGGATTTGTCAATAACGGTATCATGGCATTATTCAAGAGTGCCACTTACATGATTGATGGAAGAGAGATTGAATCAATCACTGACAATGTTGATGTAGCAACAACGATCATAGGCCTAGCAAGATACTCGGATGATTTCACCAGATCGGCTGGTCCTAGCATGATGTTTGCTAAGGATAATTCTAATGATCCTATATTCAAACCGTTTGTTGTTAGACGACCGAATAATAACGCCGGCAATGCTGTTGCTGATGTTGAAAATATGATAATTAATCAAACTGAAAATTATAATCTTGGATTTGCTACGCGAAAGAAAATGTTAGTTGGAGCCGAGAATAATTTCTCTTGTGCAATTCCATTATCTCACATTTTTGGATTTTGCCGGCATTTCAGGAAAGTTATTTATGGAGCAAAGCATACAATTTCCTTTATTCGAGATGCCGCGGGTAATGATAGAGCCATTTGGCGAGAGGCGGGTGATGCTGGTAAGGTAACATTAACTAAAATTACTTTGTGGATGCCAGCAGTAACACCATCAATTCGCGAAGAAGAAAAATTATTATCATTCATGAATCAAGGAGGAAAATCCATCATGTCCTGGCTAACAACAACAACCGACTCCTCCGATGTTAATATGAATGGAATATACACTTGGCGAATTGCGTCACAGCAAGGTGTTTCAGCGCCCAGGCATATCTTCATTGTTCTTCAAAATGCAAATAGATACGATCAAACTCACAGTCACATGATATTTGATCAATTTGGGGCAACAAACGTATCATTAAGAATAAACGGTCAACAAGAACCATCCGAAGAAATAGCTATTAATTTTGCTCAATATTCTACGGCACGCGCGTATCATCGATTATTAAGTTTTATGGGTCGCGATCAAAATATTGATACCGGATTGCAAATATCACAATTGGATTTTAATACTCTCTATCCCATCTATTATTTTTCCCTGGAACATCTTGATTTGGTAAAGCAGTCGGTTGTCGATATTCATTTCAAAGCCAGAATTAACACTGGAGGACCGGCGAGAGCCATCGCGGTTATTCTTAGTGATAGAACAATGATCCTAGAAGGCATCAGTGGTAGAATGAGAGTCATCGACGCGCCCGTAGAAAATATGTGATAAATTCTAAATTTAGATAAAGTGATTATTAATATGCCATACGAACACGTCAGCGTAACACTGACCCCGGGTCAGATAAAAAAACTTCAAGCAGCAACAACAGCGCGAAGAGGTTTAAAATTAATCTTGAAAAATAATCAGATTCACGGTGGACCTAACAAACTATCACTGACACGAGGTCAACACGGACGATTTACCAAAGCCAGATCAATGAATTCTGGTGTTCATGTAACTCTCTCCATTGGCGCAGTGAAAGACATGGTCAAGGTAGGTGGCTTCCTTCCTTTCCTATTGCCTTTATTAGCTCCGTTGATAACGGGCGCGTTATCAGCAACGGCTGGATTCGGAGTTAAAAAATTATTGGATAAAGTTACCGGAGGAAGATACGGCAAAAAAAAATACCATCGCGGATCCGGCCTGAGACTAGGACGACCTCCAATGTACGGATCCGGCCTAAGATCATCACGCCATCATCGAATTTAGATTTAATCAATGAAGCAAAGAAAAAGAAAATAAGATTTTTCAGAGGAGTATTCATGCGAGATCAATTACCGGACAAACCAAATTCTACCGAGACAGGAATAATAAATCTCGATAAAAATTCCGGCCCTGGCACTCACTGGGTTGCGTACGCGATTAATCCTCGCGAAATCATTTACTTTGATTCGTATGGACTAGCACCACCAAACGAATTTTTCAAGTATATCTCTTCGTTGAAACTTCCAGTTTGGTATTCAACACTTCCAACGCAAACATCAACCGATCCACCAATATGCGGTCCAGAATCAATTAACGTTCTTGATGCAATTTCAAAATCATCCCGCCCTTATCACAAAATTTTATTTGAATATACCGTAGATAAATATCATGGTTGACATTTATGGTAGATCTCTCTTTAGAAAGAAAGAAGAAACAGATGAAGAAAAAAAAATCGATACATCAAATTTTGCAACCAAGAAAGACATTAACAATCTTCTATCGTTAGCAGAAATAAATCCTGGCGAAATTGCTGTTTTTCAAAATACCGAAGGTCGATTACAAACTAGCAATGTCAAAGTAACTGATATGATTAGCCGAGATGAATATAACGAACGCATCAAGCAATTTACTCAATTATCAGATTCAGTAACAAAATCTATCACTGACGTTACTAATATTATCGCAAGTTTACCATCAAAGGCAAATATCGCAGATGTAGAAAAATCTGATAAAGAACTATCAGCGACATTATTGTTAAAGTTGGATAAGGCAGTCTACAATGAAGATCAGGAAAAACTTACAAAGCAACTAACTAAACTAACTAACGATCTTAAAAAACTCGATGAAACCTTAAAACAACTTAGCAATAAAGTTGATGATAATACAAAGAAAACAACTGATACTTCATTCGTCGCAGATCAACTAACAAAGAAAAAAGTTGATCAGGAATTGCACGATAACCTCATTGATAGCGTAGAAAAGATCAACGAAGATATTACTAATATTATCGCTGACGTTTCTGAAATAAAAACCACAATGGATAAGAAAGGCGATAAAGTGTTATACGACGATCTTAGCAAGACGACAAAGAAAATTAGCGATGATATTGCAAAAATCAATAAGCACATCGAATCGTTACGTGGAAGTGATGATTACGATGATCTTGTTGAAAAAACAAAATCCATCAACGATGATATTGCCAAGATAAACAAAGATATCGAAGCGGTGCGTTCACTAACATTCCAAAAAGCTGATAAAACATCACACGACGATCTTAGCGATAAAACAAAGAAAATTAGTGCTGATATTGAAACGATGCGTGTGTTAATGAATCAGAAGGACGAGAAAACAAAATCTATCAATGATGATATTGATCAAATCAGCAAAGATATTGAAACAGTCCGTGGATTAGTGCACCAAAAAATTGATAAAACATCACACGATGATCTTGGTGAAAAACTAACAAGAACAACCAGGGACGTTACTAACATTCTTGCCGATGTCACAAAGATAAATACTGCAATAAGTGAAAAGGTTGATAAATCATCACACGACGAGAAAACAAAATCCATTAATGATAATATCAATCAAATCAACAAGGACATTGAAACGGTTCGTGGATTAACTCATCAAAAAGTCGATAAATCATCACACGATTATCTTAGTGAAAAACTAACAAAAACAACCATGGACGTTACTGGTATTCTCGCAGATATTAACACAGTACGTGAACAGAAAATCGATAAATCATTATATGATGAGAAAACAAAATCCATCAGTGATGATATTACTAAGGTTAGTAAGGACATTGAAGCAGTTCGTGGATTAACACAACAGAAAGTTGATAAAACATCACACGACGAGAAAACAAAATCCATCAACGATGATATTATTAAAGTTAGTAAGGACATTGAAGCAGTTCGTGGATTAACACAACAGAAAGTCGATAAATCATCACACAATGATCTTGGTGAAAAACTAACAAGAACAACCAGGGATGTTACTAACATTCTTGCTGATATTAACGCAGTTCGTGGATTAGCAAATCAAAAAGTTGATAAATCATTGCACGACGAGAAAACAAAGAAGATTGATGAGGATATTAACGCAGTTCGTGGATTAGCAAATCAAAAAGTTGATAAATCATTGCACGACGAGAAAACAAAGAAGATTGATGAGGATATTAACGCAGTTCGTGGATTAGCAAATCAAAAAGTTGATAAATCATTGCACGACGAGAAAACAAAGAAGATTGATGAGGACATTGAAGTAGTTCGTGGATTAGCAAATCAAAAAGTTGATAAATCATTACACGACGAAAAAACAAAGAAGATTGATGAGGATATTACTAAGATTAGTAAGGACATTGAAGTAGTTCGTGGATTAGCAAATCAAAAAGTTGATAAATCATTACACGACGAAAAAACAAAGAAGATTGATGAGGATATTAACGCAGTTCGTGTATTAGCAAATCAAAAAGTTGATAAATCATTACACGACGAAAAAACAAAGAAAATCAGTGATGATATTACTAAAGTTAGTAAGGACATTGAATCAGTTCGTGGATTAACACAACAGAAAGTCGATAAATCAGCACACAATGATCTTGGTGAAAAACTAACAAGAACAACCAGGGATGTTACTAACATTCTCGCCGATATTAACGCAGTTCGTGGATTAGCGATTCAAAAAATTGATAAATCATTGCACGACGAGAAAATAAAATCCATCAGTGATGATATTGAAGCGGTACGTGAATTAGCAAATCAGAAAGTCGATAAATCATCACACGACGAAAAAACAAAGAAAATCAGTGATGATACTGATCAAATCAGCAAAGATATTGAAATAGTTCGTGGATTAGTGCATCAGAAGGTTGATAAATCAGCACACGACGATCTTGGTGAAAAACTAACAAGAACAACCAGGGATGTTAATAACATTCTCGCCGATGTTACAAATATAAATACCGCAATGCTTCAGAAAGTTGATAAATCATCACACGACGAGAAAACAAAGAAAATCGATGAGGATATTAACGCAGTTCGTGAGCAGAAAGTCGATAAATCATCACACGATGACCTCCACAAGAAAATCATTGAAGATAATACTAAGATCATTGAAGATATCAACGCAGTACGCCAAATCGCAATTAAGAAAGTTGATAAAACAATACACGATAACCTCCAAAAGAAACAAAAGAAAATCAACGATGATATTCTCGCAGATGTTACCAAGATAAATACCGCAATGGGTGAAAAAGTCGATAAAACATCACACGATGATCTCAGCGAGAAAACACAAGAAATCAACACAAAAATTGAAAAATTGTCCCGTATTGTCATCCCACCGGATGTGGAAAATGTAGAAAAACTTGGTTGTTATATATCATTTGTGGTACAAGCGATAAACAAGATATGGAGACCCGAATCAAATATTACGAGTTGGATTGCACCAATTACTGGCGTATATCGAGTATATTTCATATCCAAAATAAAATTCACGGTAACAACTGAATTTCACAAAACTAATACATTTCATGAGTATTATCCTGGAATTTTTATTATTTCCATGGAGGAAAATACTCGGGAGGTATTTACATTAGAACCACCAGATAGAACCATCACAGGAGAAATCAAATATCTTGCAATTTATGAGTTTTTATCCGGGTTGGATAATATTCCGTACAAAACTAAATAATATAGTAATTATTATTGTAGATTAAATAAATGACAGCATCAGATTATCGATATAATCTTGCGCGATCATGGCAAGATTCGCTAAAAAAACAAATAGACGAATATCAAATAAAAATAAAGAAATACCAGCGCAGATTAGTTATTATTGATGTTGTTGTTTATACCGCATCAGCAATAATCGCCGGCGCGGGTATTGTTTTATCCGTAGTAACAACAATCGCGCCGATCGTAGCAACAATAATAATTTCATCAACAACAACGATAGCTGGCGTTCTCAATATTATTGCAAGAAAAATATCTTCATGCACAAGTGAGAAATTATTATCGTACAAAAATAAACTAACTAAAATTAACGACGCATATTCGAAGTTATCATCGCTGATTTCCGAAAGTCTCAACGATGGAGTTATATCCGATATAGAATTTTATTCGATGATCAGCATCTACTCTGAGATTGAACAAATGAATAATAATAATGTCCGAGTTAGTCCAGATAGTGACAAACACAACACCGCCGACAACAACGTTAATATCACTAAGCTCAACTAATCCAGAATTTAGTATTAGTTTTCCAACTCCAATTAGCGTCAAGGAAATGGCATTGATACAATTGCGTGTTTATAATAGCTGGCCTAATATCAGATCAAAATCATTCGGTAAATTATTATCAAACAATTCACTTGTTGTTGCTGATAAGAAACACGCCGATGGAACTCCTAGTTGGTTTGTCGTTAGTATACCAACCGGCAGCTATGAGATTGAACAGATAAATAGCGAGTTCAACACTAGAATATCGAATATTACTGGCGATGCTAATCCAGGAATAAAGATATCAGCACATGAACCAACGTTATCATCAATCATTGAAGTATCGTCGCCGTATATGGTAGATATTTACCGTTCATCTATCAGGACAGTATTAGGCTGGCCTGATATTCCGCCTGGTAGAATAACAACACCAGAACCAAAGAAGTCCGACTTTATCAGCAATGAAAAAAACTTCCACGGACTTGACTTGGACTATATTGATCAGTATGAACAAACTAAGGCGAGTCTTGATTTTTCATCAGGATCAGTTTATATGCTAGATTTGTTCGAGGATAGCATTACAATATTATTTGTTAAAATTATCAACGAATACGAAATACAAAAGAAACTGTTAGAACATTATTTCCAAGATTGCGTATTTAACGTACAAGCTTCATGCAACGAAATTATAATTACAACAGAGCGGATAAATAAATTAGCTGCTGATATGGAACTTATTAACGAACTAGCAACGGGCTATATACAAAACAGCGCCGTTTTTGGTATGGGTTTTATTATTAACGCATTTATGCAACGACATAATCTAACCGAGAGGACGTTGCCAAATTATAAATTTCCCGGCTACAATGTTGATGAGATGAGAAAATTTGTCACTGATACAGTCGATAGGTTATTTCCTAAATTGCATGACGCTTGGGTTAAGAAGAAAACACAAGCAGAATCAATCTTGATGCATGATAATGATGGAATTGGACAAGGAAGACACATTTCTCCTGGGATAGTTAATATAACCGAAGTGATTGCTGTTTATCTTCATGCTGATGTTGTGGAAGGTAGCTACAATGTTGATCCTGCAATATCAAAAGCGGAGCAGGGATTTGTATTATACACATTCTCTCCTAATGTCTCTCCTGGTTACTTGATAATAAAGGAGCCGGTTAATCCGTTTTACCTACGCTGTCACAATCGATTATTATCAAGAATAAATTTCAAACTAACAAATCAAGATGGAAATTTACTTGATATTCGCGGAGAAACGTTAAGTATTAGTTTGTTGGTGAAATCGTAAGCGAAAGTTTTTGATTTTTAAATCTGTATCCCAGGGAAAAACAAACGAAAAAAATAAATAAAATCCAGGGAAATTTTCACAAAATAAAAAAAAAGATATTTTTTCTGAATTTTATTTATTTTTTTAATTTTGGCGGGGGTATTTACCCTTCAAATCGAGTAATTTATATAATTTCGTGAATCCGCTGGGGTATTTACCCCTCAAATCGAGTAATTTATATAATTTCGTGAATCCGCTGGGGTATTTACCCCTCAAAATTAATAAATTTGTGTAATTTCAGTAAATAAATTATTTTGGTAAATAATAAAAAAAAATTAATAAAAATCAGAAAAATTAAGAAAGTTTCGTAATTTTATGTTTTTTGTTGAGTATTTACCCCTCAAATCGAGTAATTTATATAATTTCGTGAATCCGCTGGGGTATTTACCCCTCAAATCGAAGTAATTTATATAATTTCGTGAATCCGTTAGGTAAATACCCCCGCCAAAATTAAAAAAATAAATAAAATCCAGGGAAATTTAAATCTTTTTTTTTATTTTGTAAAATTTCAAAGATTGGAAAATTCTCTTGTTTTTTCATCAACAAGTTTTTTCAGTTGTCTGACACGAGAACTTGTGATTTTCCTTGATTCATATGCGTCGGATAAAATTAATCTAGCTTTTTCTACTAGCGTTGATAATTTAACAAAATCCTCGATGTGATCATCGCTGACTGTCGCAAGTGATTGATACATCGCGATTTGGATCTTCTTTATTAATTTATATTCTGACGGCAGGGTATATTTATATTCAAGTCTCCCTAGAATAATTGTTTCGAATTCTGATCTGATTTTATTCACATCAAGGTCCGATGGGAGATCTATTTTTCTTTTCAAACTATTAATCTCTCCCATAATATCGTTTATTATTTCTTCGTCCATTATACTAATTTTGTAGTATTTAATTATTCTTCATCATCATCAAATATTATTGGAACATAGAAGAATCTGATCCACTCACCGAGATTGTAGGAAAATGTTCTGTGGTTTATTCCCTCCGCTACTCGCCATATCGATACTGGAGTAATTTCATAAAATTTCGCAGCAGCATATATCGACTCAAATGCAATTTCTTCATTTGTTTCTTGATTTACCGACTTAACTGACTTGGCATCTTTCGGATGTTTTCCAGTGTTACCCGAGGAACAATTTTCACTCTGAGTCACAGTTCGAAGATTAGTTAATTCATTATTAAGTTTATTTCCATCGATATGATCTATAACCAAATTGTCTCTGATGAGTCCATGGAAACATTCGAACACAAATCTGTGAACGAAGTAATTTGTTTTTCTTCGCCTATTATTTTTGCTGATTGTGAATTTGAGATATCCATTCATATTAATATTACCAACAAGATTCTTCGTTCTGATGTGTCTCACATTTCCATCCTTGGATGCTTCATAATCATCAATGGTAGGATGTGATCTATATTCACTCATAGGAATCGTTGATTTCATTTCCATATATAATATTTTATACTTCTAAATCATAATTTGCTTTGAAACGATTAATATAATCTTCTTCACAAGAAATTACTGAGGAAGATTTCTTTTCATAATATCTCCGTAGCTCACGATATTTCTTTCCACCACAAGAAAAACATAATCGAGTCTTTCCTCGAATGCCAACTTGACAAACTAAACACCGTTGCGGTCCTTTGTTGCCTCGTCGAACTTCGTATATATGAGCGCCGCAATATTCACCTCTGCAAGATTTATCGCATGATTTTGTTGATCCAACTATTATCCATTTGCATTGCATATTATATAATTAGATATTTGTCTAAAATATAATAATGGATTTATTTGATCTTGATGAGGCAGAATATATCATTCCTGAAGTTGATCGTGCGAAGAAGGAATTTTTCGACGATGGCGCGATTCATGTTTGGTCAACTTGGAAAACTAATTTCATTGATGTTACGATGAATCTGGAACGAGCGAAGAATATAATCGATCATATAAAATCTGAACACAAAGATGAGCGATTTATCTTTGGAATAAAATTTATTGCACAAATGCAGGACGATACTTGGATTATTCGTGATAAACGAGACCCGGTGCGAGGTGGTAAGAAAAACGTCGTTCTTGATAAAAATTCGAAACCGGGATTGTTATTGGGAATTGATGGTCCTTATTATGCTAGAGCTTATCCTTCTAGCGCTGTTGTTTATGGAATTTATCGTCTGAATAATAATCCTGATGCGAAAAATCTACCAGTGATGAAAGAATCTCCGATGATAAATTGCGTTGCTGAGCGAGTTATCGAACACATGAAAAATACTCGTCGCGGATCCGGTCTAACCCAATTGAGATTGGATAAAATTAATTCATGGGCAAAGACAGTTGTTGATGGCGCATCAATTGACGATGTTGCTGCACTGAGTAAGAAACTTAAATTTCCTATTACGGTTAAAACGCTATCGGGTGAAATATTATATTCTTCACCATATAGTTCTCGAGGAACACCAATCGAAATCGTTGATCATAATTCACATGCGTGGTCGCAGTCAGTGATGATATTCCCGAAGGATCGTGTTGTTAAATTCTATCCCGCGGAATTTTCCACGGATGGCGCAAAAGACAATTCTGATGCAATGTTCCGATATATCAAATTATTAGCCAAGTCTGATCCAATATCGGTTTGGTTATTTTCTAGCGAAGAAAGATACGATCAATTTATCTTGCCACGCGGAGATATTTACCGTAATGAAATACTGCATGAAGCGATGAAAAATATCGCGGAGAAGTATTCATCAAATCCAAATCAGTTGCTGACAAATTGCTTTACTGTTCCGTCTGTTGCCGCTCACGCCGCGAGAGAAAGAAATTCGTGGAAACCTACAAGGAATGAGTTTCTTAATGATATTCAACTTAGCTGTATCGAATACGGCCATGGAGGATTGTGGAATACCAAATATAATTTCGAAGATATGATCTCCGTTGATATGAGCGCGTGCTATCCTGGAAGTTTCCTTGGGTATGGCGATTGTGCGGATTACTTTGCTAAATTCGGCCACCCTACTAGCGAAATGACAAGAGTGGCAATTAATGGACCGTTGCCTGATTTTGTCATGACAGGATTCGCTCATGTTACTTCGTTCGAACTTGCTGAGAATTTACATAGGATTTGCTATATTTGGTTTGGTCGGCATTTATCTCAACGCAAATGGGTCCCTATAGTGCTGTTGAGGTATATGTTGAATTCATCGATGTTACTATCGCTGATGGTGAGTGAAGCGATTATATCCTATAGGAAACAAACTGAAGTGTGGTTACCCACGGACTGCGAGAACGCGAAAGATATTGGAAGAAAAATCATTGGTAAATTCACTCAAGGAGGATCAGTTGATCATAAACACCGACACGCTAGATTATTCATCAATGATGCTGAGATGGATTTTATTATTGCCGATACAGTATCGCGTGGAATATTCTGCAACAGAGAAAATATTATTATTGATGGAGAAAAATTAGGAACAGTGATAACTTATCTCGATGGAGAATCGGCGCAGTATACTCATTTAAGATCATCGATGCTCGCTTATGTGAGTATCAATTTGCTGTCGATGATAAATAAATTTTCTGATATCGCGGTAAGAGTTGCAACGGATTCATTTTATATCGATAAGAAATTCCAGTGTAGATTGGAAAATTTAATTGCCAATGGAGATTGGGGAACTTGGAGAATAAAAAACGAAGATATTCTAGATTATTGCGAAGACGCTGATGTAGAAGATTGCGATAAGTTTCATAAAGACCAATGCGATGAAGTATCAACAGCAGCATCCGCATTTGATCCGATTTCACGAAATAAATTCGTTTACCTAAATGGTCCTGGCGGTAGTGGTAAAACAACAAGAGCAATAAACTTATTTTCAAATTCTGATATGATAGTGTTAACTCCAACTCACAGACTAGCGCGAGAAATAAAGCAGCGTGGTGTTAGTTCTTGCACGTATCACAGTTATTTCAAATATAGTGGTGGATTATGGGATTCAGCTCGAATGGGAAATAAATATATCAACAAGATTATAATATTTGATGAAATTTGCACGGTAAATTTAGTTGTGTTAAAATTATTCCTGGGTTGGCTAGAAGAAAAAAATACCGCTGTAATAATGTGCGGAGATCATGGTCAACCTGATCCTATTGATGGTGAATCTCCTCATAGATGGCTCAGAAACTTTGTGGATTATTATGAAGAGATTGATGCCGATTATAGATCTAATGATATTTTACTGACTGAGTTTAAAAAAATGATTCGGTTGCAACCTAATAAATTTCAATGTGATGTGATGAGAAAAATAATTGACGAGACTTCGATGGATAATTTTCTAACTTTGTGGCGTCCAGATCATTTGATTGTTGCTAGTAGGAAAATTATTCGCGATGCTATTCAGGAAATACTATTCAAGCTTCACTGCGAGAAATTTCCAACGTTGCAGGTTCCGTTGTGCTATAGGCCTGCTGATACCAGAAAACAAAATATTAATGTTACTTTGCCATACGGAGAAGAAAAAATATTAGTTTTGAATGATATTATTTTCGTTGATATTAATCTTGTCAATGATGCGATAAATGCTGAAAGATCTCCATGGAAACTTGGATATGCAGCAACGATACACTCATCGCAGGGATTAACAGTAGATGGCCAAGTTTGGATTGTTGATGATAGAATTTCCTGGTCAAATTTAGTTTATCTAGCCGTGTCTCGAGTAAGAAAATTATCTCAGTTAGGTAGAATTAGATTTCACATTAACGAAGATGGCGGTAATTGAGTATCCTTTGGAATTACTTGTAGTTCCTCTTTGGTAAATCCTCGTTGTGGTGCTAGTGAATCTAGAAAATAAATTGCTGGCCTTCCTGATGATCTTGTTACGGCCGATATTTTATGCGTTGTAACACTCCAGTTTGGATCGGTTGCTCTTTTTCTTCCACCCTCGGCTTCTCCTTCTTTATACAAATATCTAACCGTGACGCTACCTAGCACAGGTGGAATTGTGGAACTTCGCTTTAGTGGTATATTTGGTTTTGTAATTGCAGTTGCGGGTTTCATTGATATTGTTCGTGTTACTTCGTTATTTAGTGCGTTAATCACGTGAGGTAATCTTGTTACCCAATCGTGAGATCGTTTATCTTGGATAAATTCTCTCGCGTACTGATATCCGAATAATCGTTCTGCAAGAGTTTTATTGAATCTCTCAACGATAGCTTGATTGTGATGAACACCTACAATACCGCGACGGATTTTAACGTTATTCTTTTTCATTAACGCAGTAACTGCACCAAGAAATTCTCGTCCTGGATCAATCTGGAGAAGATTCGGCCATGTCAATGGAGATCGAGAATAAATTCTCTCAAATGCATTTGCTATTTCCGTTGCTGTTTTATTTGATAATGGTTCTGCTTCTTTATATCTACTAGCAATATCAACAATTGTCAAAACATATTTGTATGTGATTCCATTAACGGTATCGTGAGGAAGAAACATTAAATCAGCTTGATGAACTTCATTAGGGACGCTGACGGAGAAACTCGCATATGGTATTTTCTTAGGCGGAGGAAGATAAATTTGCCAAATAGCTTGTTTTGATAACCATAACGCAGCGGTGGAATGTTTTACTTTTGCAACCTTAGCAAGTTTGGCAATTGCTGATTTTCCTTTCCAGAATCCTCGCGGAGAATAATATATTTGCTCCATTATAAATTACCAGCACCTAAAACTAATTTACCTTTCATTGCTCCTTTTATCAACCAAGTTGCCAATTTTTCTTTGAATTTTTTATTAGGAATGGCGTCTATTGCGTGAATTAGCTTCACATCAGCGAGATGTCGTTGTTCTAAATCTCCACTGCGATATGCGAGATCGTGATAATAGCATGCGTTATCAATAGCATTTACTGGTTCTTCACCAGGATTTGGTTGATTATTATTATTAAGTCTTATATCTAGCCTTGTACCAGGTCCGCAATAGTTGTATCCTGGCAAATGTTTCTCTCCTGGATATTTCGCCCAAGGCAATCCTGGCAGATTTTTCATGGAGGCGGTAATGTCTCCTCCGGTTCTTCTATCTTTTTTTTTACGAATCTAAATTTGCTTGTTCCACAAACCGCACATTCGCCTTTGATTGCATTCCTGTTGTTGCGCGTGACAACTTCGATTGGATTTAACGTGGCAGTTCGAGTGCGACACTTAACACAATATGAATCCATAATATTCTAATAACATGAATGTAATTGATTTTTCAGCCACGAAAAAACGCGAGCAAGTAAAACACACCGAGGCATTACCAAATTCGATAAGAATGATAATCATTGGACCATCCGGTTCTGGAAAGACGCAGTTGTTACTAAATTTGATAATGAGATGGTTAAAATGGGATAAGTTGTATTTGGTTGCACCGTCCGTAGATGATCAACGATGTTATAAAGTACTAAAGGAATTTAGCGATAATACTGAGGATGGCACAATAGAATTTATCACGGACATCAATGAATCTCCATCAGTAGAAAGTTTAGATGGTGATACTAATAATCTTGTTGTTTTCGATGATGTGATGCTGGATAAGCAAACTAATCCGGCCAGGATATTCTCGCGTGGCCGACACAAGAACACCGATGTGATTTACGTGACGCAGCGATATACGCAAATTCCGAAGGTGATTAGAGATAATTGTAATATTTTATCAGTGTTCAATGGCGTTGATACTCACACGCTGAGGAATATCCATCAAACTTGGTGCAACGGCGATATGGACATAAATAAGTTTAAAAATTTCTTTAGTCACGCTCAGGCAACTCCGCACGGATTTGTCACGATTAATCTTCATGATCCACGTAGTAGATATCGAGTCGGTCTTGATCAAATTTACTCATAAAATTGCAACCCAAATTCAATTACGGCAAATAAATTTTACAATATCCCCCCCAAAAAAACTGCCATTTTTTTTATGCCCGAAAATGCAAATTGGGGGGGAATTTTTCGGATTATTTCGCGTAGGAGGCTTTATTTTTGAATTCTGAGGCTTCTACGGAAATTATTTGTCTAGAAGGGTTAATTTAGTCTGTGCCACCTGGTCTGTAGAACTTCCCTGCTGCTGATGATGGTAAGCTATTCACGTCATTCTAGAGACTAAAATATGTTCTTATTTATTACAAAATATCAAACAATTTGAAAGACAGTATATTCTATTATATGAACGACAAGAGGGACTAATAAACGACCTTTATTCGGGTTTGTACGACTTTGGAATGAATATGAAAACAAGCCATAAAATACATAAAAGCAAGACACAGATAACGCATTCTATATAACAATTAAATAACGCCGATAATTCACTAAAATACCAAAGCCAGGATTATATTGTCAGACATTTTCTTAATTCGAGGAGTTATAAGGTTTTTGAAACCTATTATATACTAGTTATCGATGGGATGAATAGTACCAAAATTACTATATTGGAATCATTTATGATTGCTAGAGTCTTCAACTATTCACAATGTTTTTTCATGATGACTTGATTTTGTACAGTGTTTATGGTTAACACAAGTAATTACCAATGGGTGGAATAAACGAATTAAAATCATTACTAAAGATGAAGATTGGAACGTAATAGAATTTGAGAGAATGCCGTTAACTTCCATTCTAAATGTTAAATAAATATGATAACGCAGATGGATTAATTGCCATTAATAGATCTCAGATAAACATGTCTTAAATCGGATGGAAAAAAAATCAGAAGGAAAACACAATTATAGCTCAAATATTCAGCACTTAGTTAGTAATGAACAACCACTGGTAAATTAGTACATCAAAGTTTAATTTTCCCATTATTAAAAATGTTTCTAAGGGATTTTGTATGGGTCCTTGAATACTTAAGATTTTATTTGGTAATGATTTGAAAGATATTAAGACATGACGAGAACGTATAGATAACAATAAATATTTATTGAATATAGTAAAACACAGAGAGAACTGACAGATAACAACATATATTCTACTGAGTAGACTAAGACACGAAAAGAATAGATAGATGACAAGATGTATTCTATTGAATACCGTAAGACACGAATAAGAGTGGATAGATTAAAAATATATATTATACTGAATACAGTAACAATGAAACAAGCACTAAATTTCAGGATCTATAAAAGCAGAATGATGACAACTGGATGAGAATTTTAAATACACGTGATTTATTTAAACATTGCTTTAAATATAAATCTCATCTTATATATGAATTGTAAAATGTACGATGAACAGCAGGGCAAATGACAAACATTCAACAATATCTACAATCCATTGTAGAAAGGATAAACTCAAATAAAAGCATTAGAAACTCATAGCAACAAATTAAGAAATTTCCAAAAGACTACGACACTTTGGAATATAAACTGGAATGGTCACAAATGACATAAACGACTAGATTAAACGGCTAATTATTATAATTATTTTACCCCAGTAATACTAATTTCAATAACGGGTAATTTGTAATACTAATTTGTTCAAAAGGTAGTTGGTATAGATATACTAATTTGAACAGAAAGTTCGTTGATAATGCTAATTTGAACACAAAGGTAGTTGATATTTGTAATTTGAACAACAAAAAAAGGTATTTGGTAATACCAATTTGTGTGTGTGTGTGTGTGTGTGTGTGTGTGTGTGTGTGTGTGTGTGTGTGTTTGCGTGTGATTAAGATTTTTAACGTAGCTTTTAACAATTTTTCAGTCATATCGCTACGATGTCTTCAGTGTGGCAGTTTATAGTGATGTCTAGCACTGGGGCATCATGCCGCAGACATGTAGCATGATGGCCCATCCAGTCACATTATCCTGACACCAGGCCGACCAGTCCTAACACTAACCTCTTAACGCTGAGCGCAAAGCGAGGTAGCTGTTAGTACCATTGTTGTAAGTCTTTGGTATGACTCGGCCGGGGTTCGAACCAACGACCTCCCGCTTCCGAGGCGTACTCTCTAACCACTAGGCCACAAGAGCGGTTGAACAAAAGGTAGTTGACAATGCTAATTTTAACATAAAGAAAGCTGGTGGTACTAATTTGAACAAAGGGGTAGCTGGTAACACTAATCTGAACCAAAAGATTAATGGTAATAGTAACTTTGAACAGAAAGGTAGTTGGTGATAATAATTTAAACAAAAAATGTAGGTGGTACTACTAATACCTTGTGACTGCTGCAAAAGAAGAATATTTAGCCCCCCCCCCCCCCCCAATGACTTTAATTATTCATTAAATCATACGACTAACTAGCACTTATTCCAGCACAACAATCAGATTAATAAATGATCAAACATTGCCAGCATTGAATAATGACATTATTGCTGGAAAGGAGCATCTCTAAACAGTTAGGCTGATCGATAAGTGGTTAAAATATAGCTATGGTATCAGGTAGCATAGATAAATTAGGTACAGTGATAACATGCATGAGAAAACACTCGCAACATAGATTTACAACGGAAATGTGCACATTCAAAAATGAAGAAGATGAAAAGACTGACGCATTCAGTGGAAAAACGGATAAGCTTCCCACTGAAATGAAAACATAAATTTGTGTAAATAGTAATGGGTTGTTTAAGAGAATTATAATATTGAAAGAGGAACTAGATTCATTTGATGATAATTTTATTTATGCCAAATATATATTGCTGTACGACACTTTTAACAATGTTCCAAATCAGGGGTTCCCAGAATCATATCAAATATAGGCAATGAATTTCAAATTATGACTGGAAACAAATCATGATTACTGTGGATGAATAATGCCAAGTACCAGTCCTTTATTTCAACGATTGTTTAGAGAAACTCAAAGATTCTTTTAATTGGATAAACTGCAGAAATTCTTAGAAATGCTAGCAACTTTTGATTTGATAAACCACACAATTTCATAGAAATTCTAGCAAATTTGATTTGATAAACTATACAATTTCATACAAATGATGGGAAGTTTACTGTCATAAACTTCAGAAATTCATAGAAATGCTAGCAAGTTTGATATGATAAACTTCACGTTTGAGACTGGAATATTCTAATGGTGTTAATTTGGTTTCTAAGAAACTATCAAAGTCATTAATATACATATGTGCTTAAATGTCCTTTCTTTAAACACTTGCTTCAATGTTTTTGCTCTTCCCATACACATCGTCAAGTAATTGTATTCGTATATTCATCCAGCACATTATCCATAAACCTCTAACTCTCTACACATTTAATTGTCCTTTTGATAAAAATATACTTTCCATTGTTCGAAACCATATCAACAACAAAATCTGTACAAAAGTGACATATATTTTAACATTTATGACATATATTTTAACATTTATATGTCATTAGGTTTACTTCTTCAATCGTCAACAACCACACGATAATCGTATTCTGAAAAAACAATTATGTTCGCTTAATAATTAAGATTACATTAAAGATTACTAGGTAATGATCATGATTTCTTGCAATGTTTTGCGCATTTTTTTTCGCTTCACAAGTATGACACATTTATAGACAACTGGTTTTTAAATCGCCTTTTGTAAACTATTTTTCTTGTGTTTGGGAAAACTATTCGTAAAACTGTTTATTACCATAATTTCACTGTGCACATTGACGGCTCGAAGTATTCATGAATTGCCTGTATGCAAATTCCTCATCGACTATGTTTTTCATTTTCTGTCGTTCACGAATCCTACTTTCTCTGCAACATTTAAATGGATGTATACTACTTTCGACGTCACAATAAATTGCAAAAGGAATTTTTAACGAGCGATTTAGTTTATAAATTGAATATCAGAAATACTTTCAAGAATGGCTTCATTTTAATAATTTACATGATTACACAGTCTCTTCTGTTCATTGAACGTTAGTTTATTTTATGCTAAGATATTTTTTATTTCATTTAATTTCAAGATAATTAGTTTTGTTTTCAAATTATTTAATGGATATAATATGGTGTTATTTTTCGATGAACAGATAAATCAGAGTGATATACTTTACTCAAGATATATATATATATATATATATATATATATATATATATATATATATATATATATATATATATATATATATATATATATATATATATATATATATATATATTTATATATTTATATTTATATATATATAGAGAGAGAGAGAGAGAAAAAGAGAGAGAGAGAGAGAGAGAGACAGACAGACAGACAGACAGACAGACAGAGAGAGAGAGAGAGGCACAGAGAGAGAGAGAGAGAGAGAGAGAGAGAGAGAGAGAGAGAGAATTATAAATATACACCACACAAAACGGAAAGTGCTATCCCTGGATTCTATAGGAGAATGCTTGATAATTGTAGGGAACATTAATATTTTATTACAAATAATACTATCATAGAGGTTAAAGAATTTTTAATTCGAACTCACTTGAGATTTGAACCCAGGTTCGATGGGAATATGATATATTACAGCTGGGATCCTCGAAACCAAAGATGTATGGGCCCAAGTGCAAATTCACGTTATCTTACACAGCAAAGAAATTAAAACTCAACAGACAGAGTATGCATTACGTGTCCATGGTCTTTATTACAGACATTATAGAAAAACCAGATCAAAGCTGATTTTGTTATAGAGGTGTTAGAAAAAAATGCATTATAATAGCACACACAATTTTGAACTGAGTGGAATTTAAATTGCCAGTAATATGATGAATGGGTTGTTGTTGTTGTTGTTGTTGTTATAGGGTTTAACGACATTTTTCAGCACAAGATAGGCTATACATGGCGGCCAGTATTAATGGTGGAGGAAGAACCCGGGAAAACCCCGGAAAGAACCACCGACCCACGAGAAGCTACCGGCAAGCTTTCTCACATATCCACATTGGCCGAGCCCGAGACTCGAACCTACGCAGATAGAGGTGAGATGGCAGTGATCCGTGACGGAGAGCGCTTTAGACCACTCGGCCACTCGGGGCCCCTGATGAATGGGTACAACAGCGGCTGGATTATTTGTTGCTATAATAGTTATCAATTTAATTCTTCCTTAGGCTTTTTTGAAAAGATTTCAAGGGGAAGCTGAGCTACAACAAAGGTTAAAAACGTTGAAATATCAGTAGCATTTAGGTAAACAGTATTTAATAATAAGCGTGCCATTTAGTGCTTGGGATATAAACCATGGTGACTTCATTTAATCAACAAAATAGCAAAACGGGTGCAAAGAGAGTAGAAATTATAAAATATATCGGGCAGATAGCCAGAACACCTGAGACTCTTGCAAAAAATGAAATACTTTATACAAGAACAAAGGAAGTAGTTGAAGGCAATGGAGCTTGTAAAACTGGTTATGTTTGTTGTGTGGGTAAATTTGCATTTGTTGTACTAAGGCTATAAATAACTTTCCTTAAGAAAGGTAACTCATAATAATAATCTAAGCGCTAAGAGATGTATCACCTTAAATCACTACAATCGATGTATCGTGTCATTGTTTGTGCTGTGTAAGAGATTTGAAATTATAGTTTGTTCCACTTTCTAATTAGTCATAATTAGACCGGTTTAGTAAAAAAATATTCATACTATGTGAAATAAAAAAATAACCGCGAGTCTGATTGGTAAATCAACATTAAGAGCATCATAAATGTTGGGAGTACTAGAATTTGGCATTTTCAATGAATTTTTAAAAAAATAATATTTATTTATTTTTTATCCATGCATTAAATTTCACCATGCTCCTAAATTTAGAAAATGTTTACTACCCGAGTCGTAATTAATTTGTGGTTCTTTATGATATCTGGATCATTTTGACAAGTTTAAGAAAAAGGTAATAAAGAAACGATGTTTAAACTCCAATACATGCACAGTAAATCAGCATTTTAGACAATAAAATAACTGGGTTGTTTGGCAGTGATAGACAGTCGATACATGAAAGGCAGTTAGCGTCATTTTGCATAATTATAATAATAGTCCAGAATGGAAAATGGGTGCATGCATTTGTTATGCAAAAGCTGATAATATAAATGTCCAGCAACCTTAATTTATTAGAGACAAATTGGAAACACACGTGGTGGTCATTGTTTAAAGGTTTTGTCCGGCTGTCCTAATGCAGCCAAAACAGATATTCAACGAATTATATATAAATGTTTTGCATTCTGCCTCGAGAGAACACAGTTGTTTTTGTTCGCAGGTGCGTGACACCGAAACTTCACTGTTCGGAAAACGCTGAACCGGTTGCAGAGGCATTTTTCATTGTCAGGCCCGCTGCATCTATCACACTATGTAAGCGCTTGTGTGCGCGCGTGCTTGCGTACGCTTGTATGTATGTATGTGAACTTACACACTTTTATACAAAATATTCTTTTCTACCAAATGCTAGGCCAAAATACTTTTGATTTCTTGCTTCATTAAAGAAGCCTTTGCCTAAGAAAGATTATATTCTCTGGAAACCAGGAGCAATTCAACCTTTTACAAGGACTCTAACCGTTCCGTGCGAAGGATTTAAAATAAAGTACTCGACTTTAGGAGACATTGTTAAAGCTTGTTGGTTTCACTAAAAAGTTCTGTGAAATAATACTTGGGACTTGAAAATACTAAAACAAAGTGAATTTAAAGTTTTAAAAACTCTCTGGAATATTTTAGAGACATTTGTATCCTAAGGACAAGCCTTGAATTTTCTAATGCGACTTTATGGTTTTAAAATAAGTAATAGAAAAGAGAGAAAACCAACAGGTTTTGTACATTTCAACAAATAATTTATTTCTCTAGAATGCAAAGTGAAAAGGCAGAAAACGTTACGGTATTACGAATTAAATCCCAAAAATCCCTAGAATTACTAAAGAAGTCCTAATGAACAAAGTTTTGAATAAACTTAAGTGGTATTCCAAAATAAATGCAATGCTGAAAGTGTTAATTGCCTGTGATGGCCTATAAGGTGGGGCTGTACCAGCAGTCTTTTGTTGAATCACAGTAATACCTAATCCAAGATTTCCTTATTTGAATTCACTCTAATTCCCAAGTAATCTTTCTTTCCAAGAATATTATACAGAGTACTTTGTATTGCCAGAGAGTAATACATAATTTCACCCAAATCAAAATCTGAGAAAACAAAATAAAAGATCACTGCACAGATGCTATCGCAGGAATAAAAAAAAATTTCTCCGGTAAACAATATTTTATTATCCTGTACCTTTTCCAGGTCAGTTTTTTATAAAAAAAATAAATCAACTATTACTTAATGTAAAATTTAAGTTAGAAGATTCCAAATGTTCACAAATTAAAATCTGTCACTAAAAAAATAATATAGAATGTGGTAAACAGAATGCCCTTGATTCAGAAGAAGATAAATATGTTTACTTTTAACGATAATGATCATAATATTAAATCCATGCTCATAGAGAAAATAATATATACGTATTAGTTGTTTACAGAATGTTTACAGCACATAATTAATAAAAACTAACAAACAATGCAAATTATGCACACGCACATACACACATATACACACCCATATATATATATATATATATATATATATATATATATATATATATATATATATATATATATATATATATATATATATATATGATTTCAAGGCAAAGCACACACTCACGCACACACACACATATATATCACATGCACTCTAATACAGATACATGTATGTGCTGTCCTTGTGCGTGTATCACCGTCATTGACTAATGATGGAACAAACAGATATTCAATGGAATTCGTACAAAGTACGCAGAATATACGTGATACAAACCTCGATAATTCAATCAGTAACAATACTTTTAATCAGAGTGAAAGAGATAGATATATATATGAACTCCACTTGAGACAGATAAATATGAACTCCACTTGAGGCAGATACATCTGAACTCGATCTGAGACAGATACATATGAACTCCATCTGAGACAGATACATATGAACTCCATATGAGAGAGATACATATGAACTCCATCTGAGACAGATACATATGAACTCCATCTGAGACAGATACATATGAATTCCAGCCGAGAATAATATCAATATTACTAGAAAATTTAAAATATATTCCAATTATTAGAAATTAATTTGTCTGATACCAGATATTGGCACAGTTTGAATATTTCCTTTATCGACTTTAAAAGCTAAACATTTTTTTGTATATTATTAATTGATGATACCCAAAATTGAAAATGCTATGAATGTAAGTCTTTGTTATTTTTAATTTGGTGTAAATGGTCGAGGTGATGTTCAGGTTGAATCTCTGTTTAAGGTTCAAACGAGGAAAACAAACTGTCCGCATTATATTGACCATTAACGTCCCCAGTACCTCTTTTCAACAAATTATCAAGCAAAGGAGAAACATGCAAACAAATCTCACCAATACTAGGAACCATGGCATGCATTTTCACAATGAACTCGACAATATATTACATAACGGATATCTACCATTAACATAGGATCCATGGTCGATGTCAGTGGTAAAAGCGAGCGTAGCAAGGAATGATGTTTAACATATCGCTTTACCTAACATTCCATAATTTAATGATCGCATTAGATAAATAAAGCTCTGTGTGATAAATGTAAGTGGCTGAATTTGTGACAGTGGCATTTTAAATCATATCAACTAACTATGCTTTTCTCCATTATTTTTGTACTGAAGTGTCAGATGTCCCATCCCCATAATTATATTATAATAAACCTAGCGATTATTCTGCCAAGTCTGTATATTTGACAAATATTCAAATGACAAAATATGACCTTTCCGTTTATATTATCTTGGCACACTCTATTATTTACATTTATGACTCTAAAGAACCCAGCGCAGACCATTCAAGGAGAAGGCACCGAAGATACGTTTTAAGTGATAATTCCGTAGCAGAGTGACATATATGTTTATGAAATCACAAAGAGCGAATTAGGACACCTACCACACACTGCAGATATTTGGTTCCTGATGCGAAGGAGTATTGATCCTGTCGTTAAGGCAAAGTACATTACAAAAAAATAGACTGTGATACTACTTCCCCGTAGACATACATGTATTTGAATTTTCTTTCCTTTTGAATGATATAAGACCAGTAACATAATATGCACCTTTATCTTTTCTTAAAATGAACTGCATTATAAATGCAAAGTAGCCTAAATAAAGGTTTATAACATGATTTTTTAAAGTAGCTAAAGTCACTATAAATTTGCCGACCCCACACCTACCCGACACAGACACCTCAATCACCACCATCCCCAAAAGTTTTCTGTGAGATTCCACGAAGACCAATGCGCGGATTGAGCAGCATGTTCGCTCATTTTCCTCTCGTCCTTGTATTTGATATCCTTTTGCTCCATTCTTTGCATTCGTTATCATTTTGCTTTCTTCCTTATATTTGATATCGTTTCGCTCTCTTCTTTGTATTAGATATCCTTTTGCTTCCTTCCTTATATTCGATATCCTTTTGCTTTCTTCCTTATATTCGATAGCATTTCGCTCTCTTCTTTGTATTCGATATCCGTTTGCTTCCTTCCTTATATGCGATATCATTTTGTTCTTTTCTTTTTATTCGATATCTTTTTGCTCTCTTTCTTATATGCGATATCATTTTGCTCTATTCTTTGTATTCAATATCCCTTTGCTCTCTTCCTTATATTCGATATCCTTTTGCTTTCTTTCTTATATTCGATATCATTTCACTCTCTTCTTTGTATTAGATATCCTTTTGCTTCCTTCATTATATGCGATATCATTTTGCTATATTTTTTGTATTCGATATCCCTTTGCTCTCTTCCTTATATGCGATATCATTTTGCTCTCTTCCTTATATTATATATCATTTTGCTCTATTCTTTGTATTCGATATCCTTTACTTTGATATGAAAAGTTTATCTTGGTGATATTCCCAATGGCAAACAGTTTGTTAATGAAAGCTTTTGCAAACATTTAATAGAGTTCATTTCATTTTCTGTAAAGAAAAATGTCTTTAATTTACATTGTAAACTTCCAAATGCTATTTCTATTCCAGATTTGTTCAAAAATTACCTTTTCGTCCAAAATAACATTTGGAACTTGCACAAAACCTATATTCCATATTGCACATATTCCCTGTAATGTTCAAACTGACATTCTTGAAATCACTCAGAAGTGATTATTTAATTACGTGTTCATGTACTACAACAAACAGAAGAGGAGAAAAAAATTGCAATCATATTGCACTTTGCAATGACAACAAGATATTGACAGCGTACACAAGCCCAACAAACAGCACATAACAAATGGCTTGAAATGTAGAGATTTCAATATTGACCTAACGACCTTCAAATATAGACCTAAAAATGTTCAACAAGGACCTAATGACTCTCGATATAGACTTCATGACTTTCAATATTGACCTCATGACTTTCAATATTGACCTCATGACTTTCAATATAGACCTCATGACTTTCAATATTGACCTCATGACTTTCAATATTGACCTAATGACTTTCAATATAGACCTCATGACTTTCAATATAGACCTCATGACTTTCAATATTTACCTCATGACTTTCAATATTTACCTAACGATTTCAATATAGACCTCATCATTTTCAATATTGACCTTATGACTTTCAAAATAGACCTAACGGCTTGCAATATAGACCTAATGACTTGCAATATAGACTTAATGATTTTCCATATAGATCTTATGACTTTGACTGTTGACCTAATGACTTTCGATATAGTCATACTGACTTTCAATACTGACCTTATGACTTTCAATGTAGATCCTATACATTACAGTCGACATTCTATGACTTAATTTAATCGATATTGTTATTTAACTGACATGTTTAATATATCTCTCCCCCAATTGCAATATATTATCTCCACTTAGACGCGTATGCAATATAAATTGTAATGTACAATGACAAAATGTTTCTTGTTTCAAAGTATGGGTAATGAAGTATGGATTCTAATTATACGAACTAAGTATTTGACCTGGTCATTCCACAATATACAAGTTAAGTAAAATGTATGTAAATTATGTCAGGCATGATAGAATGGTACCAATACAACTCACTTAGAGTAAATGACATAGCCGATATTATAACTTTAACAAAACTGTTTTCTGACGACACCTCGTTGCATAATGCATCGCAGTGACCTGTGAAAAAGAAATAGTTTTGAATCATGATTTTAAAGAAAATCTCGAATGGCCAATGCCGTAGGGAATGAAATTCAACCCGGAGAAAACTGAAATAAAGATTTTTACAAATAAAAGTTTAAATAGGTTTCCAGATATAAACTGTTATGGTATCAGTCAACAATTGTCTAATGCATTTCTGGAGCAATAGAAAGTGGACGACTCAAATTGACCATCTGATAAAATAAGTTTCATTCTTTTCTCACACTTACCAATTGTAGAAATACTATATCTCTACTGTACTTTCCACATACAGCGCCACATTTAAAATCCAGTTGTATTTCTGGATGGTTGTACCGTACTGAAATGTGATACATCATAAAATTCAGATGCAAGAAGGACAGCGATTATTCTTCCATTGTTTGCATGCAGACAATATCAACGTGAAGAAACCAATTTGGAACCGCTCCAAGTTAAGTGGAAAAACTAAAATATATGTACCTTTTCCAAATGTTTGCAGGGTTAATCTTCCTCATACTCGACTAAACTACGCAATGCTAATTTCCCTCATACTCGACTAAACTACGCAATGTTAATCTCCCTCATACTCGACTAAACTACGCAATGTTAATCTCCCTCATACTCGACTAAACTAGGCAGGATTAATCTCCCTTATACTCGACTAAACTACGCATGGTTAATCTCTCTCATATTACACTAAACGTGTCGTTCAGAAGTCATACTATTTACATAATACACGGAACTTGAACTTCTAGTTTACTCAACAGATTTACAAATATAATCATGTGACGAAACAAAGCCGTATAAATTCGATTTCAGTATATTGTTTAGATAAATTTGCTGACTAATAAATATATTTCATATCGTCATTTGTCAAACGAAAATAAATGTAGTAATAAAAAACAAGACATTGAAAGTTCTAATAATGCTTTACATTTTTCTTTGATAAACAAAAATCCGTCTCTTTAATTACATCAGACCCTGTTTAATTACATAAGATCATAACCTTATGTATAGTTTGCACAGACAATGATCGTAGGTTGTCACCATGACCTTTTGCGTCATTTTGGATTTCTTGTCGTCATTTTTCTTTGGTTTCTCTGTGAAATATTTTGTTGAAACTCTGATAGAGCGTTAGTGTTAGCTATTTTTATTTTACGGTCACCTGCTGCCATCTTTCCTTACTTTAATGCATTCTTCGTTTGTTGGAATGTCTCATTTTGATCTTCGTTTGATTGTTCCATTTGAGACTGCAGAGTGGTTTAGCCTTCCATATATTTTATTTGTTTTATTTATATTCTCTGTGTCGCTTAAAAAGTACCCGTCTCACAGTTAATCATCTGTCCAACGGTTTGCAACTGTTACAATATATTGGTGTATTGAATACGCGTTGTAACAACCCCCCCCCCCCCCAATATCTCGCTCTCTCGTTGGCTCCTCATCGTCTTAAGTTGCCAAAATATAAAAACTAAATATAAAGATGAAGCAAGCAACACGGAGCTGTCACATTTCCTTATTTTAAGAATGTGACAAATTTCATCTCATTTGATGGCATTCCTGTAACTTGTGTAATGTTCTCGTTTATCATCTCGTCACAGTAGACCTAATGAACCATTGGTGTGGTCTTAAGTTACTGTCGGTTTGATATACTGTTAAATATCACTCTACCTTCATGTCTAGTTATTCAGCCGTAGTCCGGATACTAAAACCTTACGAGATGAAAGGACGTGACACTATCTGACCCTATGATAGCCTCACCGACCCCTGCTTCACCTGAGCGGTGACCTTAGGTTATTGTTAACTGTTGTTGTGTCTTTTTTAAATAAAGAATAGAGAAGGCTTTTTGTGATATCTTCCAAGAATCTCACAGGCATTCCGAAACAAAGCTCAGTATTAATGGAATAACGAAACTAAAAAATAACTGAGACGGAATAAAAGTTTTTTTTTCTTCTTTTTTTTTCTGGAAACAAATGAAATAGCATAAAGAATATACGTGTTTTCATATGTTTTTTCTTTTCTTGGAAGCATATTTTTTATCTATAGCTATTCATATATATTTAACCGTACTTTCAGGACTTTGCCTTGATCTATAGAGCATTTCAGGGTTAAACTTTATGTTCTTTTGGGACATGAAATATTTAGAAAGGTGGTCTTTACCGCAGCGCATGCCCGTACAATAATTTTATGGGAATGGGCACCCTCTATCCCATCCAAGGGAAATGGATAGCTAGAATAATTAATGTACAGGGAATAAAATAAGCATAGTAACTGCAACTAAACTTATTTAATTATTTGATTGTCAGTCTTTCAAAGAGTTTGACAGTTTTAAACGTCAGGTGCGGATGGTATTTGTCATACCATAAACTACACTATCTTGTCTAAAGATGCAGATGCACACGTACATGTGCTATGTATGCATTATTTATCGCGAAAACTTAATCTCTGAATCTGACCGGCCACTTAATCTCTGAATCTGACCGGCTACAGCTCATTCAGTACAAACACATACACCTTTTAATTGTCTATGTTCGTTTACATTGAAAATATGTAAACTCCAGCCCCCTCCCCTCTCTCTCTCTCTCTCTCTCTCTCTCTCCGCTCAGGTGGCCAAGTGGTTATAGCGTCCGCCTTGGATGCAGGAGGTCGTGGTTCCGATCCCCGGCCAAGTCATACCAAAGACTTACAAAAATGTTACTAACAGCTGTCTCGCTGGGCATAGATATGCACTTTGCACTAACAGATCCGCGTGATTTAAACAATTACGAAGTATACTTATCTGTGGCAAAAAGATTATATATGATGCTTCGTGTTTATAACTAAATTAACAGATTAAAAAGTCGCTGTTAATGTTCCTCGATCCATAAACTGAAAACTCTATATAGTTAATAAGAATCTTTGACATTTGCTTATATCGACACTAATATACTTATGGCACGCCAAAATCGTTCAAAATGGATGAACTGGAGTAATCGTAGGGTGAGCTTCGAGAGATCGTAGGATGAGCTGGAGCAATCGTAGGGTGATCTTGGAGAGATCGTAGGGTGAGCTGAAGTAATCGTAGGGTGAACTGGAGCAATCGTAGGGTGGGCTGGAGAAATCGTAGGGTGAGCTGGAGTAAACGTGGGATGAGTTTGAAGAGATCGTAGGGTGAACTGAAGTAATCGCAGGGTGAGCTGGAGTAATGGTGGGGTGAGCATGGAGAGATCGTAGGGTGAGCATGGAGAGATCGTAGGATGAGCTGAAGTAATCGTAGGGTGAACTGAAGTAATCGTAGGAGATGAGCTGGAACAATCGTAGGATGAGCTTGGAGAGATCGTAGGGTGAACTGAAGTAATCGTAGGGTGAACTGGAGCAATCGTAAGGTGAGCGGTAGAAAACGTTCAGAATGGAAACGATTCCGTTTGGAGTTTAGATTAATCTCCCTTTGTGACTTCCGGTCCTGCATTAATCGTGCTTTGTGGTCGACTTGAAAGAACACGTTTTCTGAAATGAATAATTATGGAGAGAAATGAAACTGACGACTTCTTAATAGACCTCAAATATTGTCTGCAAAATATTAATAGATTTTATTTGACACAAGATTCGTTAGTAATCGAATATCAGATTAGAAAACTGGAGGACTACAACGTGTTATTAGCTGTCATCTAGTTGCAGGAAGAGAAGTGTTACACGTTTTACAGGGACTTGACTATTCCATCCACGGAATGCTTCCAGGTCTGTAAAATCTGCTAGACAGTTCACAGAGGCAATCGTTTTCGTATGAATGCCCATCTGAGGAGAGAACTCGACATGGTCGACCACGTTATAGTATTTCATTCGATCAAATAGAATCATTAGGTGAAACTGGCATAACATGGGACAGAATTGCCTCATGTCTGGCAATTATTATCTCAACTTTATATAAAAGAAGGACAGTGAAGCAGTATATTGTGAAAGTCTTCAGTTGTAGAAAAAATGTTAACATATTGACGAACAAAATACTGTTTTCTTTAATTTCTTTGTCTCCACTCCACATGTATGTATGTATGTATGTATGTATGTATGTATGTATGTATGTATGTATGTACGTCATTGATCATTGGGAGGAAGTGTGTGTGTGTGTGTGTGTGTGTGTGTAACTGGTAGGAAGGCTAGAGTTACTCTCTTTCAAACAAGCGAATCCAAGGAGTCCGCTACTTTTCTTCGGCAATTATGGAGATTTACATCGACTTTTGGTCTGCTTAAATCATAGTACAAGGTACATGTATGGTTGCCTACAGAACATTAAAGTCATAATATAACACCCTTTATCAAATTAAGTTTAAGTTCATTTTTTAAAATTAGGTAACGTATGCAGAAAAACTGAATATATTTTGAGTACAAAAAATTAAGAGAGGCTCTAATGTACTAAGTCAACTATGAGGAACCTTTCTTAAAATTAAACCCATCCTAGTCCTGTTAATTTTTAAAATGCACACCAAAATGTCCTAAATTCACCAGTGGAGACTAATTGGGGACATTAATTGGAATCAATAATGTCATCTAACAATGACATGACGCTGAAAGTAAAACTCACTTTATAGATAACTAATATTCATCTGCATGCCAAACTTAGGTACAACCATTAGTCTAATAAAGCCTCAAAATGATTATGCGAATTGTTTAAATATTATCTTTTGTGCGACCTTATCCAAGTTAAAGTGCAGGAGAAAACTGGTGATAATAAATATCGTTATCATGCAGAAATGAAATTGATTTATTGGAATTATTACAGGATACGATGCCACTATAAAATGCAAAACAAATCAACTTTTTCCAAATTCTTATAAAATCAAAGTTTTCGAACATAGAATTAAACTATGCCATTGTTAAAAACAAACACAACAACATCAACAACACCGCCATAAGAATACTCACTGAAGGGCAAAACAATACAAGTAAACAACAGCATGAACCATTTCATTTGTATTAACAACAATACATATTAGATAACGTTCTTATAGTTCAAAGTGACCGATTCAGTTCATCATATGATCTCGCCAAGTTCAGCCTTCAATTAATTCAGCTAACCCTACGCTTGCTCCAGTTCACCCTACGATCTCGCCAAGCTCACCTTACGATTGCTCCAGTTCACCCCACAATTGCTCCAGTTCACCCTACGATCTCGCCAAGCTCACCCTACGATTGCTCCAGTTCACCCTACGATTACATCAGTTCACCCTACGATCTCTCCAAGCTCACCTTACGATTGCTCCAGTTCACCCCACGATTGCTCCAGTTCACCCCACGATTGCTCCAGTTCACCCTACGATCTCGCCAAGCTCACCCTACGATTGCTCCAGTTCACCCTACGATTACTTCAGTTCACCCTACGATCTCTCCAAACTCACCTTACGATTGCTCCAGCTCATCCATTTTGAACGATTTGGCGTGCCATATGTACTGAATTTGTTGAAGAATTTCACAAAACGTTTATTATTTAGATGAGCATGACATGTTTTCCCTTAACTGGTATATGATTCCAGTCTAATTCAGGATCGGTATATCTACTTAATTTATCACACCTGACATTACACACTTTATAGGCCACACAACTACATGTATCACACCTGACACTACACACATTCTAGAACACACAAATACGTGTTCGAGTTTATTGAAACCGTTCTATTTATTGTTGTTTTTTTTTTTTACATTGGGTGGTTTGACACTGGGTGTTTCTATATATTACGGGGTACAAACGTAGCAATCAATAACATCCAACGCAAAAGAAGATTGCTTAGTAATTTTAAGTTCCAAGCGAGCCATGGTACAAGACAACCACCCCTTACATAGAACTGATCCTTGTTTTTACATCTAGGCGATATATTATCAAAAGTCTTACTTTGTGGGAAAAAAGACCTAAAAAATGGAGACAAAGTCGTGGTTCGCTGGCTATAGGAATGTGTGCCTTTACGATGATGACAGGTCAAAGAAAAAGAACCTAAATGCCAGCCTGAAAATTGAGATCCGATTAGTGATATATGTGGATTTATTTCTTCTAAAAGTATATGACCGCTAAAAGTCCACAATCCTATACATTGATGCGTCTTGTAGCAATTATGATTACTAATTTTGTAATAACTAGGAGACATATATATTAATTTGACGGCAACACATTATTATTCATTTGACGGCAACGCTAGTATTAATCTGACGGCAACACTATATTATTATATTGACGGCAACACTATAGTATTAATTTGACGGCAGCATTATTATATATATATATATATATATATATATATATATATATATATATATATATATATATATATATATATATATATATATATATATATATATATATATATATATATATATATATATATACAAGACTATAGAAGTATATTGACAGCAAATTTTAGTATTAGCTTGACTCCAACACTATTAAATACTGACGACAACACTAGTTCATTCTGTTTGCAACACTATAGTGTTAGCTTGACAGCAACGCTAGTACATTCTGTTGGCAACACTTTAGTATTAGCATGACGGCAACACTATTACATACTGACGGAAACACTAATACAATCCGTTGGCAACATTATAGTATTAGCTTGATGGCAACACTAGTACATTCTGTTGGCAACACTATATTATTAGCAAGACGGCAACACTATTATATACTGACGGCAACACTATAATAATAATTTGACGACAATACAGTAGCATTGCTTTTCATGAGGATTGACACGTTTTAAAGATATTTATTTTTGAATGTCCTATAATATATTTTTTAGATTTCGTAGAAACATTGCACGCTGGATTATTTATTCTTTCAATTTAATCATGTGTAAAACTGACGGAATGTAAGAATTATATGTCTTAGATATATGCATGATGCTTTGGGTTTAACCATACAAAAGCATATACAAAACGTTGCTCACAGAGTCACTTTCTTCTTCATGGTAACTGAGAAAGTATATATCAGGTTTGAAATTTATTTGTGAAAAAGCGAACCTGTAGCTGAAAGTTCGAAGACCAATATCAGAAAACAGCAGTGATAAAGTCAGCAAAAAAAAAAGAGAAGAATTAAAACATGACATGTACGATATAAGTCTACAAGTGTTTGGATTCTAATCTAAAGGTATCTTTCGCAAAAGACATCTGTCCTTATAAAATTATTTAGTAATATAGTATGTCATACTGTGTATAATATGCTTGGTAGATAAAAAGGCGATCTTTCAGTATAATATAACTATATTTTAATTTTTTCCATACAGTTTCAAGGCATAAATGTAGGGCGCATGAATACATATGTAGGACGCATGAATACAAATGTAGGGCGCATGAATACAAATGTAGGGCGCATGAATACAAATGTAGGGCGCATGAATACAAATGTAGGGCGCATGAATACATATATAGTTCATTCAAGGTGCTATGAACACAATCAACCCTAGTTTTCTGCATCACATTTTATCCTATCTAAATTCTTATTGAAAGGTTTTGATAAGGGTTTGTTATTACATATAAATGGTATAGAAGAACGTATTAAAAACAAAAATGCCCCCACTGTCAGTGACAAACTAGTATTTCGTGATTACCAATCAATGGGCATGTTCTTGGTTGAGTCAATGTCCACTACTCCTTATCTGATTTACATACATGTTCTTGTTTGAGTCGATGTCCACTACTTTTTATCTGACTAACGATATTTTCTTGGTTGTGTCAATGTCCACTGCTCCTTATCTAATTGACAGAAATGTTCTTGTTTCAGTCGATGTCCACTACTCTTTATCTGACTGACAGTCATGTTTTTGGTTGAGTCAACGTCCACTACTCTTTATCTGACTGACAGTCATGTTTTTGGTTGAGTCAATGTCCACTACTTTTTGTCTGACTGACAGATATTTTCTTTATTGAGTCAATGTCCACTACTCTTTATCTGACTGACAGTCATGTTTTTGGTTGAGTCAACGTCCACTACTTTTTGTCTGACTGACAGATATTTTCTTGATTGAGTCAATGTCCACTACTCTTTATCTGACTGACAGATATTTTCTTGGTTGTGTCAATGTTCACTACTCCTTATCTGATTGACAGACATGTTCTTGTTTGAGTCAATGTCCACTACTCTTTATCTGTCATATATTTTCTTGGTTGAGTCAATGCTCACTACTTCTGTTATATCATTTTTATACTTATATCCAAGCCAAACCAGAGCGACCAAATTTATTGTATCATTTACTGAATATTATTTGATGTTTTGCCTCCACATTTGTACAATTAAGCTTCCAATGCTCACCCTGTGGTCACAGGTTGTACTTGACATGTAGAAAATATGACATGATCCAGTTTGATCTGTCCGTCTGTGGTCTGAGTAAATACAATATATGTTCTTCTTTCAGACTTGTTGCCGATTAACAGAACGTTTTGTGCAAGATCAATGCAACCCCAGTTGTCGAGTGATAGTTGCTGTGCATAAACGCCAATAGCCGCAGTTCAGATGACTAATGCTAATCAGCCTTGCAGAGAAACCTGTTATCGAGGTTACACATTTGACGGTTGTTCTTTGTAAAACATATTGCATGACAATGTTGATTTGTTTCCCAGTTCATCCGTATTTAGCATCCTTCTGTTCATCGACGTGTACATGAAACGTATACTTCCTGTCACTTTTTAAAAGTTAATTTCGATTACATGTAGCTAAACTCGATGAGCTACAACCTTTCGCCTGCATTCATTGGCTCTGATCGACGAGCAATATTGGTTTGGCTTGGCAAGCAAATGGTCTCGATCTTTACTCAGTTCATCGCACTCTCCTACAGGTAATAATTATATTTCGCAACGCATTCATTATCGCATTAGTGTCTCACCCATATATCTTACGGCGTCCTTAATTTTCATATTTCCATTTAGTGTACTTAGGCGTTAGCCATTTTATTGCTAGACGAGAGATTATTTTAGCTTTAATTGACAGGTCTATCCAGTTAAGGTGCTGAGTATTGATGTAAAATGAGGAGAAAATCGAAGGAATGTTTCATGATTGTATGCCAAAATAGGACCCCAAAGAAACAAAACTTCTAATTATTTTACGTTAAGGAATAAAGCAAAAGTGAGCTTTATGGGAGCGAAATTACAGTCTAGCAAAGATTACAAAATTTCGCAAAAAATAAATATAAGGTCGCATATATGGTTCCTCAAATATTTGGTGAATATCACTGTTGAACGTTTTCCAATGGCGTATTGTCATCAATAACTTTAATCTAAGTTTTATTTTTTCTTGGTTGAATGTTTAATTTAAAACGTTCTGAAAACTGTGATGTCATTTATTTTCAAGAGTATCATTTTTTGCATTTTTTTTAACAGAAAATGTCATTTTGTCAGCACTTTTTCTTAGTTACCTGGAGCAACAAAGAAATACACTACGATTCGCAATAATTTCAAAGACCTGCATTAACAACTAAAACTGGCAAATGGATTCGAATCAGGACCATGATATACTCATTTCAAGCAGTGTCTGTAGAACAATCACTACAGTGACCACAACCACGACCACCATCACCACTTTTTTTAAGTACAGTATGTCGACTGCTGTACCATATAATTAGCCGGGATCACAGGGTTTTTCGCTCCATGTCCAGAAACACGGATGGCGATAGGACATTGATTAAGTCACTGCCCCTTCTAGGTAGGCAGCATATAATCTATTCGACATCTTCTGTCACAGAGAGAGTGCACATGAGTCTGGATGTACAATTTGTTGGCAAAATCTCATACACAGCAGAAACTGGACCCCGAGTGTCTCGTATTTCCATGTTAAACCAAATTGATTACCTCACTGATTAAGCCCACATGCTAACACTAATACTACTACTACTGACACCACCGCCTTGCTGCTGCTGCTATTACAACTACTACTACTACTACTAATAATAATAATAGTAAACACAGTATCAACTACAACAGTGTTACTACTATCAACGCAAACTAGAAGGTTTAACTAGATATTACGGTTAAGATAAATCAATGAATACTTCTCAACGTTCTCACTAAATATAAAGTATAAATTGAGAATAACGGTTTAAAATACAAATAGAAAAGAATATTAGGTTATACTACAGCAAGAACATCCAATGATAATACTATTATCTTATACTAAAGCTAGAAAATCCATTAATAATAGCATTATATGGTACTACAGCAAGAAAATCCATGGAAAATAACATTGTCTGATACTACAAGAAGAAAATCCACGGAAAATAACATTATCAGATACTACAAGAAGAAAATCTACGGAAAATAACATTATCTGATACTACAAGAAAAAAATCCACGGAAAATAACATTATATGGTACTACAGCAACAAAATCCATGAACAATAGCATTATCTAAATACAGCAAGAAAATCCGCGGAAAATAACATTATCTGGTGTTGCAGCAAGAAAATCCAGGGATAATATTATTATCTGATATTACAGCAAGAAAATCCATGGATAATATTATTATCTGATATAACAGCAAGAAAATCTATGGAAAATAACATTATATAGCGTTACAGCATGAAAATCCATAGAAAATAACATTATCTGGTGCTGCAGCAAGAAAATCCATGGAAAATAACACTATCTAGTGTTACAGTAAGACAATCCATGGATACTAACATTATCAAGTGTTACAGCAAGGGAATCCATGGAAAATATTATTTCGACCGCTAGCATCGAGTAACAAGGCAAGACAAAACATAATTCAGTTTGGGAATTTTATATGACAGCTGAACAGAGAGGAAACAAGGTTCAAGCCCTTTTTCAAGTAAATTTGATCTTTTGGACATTAATGTAATTGGTTTTACGGCCTGTGATACACGGTCAATTCAACGGGGACAATTAGCAATGTAATTCATAATTATAGTAATCGGTTTGGAATGGTCATTGATGCAGGCATATTTCATGTAAGAATTTGTAACACAATGTCCAATCATCGTAATTTGTCGGAAAATGTCATGGTGGACGGACGGCTGAGGTAGTGTTAATGACAATTGTCCAGCTGCTCCAAGCGGGACCGAGCAGTTGAACACTGAATAAACGATCCGTACTCGTAACGCACCATGCTGAGAAATGAGGGAAATTACTGTGTAGCATTACACTTGCTAAAACTTCATTGTTAGAAAAATGCAGACACTCACGTGAGATTGCACACTGGCAGATGTAGACAGAAAATAAATTGCAAAAAGGTTGGGCTATCGCATGATTTGCATACATACATGGCATACTAGATATGTTTAATGACAGACCAAGCACATATTTAAATGTGCCCGATTTCCTCCAAAATACAATCATGTAATCACCGGTTGGATTATTTTGACATAAAGTTAAAGCAGATTATAAAACTACAACATTTTTACCAAATCAGTCAGTTAAACACTGAGTGTCTTTTTCAGTGATTTTTTTAAAACTTAAAATACAAACGTTTATGTGTAGATAAGTTATAATGTACAAACAGCAATACAGGAATTATAAATTACAGGATGTATAACCAGTAGATACGAATAAGAACACATTGTTGGACTTAAATGGCCTATGTAATTTAGAGACCGGATTAATTAGATATTGCAGCCAAACTTGCAGCCTTATATAAATATTTTTATTTATTTATTTATTTATTTTCTTTTTATTTTTTTAAACTAATTTTTTAAGTTTTTAAAAATTCTTTTTGTTTTTTTTTATTTTAGAAGTTAATAACTTGTATTATGTACACATCATATGAAATTCATTAAACCAAATTTTATCAAACACCTATGCCTTATACAGACCTATTCTGTGCTGTAACACTTGATTATGTTATTTTCCATAGATTCTTTCTACTTTGGTCTATTGAACAAAAATCCAAATAATATTTGAGACATTATTACTTGAGGTCAGAAGGGATCATTGCTTTTATATTAGTGTCATGTTAGCTTTTGAATTGTAACAATAATTTTCATATCACACTTTAGGACTTTTAAAGTAATAATATTGTAATTGTCATATAACACGTTAGGACTCTTAAAGTAATGGTACTATCGTTTTAATATAACAAGTTAGGACTTTTAAGTAATAGTACTGTCATTTTCATATAACACGTTAGGACTCTTAAAGTAAAGATACTACAAGTTTCATATAATACGTTCGGACTCTTAAAGTAAAGATAATATCATTTTAGTATAGCAAGTTATGACTCTTAAAGTAAAGATACTATCATTTTAATATAGCAAGTTATGACTCTAGTAAAGATACTATCATTTTCATATAACACGTGAGGACTCTTAAAGTAATAGAACTATCATTTTAATATAACACGTTTGGACTCTTAAAGTAAAGATAATATCATTTTAATATAGCAAGTTATGACTCTTAAAGTAAAGATACTATCATTTTCATATAACACGTGAGGACTCTTAAAGTAATAGAACTATCATTTTAATATAACACGTTAGGTCTCTTAAAGTAGTAGTACTATCATTTTCAAATAAACGTTAGGAATCTTAAAGTAAGAGTACTATCATTTTCATATAACACGTTAGGACTCTTAAAGTAATAGTACTATCATTTTAATATAACACGTTAGGACTCTTAAAGTAATAGTGCTATCATTTTCATACAACACGTTAGGACTCTTAAAGTAAAGATAATATCAGTTTCATACAACACGTTAGGATTCTTAGCTTGATACGTCGGAGTGTTCACATATATCCATTGTACTACTACGATTAGAGGAGTCATTTGTTTAAGGAAAAAACCTTTTAAATCTTACAAGAAAACAATTGCTGAAGAACTGGACGTGGCAAAAGTGTTTTATTTGGAACATTATAGATTAATTTGTGTCAATAACGACGTCTTTAGCTTCTAATATGTCATTATTTGTTCTTCCCGTGAAATTTGCATTTACTTCGTACATGATTGTTGCCAGACTCAACACTGTACACTCTCTTTTGAATACTGGAAATGTGTCTGTTTAAATTCTTGTTGAATTTAGTAGTGAACGTCTATCATCGATTTACTCATCGGATTATGTATTATACTGCCATGTAAATTCAATATGATTTTTAACCTCAAACAAATGACTAAACTGGGTAGTGTCTGTGACCACGTCGTCATTGTAATTGCTTTGCTTTTTCTAAAGTAGGTGGAGGAAAAATGGTCGTTTAATGGCATCGATAGATATTAAATCGCCATCTTCATTACTTACGTTGATTAATTCATGCAAATTGTCACAATTTTCAATTTTCAGTTTTTCAGGATAATGGACGACCTAATATAGTTTCTGATAACACATAATAGCTATTTTCAATTTGAGTGTAAATAAAAGCATTCACAGTTTTACTGCAAATCTGGTTTCATTTCCTAATTATCTTCACACTCTGGTGTAGTTATTTTTGTGACAGAAATTCGACATAACAAAGCAAATACGGAAGTTTCACACTGTGTAAGAGATAGAGAAGATTGAGTTCAGTTGCAATCGATGCCAAAACCAGGAGATAAATTTTATGCACACTGTAGTTTAATCATGTATACCATGCACAAGATAAAGTACATTTCGTGATTATAGCTAAATACGGAATATAATATTTAATGTATTGAAAATGGATAAATATAAAAACGAATATATGTTGTGTGGTACGTTGCTGCAGCCTAGGTGTATGCTCATGACACACGTGATATACAAGGCATATCCACCCCGTTTCTGATATTAAAATCAAGTGCTTATGTTCATTCTCGATTCAGTGTCATTAAGATCTCTCCCTCCCTCCCTCCCTCTCTCTCTCTCTCTCTCTCTCTCTCTCTCTCTCTCTCTCTCTCTCTCTCTCTCTCTCTCTTGTGGATTAGCTTTGTAACATATTATATCCATATGCATTTATACTCTGCATACACAATCACATATTTAATGTTTTGTGTTTAATTGGCAATATCTTCGATATGCATGTTCTAGATAAATGTATTTGCTTCACACAGACTGTCAGACCACCTTTGTAGCAAAAATCGACCGTTAGACAACCTCTGTAGCTAACATAGACTGTCAGACCACCTCTGTAGCTAACATACTGTCAGACCACCTCTGTAGCTAACATAGACTGTCAGACCACCTCTGTAGCTAATATAGACCGTCAGACCACCTCAGTAGCTAACATAGACTGTCAGACCACCTCTGTAGCAAACATAGACCGTCAGACCACCTCTGTAGCTAACATAGACTGTCAGACCACTTCTGTTGCTAAAATAAACCGTCAGACCACTTCTGTACCTAGCATAGACTGTCAGACCACTTCTCTAGCTAACATACTGTCAGACCATCTCTGTAGCTAATATAGCTTGTCGGACCACCTCTGTAGTTAATATAGACTGTGAGACCACCGCTGTAGCTAACATACTGTCAGACCACCTCTATAGGTAACGTAGACTGCCGGACCACCTCTGTAGCTAACATAGACTGTCAGACCACTTCTGTAGCTAACATACTGCCAGACCACCTCTGTAGCTAACATAGGCTGTCAGACCACCTCTCTAGCTAACTGCAATGGACTCTTACTTTGACCATAAAATCTATATATACTTTATTATTGTGTGACACAATGACAGAGGTTATTTGTATGAGACTTTCCCAACTGAAGTGAAATATCGCTGGCTTTCTTTCAGAGGCTCTGCGGCCCATCTTGACCACTCGACTGGACATGATTAATCCGTTCATACATGTTCATTTACCGTCAGGAAAAAAACGCATGGTATAAATGAACAAACAATAACCTTTAAAAGAAATCCTAAGAAAATATTTGTTGTGACGTACTTGCGATCTGTATTGCTTTTTTATCGTCGGATTGGTAGATAAACATAAAGACTCAATACACCATTTTGTAGCGACGTGCACCATTGTATAAAGATTTCAGGAGAATATTTAAGCAATACAGTTTTGGAAGATATGTTTTAGAGGGGGCTGGTAGTAAAGGACTTGTTCACGTTCAAGACATGGAAAGTCTAATTTCTGAACATAACCACTATTGTATGAGCGATTCATTTCTAGAAATACCAACTATTGTCTAATTCATACATTTCTAGAAATACCAAATATTGTCTAATTCATACATTTCTAGAAATACAAAATATTGTCCAATTCATTCTTTTCTAGAAATACCAAAAAATGTCCAATTAATTCATTTCTAGAAATACCAGATATTGTCTAATTCATACAATGCTCGAAATACCAAATATTGTCCAATTCATCCATTTCTAGAAATACCAAATATTGTATATTTCATACATTTCTAGAAAAACCAACTATTGTCTAATTCATACATGTCTAGAAATACCAACTATTGTTCAATTCATACATTTCTAGAAATACCAAATATTGTCAAATTTATACATTTCTAGAAATACAAAATATTGTCCAATTCATTCTTTTCTAGAAATACCAAATATTGTCTAATTCATTCATTTCTAGAAATACCTAATGTTGTCTAATTCATTTATTTCTAGAAATACCAAATATTGTCTATTTCATACATTTCTAGAAATACCAACTATCGTCTAATTCATACATGTCTAGAAATACCAACTATTGTTCAATTCATTCATTTCTAGAAATACCAAATATTGTCTAATTCATACATTTCTAGAAATACCAAATATTGTCTATTTCATTCATTTATAGAAATACTAAATATTGTCTAATTTATTTATTTCTAGAAATCAAATATGGTCTAATTCATTCATTTCTAGAAATACCTAATGTTGTCTAATTCATTCATTTCTAGATATGACGATGTTTATTGTTTGGATGGGGTGCTCCCAATATTTTATTTAAACTATTATAGAAGTCCCACCCAGGCTCTATTTTGCTGGAAGTTAAATTCAGTGAAAGATAGATGTAAAGCTCCGAGCACCCAGTCAGCAATGCTGACGGTTAGATGGATAAATGTACAAAAAGGTTGAAATTCAATGAATAACAATTTAATTACAAGTCATTAGTTAAATGACTCCAATTTTCAGTTATACTCCTTTCGTTCGACCCTTTAATAAGCCCAATGCATCACTTGATTAGCAGTGTGAGATTGTTTTCCACCTGTCCTTGTATTTCTATTCATCTGTTGTCTTGTATTTCTATTCATCTGTTGTATCCTTTCTCTCTCCTAATTTTCCCAATTCCTTCTCCTCTCCCCCCCCCCTTCTCCAAATTCATCCTCCTCCTTCTCGACTTTCTCTAGATTCATTCTCCTTCTGTCGACTTGGACTGTTTCGGCTAGTCTCAGTTCCATCTCCACCTCTTGAAGACTCAGGACTCAATGGAACCGGAAGCTCTCTGTCCCCTAAAAAGCTTCATGTGAAAACACAAGGACGGTAAACCTTTCCCTAAGTCCTCTCATCTAACACTAGACACAGCCTATCATCAGATAACGGCTATTAAATTTCTTCGGTCACACATTCATTCACATCGAGATACCCATACGGTCTTGTATGGTAAAACAAACGTCATAATACAGCACGGTATCATTTCCTTCTTATACATACATCAATACGTCACATCAGTACGTATTCCTAATCCCGTTATACTAAACAATATCATAATAATCGGATTTATTTACCTTACACTCATACAAAGTACGCAAATATTTAAATACTCATTCTCTGATATATGCGTACGTGCATGGTAACTAATCTTACAAGCATGTGTAAATTGTAACATATCGCATTAATAAATGCACTGGATTACTACGAAGTAACCTAATAGCGAATTACAAAATTAATTCTGACCACAAGTTAACAATCTACATAATTCTCTATGTAAAACTCAAGCCCATTTCTCAAATGTCCATGTAAATGAAACACTACATACTAAACGATCCTAGTAATTAAGTGTACATACTACAAATAATTACAACTATAATGCCGTAACATTCTGCAAAATAACTACTGAACATTTCAAAGCTTTGTCTTTCCTTAGAATCTACCACTGAGTTTTACCGCCAAATTACTCTGTGTGTGTGTGTGTGTGTGTGTGATGCTCTCTCCTGGTTGATCTTTTCAGACCATTTAGGGAGGCCCTCCTGCCCTACTATTATAGTTGCCAGGTGGCATTTAAGTTATTGGTCTTGATTTTGTTTGTATTTTGATTCATTGCTTTTGTATTTCTGTACCTTTTTAAAAAATATATATATATTATATTTATTTAATTATGTATTTTTTCTTCTTCTTTTTTTCTTCTAGGCATTCGTCATAATCAAATAGGTATGTTACCATCATTCTTTCTTCCTCTTCTCTTTTTCGTCTCTTTCAAGTTCTCCTTCTGCTTTTGTCCTTTTCTAGTTCTATTTTCTTGCTCTTCTGTCAGGGTTATTTGTGATGGTTTTGTTGTTTTTCTCTCTGTTGATGTTGTTGTAGTTTTCGATATGATTTGCTTGGGTTTTATATTCTTCTGGTAATATTTTGACTCACCTTATTAGCCCTGTCTTTGTTCTGGCTGATACTTGTACCATGATTTTGTTTAGAACCCATACATAAGAATACTCTCCACATGTCTTTCATTTTGCTTCTCTCGATTTCTTATATTCGTATCCCGTTGTAAATTGTTGTTAAAGGGATCGTCACCAATCTGGATGATATCACTTTTGTGCTGAATTTCTTTTCAAAATTGTTCAACCACTGCCTCTAATGGTATTTCAAGTGGGATGTCTGATAAATGTAGTTCTCCTGTTTGTGTTTTAACTGTTCCTAATATGGGTGTTGGTTCCTTTACAATGACTTTTTCTCTTCCTATGTTGATCTCTCCAAACGGTAGTATTGATTGTTTCCCTCTGGGTCTTATTATGTATCCGTTGTATCCAATGGGGTTGATAGAGTACAACATTTTTTATGTATTCTGTATTTTGTACTTTCAGCGCAACCATCACTGCTGATGTTCCCGGTATCTTATCTCTCGTTATATGTGACTTGTCTAGCTCTTGTGCTCCTTCTTTGTATGCACATTCAAGGAAGCTCCATTCATTTGTTTCTTTTCTCCTAGTCTTGAAGAATTTTCCTAGATTGTTCAGTTCATTTCTAGCTGCCGCCATTTTCCATCGTGTTTCACGTGCTTCCAGTTCACCTCGTTGGTCCACACTATCGTATCTGTATTTTTTTCCTGTAAATTAGTTTTATTGTTTGTTCCTTGTGATTCTTCTACTTCATTTCTAGGTCTGACATCTAATGTAATCTTTCTTTTCTGTCTTTATAAACCGGTGGACTTTCTTGCTGTTTGCTTTGTACGCACCATTGACACTGTTGACTTACGCGCAGTTTGTTTAGTTCGTGCCATGACAGACCTTACTTCTCAAGAATGAGTGTTAGATTACGAGTGGCTTCTTTTCGGAGTAAACCCTATTGATCAGCAATCCATCTAGGTGAATGCTAAATTTTCTCGTACAAGTTGGAATGTATCATTCAGGTCTGAATTGTCATTATGCCATCTGTCTCAATTTTTGCTTGGATATCGCGGTGGACCGATCCAATGAAACTTAGCAGACAATGTCCGTCTCGCTGTCTATCATCGTGGGAACGGATAAGAACACGCCTCATTCACCTCGCAGACTTTCTTTTGATTCCTGTACAAACTTTTAACATATAGGTTTAATAACGGCAAGCCTTTCCAACTAATGTTTCCTGTCTCTGGCTGGTCATGGTAACCTTGCGTAAGATTTCAACACTATCCCCGCGGCAGTGTTTAGAGATCAAGCACAAGGCCGCGGTAATACTCCCAAGACATGTAGATTATAGTTTATAGATGACTCTATAGCTGGGGCTTAACAAACATGATACTAGAAATAGCAATTATTGTCTAATTCATACATTTCTTAAAATATTAAATGGTTCACATAGTTTCTAATTCCTTCTAACTGGGGATTGTCAGCATATAGTTATTGTGTGTATGATTTAAAACAGCATTAGTCGTTGAACCCCATCCATGAAGTCCATCAAGCTTTAAGACTTTCAGTCGTTGAACTGCGTCCACGAAGTCCATATTGCAGTTATTTTGCTGTTTCCTTTCGTGACGATCTCCTTAAAAAGAACAAGAGATGAGGAATATTTATGTACCATATTACTGAAAATTTATACAATAATAACTGGAACATATAAAAGTACAAATGGTTCATTTAAACCAAACTAAATATCAAATTCCAACATAGATTACACATCGTGCTAACTTGGAGCAATAATATTAATGGGGACATTTGTCAGAACAAGGGTTATTCAGGGGACGTAATAAAAAGGCACGAATTACTATACCCCATTATTTTATTTCAGTTTTATACTTGGCTGTGATATTCCATGTTATTATATAAAATGGTACAACATTCTGTATATATTTTCGCAGTACATTTTGTCATTGTCAGCGTGAAACGTAAATATTAAGATTGACTTATGGGTTAGGCTAGCAATGTTGAGAAATCTTGTGTCTAAAAATTATATTTTCCACAATAGCTATTAATAAAGGCGGAATAGAGAGAATAATTGTGACCTCGATGGGAATGTTAAAATGATGGCGGACAGAGAATGTTAATCCTGATGGGCTAAGCTAAACGAAGTTGTGTATTTCCCAGAAGAAATTCGAGGTTTTAAGTAACTTCACTTGCAGTTCAAGTTTTCTACCGAAAGGGAACTCTGAGGAAATTAACAAGTAATTCCTTTCCTTAAACAAATCATCCAAGAGGCGACTGACTGGAAATATTTGACACGTATAAGAGAGAGTCGTCTTACAAGAAAAGCGAGCGAGTCTCAAGAAAGCACAAGGTATTGTCTCAATTACATACGGTATGTTCATTGATGTAAGTTTGTAATTATTGGTTGAATTTATTCGCTTTAAATTCATACATAAATTTTTAGTGAGTTTAGAAACGTAGAGTTTACATGCATTTGTCTCGATTATTAGATGACTCATGTATTATCTAAATTTGTTCGTATTGATATGAATTTGTTCGAATTACCTTGTTCAGGTGTAAAAGACGTTATTTATTGGAGGAATTTCATGCATAACTCTGTTACCAATTGTAAAAATTAATTTATCTGTCATAAATTATATGTATGTTAAGAACTGATTTTACTATGTCTATGTCAATGAATCGCCATTTAGCTAGTCTTGTAGTTAAGACAAAAAGTGAAGTCAGGTAATTCTTTTGTGTAATTACTTTGTGAATTCTCTTAACCGAGTAAAAATTGCGTGTGTCAACCGACAATGTTCAGTTAGTGATTTACAGCCCACAGGGGCGCTGTAATATTTACAAAGAGACCTAGTTATGTCATAGTTTCAGTTAAGAAAGAATGTGAGTGGCCGTTAGAAAAGACATGCATTCACGTTAATATGATTGTGTATCAGTGAGTATCAGGTTGCGAACTGACTTCAACCTTAGTCTGTTGAGTCACGATAAAAGATATCTTATATAACAAGATTGGAAATTTTGTTAGTTGTCAGAAAAGAAAAACCTGATAAACATTACAGTTGCGTTGTATTTATTTAAAGAAGAAAAACCTCCATATCTGTGCACCATGTTAGGGAAAAAGACAGCTTACAGCCAAGTTACGGTTGATGACCCGAAGTGGTTGAGGTGAGACAGAGGGAAGGAGAAGAAACATGGCAACGCTGACACGTAACCAACAGTGATTTGGAAAGGACAGGAAGCAATCAGGTTATGCTCACATGTCGGCAATTTGACTTCGATCAATCGCAAGATTCTGTAATGGAATTCGTTTTATTAGTATAACAGAACAGCTAATTACGTTTCGAATAACTTTTGTAATTATATTTCTAAGATAAAGTGCATCATTTAAATGTCATGTTCAATTTCATTTTTATATGTAATTGATTCAATTGTTATATTTTACATATTTGTGCTCATGTTGTTCTATTCTATATCTTTGGCTCAGATCTTTGTCATTCCATCCACTAATTTTATATGTTTGTTATTAATTACTAGATCCGGACAATATCACCCTCACGCCCTAACTGTGTGTGTGTGTGTGTGTCTTGTGTTGTATGTGTGTGTTGTGTGTGTGTGTGTCTGTTTGTGCGAGCGTGTGTGTGTGTATGTGTTTGTTTGTGTGTGTGTTACTCAAAGTAATCTTAATACTAGTAATAGCCTCTTTATAACCCCTTTGGTGCAACACGAATTACTAATGGCGATGACTATTATTTTACTTTGAATGTGATCTTGAAGGCTTGATGCTGGAAACTTGGCAGATTCAATGTCAACTGCATGAAGTCATTAATACTGATTTAGAGTTGGTATGTGGTAGATTCAAGATCCTTTATTAATGACGATTTAGACGTAACATGTGATAGATGCACGATACTTTATTAATGACGATTTAGACGTAACATGTGATAGATTCAATATGCTTTATTAATGACGATTTAGACGTAACGTGATATATGTAAGATACTTTATTAGTGACGATTTAGACGTAACATGTGATAGATTCAAGATCCTTTATTAATGACGATTTAGACGTAACGTGTGATAGATGCAATATACTTTATTAATGACGATTTATACGTAACGTGTGATAGATTCAAGATCCTTTATTAATGACGATTTACACGTAACGTGTGATAGATTCAAGATGCTTTCCTCATTAACTGAGATAACTTGAAATTGCATAAAGTTTTATCTTCATCACTAAGGTCACATTTAGTATTCACTGTGTGTTCTGGAAAAATGTCCCTTTCCTTTTTGTAGCAATATATCAATATTTATTTTTCATAGACTCTATTATGTGGACCATTGCATGGGACACAATATTTTAAAGTTAATGGAAGTAGCAATCATTTTATGAGAGACTATTTTTCTTAAAAAATATGCCTGCTATCTTTAACAACCTCTAGCTCCATGGTATGATTCCAGTTGTAGCTAATACAAGCAAATATATTAAAAGATATTCATTTTATTCAGTTATAATTAATGCATATTAATATTAAAATGTCATATGATAGACAATTTTCGAAGTAAATGTGCATGGACAAAACATAATTAACGTCAAATGTTCATGCGCTGGTAGTTAATGCTGTGCAAGTGTTCATATGCTGCTAGTTATTGAGGTTCACGTGTTCATACGCTTGCTAGATACTGAGGTTCAAGTGTTCATACGCTGCTAGTTATTGAGGTTCAAGTGTTCATACGCTGCTAGTTACTGAGGCTCACATGTTCATACATTGCTAGTTATTGAGGCTCACATGTTCATACATTGCTAGTTACTGAGGCTCACATGTTCATACATTGCTACTTATTGAGGCTCAATTGCTGATAAGATGCCAATTAATGAGGCTCACATTTTCATACATGGCTCTTTACTGAGGCTCAACTGTTCATAGACGGTCTGCTTCAAATTTATAACATGAGGTGAAATCTTGCATCTTCGTTTTTGGGATAGATCCTTCTATCAACCTTTCTTCTCAAAAAGCCTGACCTCTGACCCATCAGACTCAAGCCCTACAGGGATCAAAGCTTCCGAGTCAAAGGTCTTCAGCCAGATAATGACCTGTGTTACAGTAGAAAATCTCTTGCTGAGTATGAGGCCGTGTTAATCATATTTTTATTGGCGTATCGTTATATCCCAACTTCTAATTCCTGACCTTAATTTTGCCCAACTGTCAGAAAAATAGTAGGCTGGAAAATGAAATTTATGTTAATGGAACCGCAATCCAGTCCCATCTGTTGTGTGGGCAACCACAAGGACTGTGTGTGGTATCTGCATCGTCAGTATGGCAGCTCAGGGAAGCTCACGTGAGTTCCAAAATGTAACCATGCATTTTAAATTTTAAACTTTGAAACGAACCATAAATGCAGTAGAGTATGGCGTGCTGGGAGAATATTTGCAGGGAACAACCTCAAGAATAGGTAAAATCCAAACATTTGTAATAAAAATTATGGTCACAACCAAGTAAACAAGATCCATCAGTCAAACATGTGAAATGCTAATTTTGACACCCAATCCATTTAATGCAATCGAAATAGAACACATTATACAACAAATAAGCACTCAAAATTTTAGTTTTCTGACTTTTCTTAAGGCGCTGTTAAGAACAAAGATCCCAAACCTACCCATTGATATATTATCATTTTATGTTGCGGCTGTTTTAAACTAGCTATTTGTGTGTGCTTTGAAAAGTATTGTGTGCTAACGCAAGACTGATTCACACCTTCATATCCATGCCTCACGTAAGCCTAAGTCCTAAAGGAACTTTGTCAATGTTTACAAGATTTATTTTTCTCCAGTAATTTAAGTGGTTTACCCTATTGACAACCCTCGTATTTTGGAAAGGTATTGAAATGTAGTCATATTCTTTTTCTTCAGTCTGCTGACTTTCTAGAGAGGTAGGTCAAGTTGACCGATCCAGTAAAAGACAATATTTTTGGCGCTCATGTTTAACGTGCAGGTTCTTTAAAACATACAAGTTCGATTCATGATGATTAAACGTGAACTCCCTCGCCGCCAAACAACGGCTATCATCCTTAATTAACCATATAATAACCTGACTATAATGGATGCAAACGAAACGAATACCTTAGATAGTAGTTTTTAAATATTTTATATCTAAAAGGGGCGCCGTAAATATAGAAAGCTTGTTATAGAATTAAAACAGTAAATGTGCCTGTAAGAGAAAAAAAAAAACAGCAAAAAGAAATAGCATATACTTTGTAATGATATGTAGTCTAGTGAGGACTATTCGAATACAGATATCTGAAACGCTTCTGCATCATACAACCACTTTTTGACAAAGACAGACTTTACAAATACGTATGTCATCCTTGGCATTTAGCGAGACAGCAACTACCTTACGTCATTGCGAAATGTTTAGAATTTCGGGACAGATAATTAATAATAACTGTTTTACAATAACCTAGAGCTGATGAAAAAAGAAAAGATAACTCAAAGGTGAATACAGAAGAAACAATTATTCTAAGAGTTGAGCCGGACAGATAGCAACTGAGCGCAGGTTCAAGTTTGATTTTTTAAAAACGTTATTGGTTGTTATGAATAGGTACAACAAACTTGGTTCTATGCATCTGCAAAACATGCTCATGAAGTGTCAAGAACTGACTCAGGTATCAATACATTTTCGGTGAAGAAAAGACCATCAAGGTCATGACATTACACGTTGTACGTATGAAAACATTGTGAAGGGGGTAAATCTCCCACTTAAACCTTCATGATCTTGTGAGGTGAAGGCGGGTGTTAAAGATCAGATAAACACCGGATCGTACAATATGGAGCTGTCATATACCTCGAGATAATAATGTTTCGACTAACACCCCATTAAAAGACATTTCTATACACGGATTATATTACATATTGAAGAAGATAGGTGACAGATAGCTAAGTAACACCGGAGACAGGCTTAGGTGAATTGGAGGTTGCCGAGGTTATCTACAGGTCATTTAGGGCCAAAGTTTTTTTTCTTCTCATGTTGTTTTAATATCCTTATAACGGCCAATCAGTAGACATCAGGGCAGGAGGAAAAACTGTAGTCCATTAACAATACGCCAGACCTCCTTTAACGGGTAATTAGACCTGTTGTAACTTCTTTGTCTCCCTTTAGAAGAATTTCATCTTGACACCTCTGAAGAAATCGTCAAACAATAAATCCTATAGGAACATAGAATTAACCCATAATGGATGTACTGGTGATCTACGTACTCATATAGTACATACTACACATGCTGCTTGCTTATCAAATGTTATATGTACACGTTTCAACAGAAACTTAAAAAAGTAATAAAGAATAACCATTGAGGAGACGGAGGACAAATATAAACAATTATATCACAAATAACTCTAATAATAATAATAATAATAATAATAATAATAATAATAATAATAATAATAATAATAATAATAAAAACATACATCTTTCTTATTTTAAGTGCTTCAGCAACATACTTGGCTAGAGAACATATTGTTTTATTATGACTAGAAGTTGACGCTTGTGTATGTACTTATACATGTATGGTTTATTCCAGAAGCACTTTTCAGTAAGTTTACACGTAAATTAGTATATACTGGTAACACTTAATAATTACTTTGTATGTATTCTTCAATAAAATGGTTGACACATAGCCATCAGTATATTTTTACCTTCTGTTGATTCTATTATATCCATGTACAGATAAAAACCCGTTATAACGCTCAGGGTCCAAAGAAAAAACATCGCGATATAATCGGGATTGCGTTAACAAAATTTTCGAAAAACTTCCTTTAGTAAATTTGGAATAAAAATTCAACGTCATCATTTAAAAAGAGAATGCACCATAAATTAACAAATAGGAGCCATGCTGCCATCGCGTTATAAGCGGAATTGCAGTGTTTGGATAGCTAGTTATGCTTCTGAGTTACGTAAGTAATGGAATTTTGTGTACGTATAGAAAGTGATATGTTTAGAGATTTAGGGGTAATTTTGTCCTTTAAGAAAACAGCTTTCTGGAGAGACGGGACAGTCCGAAGAAGGAAGTCCGGAAAGAAATGACGTGTTAAGAATAAAGACTAGGAAGTTTAGAAAGAGATAAAGCATTCAGAATAGAAAGACTAGAGAGAATATTAGGACGTGTGATACACGCGTCAAGAAAGGAAGGTAACGCAATAATTCGTGGACATTGCGCTCTTTCACCACTCGTTATTATGATGTAATAAATCCAAATTAGACACTGCTATTAAATTTTGTTGACATAACTTAGGTTGAATTGGAGCTGCCGTTATTAATTGGTATTGGTTAAATTTTGTTATTTTTATTGTCTAAGGCTTGTATTGCATTATATATATTACGATTAGATCTTAACGATAAAAAGTAGTTCTTAAATTTATATCAGTCAATATGCTTTCATGACCCGTGTGAACTTTACTACTTTACTATAGCTGTCTGTGTTGAACTTTTCTTTGTATGGCGTGAAGTACTAATATTCGGCTCAAAAAGCTACTAATAAGTCATACAAATGTGAAATAAGATAAAGGCCATACAAGTGTGGAATAAGGAGATTCACGATGCGTGTTCACTAGGTGATTACAGCTGTTATGTAGATCTGATTTCATTTATATTTGATTTACTTTATCTGTTTTTGTTACTTTTTTATTCCATTACATGCTATTGAAATATAACTTTATTTACTTGATTTGATTTTTCCCAGAAATTCAGTCTGACCTGACTGTTTTTTGTCAACACCTAAAAATATAAACTTTGTATTTAATGCTGACCTAGTTACTGACCTTGATTCAGAACCCGTAAGAGTTGAAGTAACAACTTTTGTTTGTTAGTTTTTTAATTCTTTCTTAGAACAAGATTCCTAAAGTGAAATGGAGGAAATACTGGGAGTATGTGATGTCAGCATGTACAAATCTTCTGTGTTGTTCTAAAAACATGATCATGTGACCCTCATACGGGAATATGTTTTGCGTTTCAAATTAGTGTATAACTGTTTTCTATAGAGCATTTGGTCAGTCGGGCTTCAAACCATTGACACTTAAAGATGTTTTGTTGTGACCAGATGAATTTTTTAATTTTCTTCACATTATTTGGATTCCAAGAGATTATTTTCCCTTGGAAATACTAGTGCTCTAAATTAATTCTTGGACAAAGATAGTTATTAAAATTTACACAGAATTCAAACACTGGAATATTATTTTCTGTGATTCAACAAAGAACTGATGACATTTTAGTACGACGCTGACTACAGCATACGTCATCGCCTTCCATTTTGGATTTCATCGGGATTTTAACTCAGTTTCATTAGGACTTTTTATTACAAGGACTTCTATTTTTTAATTCTTGGATTATTTTTGGATTATGTTTGGATTTGATTCGTAGAACCGTAAGTTCTTTTTCTCATTTTTATCTTGTTTTTCTAAGGAAATAAATTATTTGTTAAATTTTACAAAGCATGTTGTCTTCACTCTTTTTTGTTACTGATTAAAAGAGCCTAAACGTAACAAAGAAAATTGGGTGTTCGTCCTTGGGATATATGAATTTTGGCTAAAATATTTCAGAAAACTTTGCTTTTAATTTCTTTAGTTTTTGAAACGTTTTAAATCCCAAGTATCATTTTACATTCTAGAAATTTTTTTGTGAAATCAGCAAGCCTTTTTACAGTGTATTTACAATTGGAAATCTTTCTTTCAAATCCTACCCAGGAACAATTAGACCTTTTGAAAAAAGATGAATTGATTCAACTTGCCAAAAATATGATCTTTCTGAGGCAAAAGCTTCCTTAACGAAGCAAGAAATAAATAAATGTTTTGGTCCAGTATTTGGTAGAAAAGAGTGTTTTGGATAACAGCACTTTGGTTCCTATCAGTAAGTCTTGTTAGACTTTGACATAAAAAGTAAAGGAATTCAAATTAAAACACAAGATGGAATTAGAGTTAAGGAAGCTGGAACTTCAAAAAGATAAAGAAGAAAAACAAATGCATTTGCAATTGGAGAAAGAGAAAGAACTGGTGTTATTACAGAAAGAGGAGAAACAAATGGAGTTATAGAAAGAACATATGCAAATGCATTTAGATAAGGAAGAAAAAGGGAAAGAAAGACAAATGCAGCTACATAAAGAACAAATCAAGTTACAGGAGGGAGAGAAACAAATGCAGTTTCAGAAAGATAAAGATGAAACACAAATGCAGTTAGATAAAGAAGAAAGAGAAACAGACATAGAGATACAAATGCAAATGTGAAGAGAGAAGGAAGAGAGGGAATATCAATTTAGAATAAAAGAAATAGAACTGACAAGTGAAATGCACGTTCCCACTTCACATACAAATTGACGTTTTGATATTACTAAGAATATTAGGTTGGTGCCCCCTTTTTAGTGAACCAGATGTAGAAAATATTTTCCTTATGTTGAAAAAGTTGCTGAAAATTTTAAATGGCCAAGGGAGCATTGGACTCAATTATTACAGTGTGCGATTTTTGGCAAAGCCCGAAATATCTATGCATCACTGTCAGTACAGCGGAGTGGTGACTATGATTTGGTGAAGTAATGCATCTTAAAGGGTTATGAGTTAGTCCCTGAGGAATATCGGCAAAAATTCAGAAACTATGAAAAATAAGTTGGAACAACTCATGTTGAATTAAAAAGATCAGTTTTTTGATAGATGGTGCTTAGCAAAGAAAGTTGATTAAGAGTACGAAAGTCTTAGACAACTTGTATTACTTGAAGATTTCAAGAACCGTGTCCATACTGACATAAAAAACTTATTTTGATGAGCATAAGGTCGGAAAATAATGCTCGTAATGCTTATGACTATTATTTAGCTCATAAAGTTTCTTTTGTAAATAAGACTTCCACTCAGCAGTCTTCTAGCAGAAAAGTATTTCAGCCTAATACAAGCCCTTCTAAATCTCAGTCTGGCACAACTTTTAAAACTCAAGCTTCTGATAAGCTTGATCAAAAACCCTTGTCTCCTCCTACGTGTACATATTGCAATAAGAAAGGTGACATTATTTCTGATTGATACAAATTGGAAAATAAGCATCAGAATTAAGGCAGACCTATTCCAAAAGCTCTTATTTCTAAGAGGTCAAGGTCACGGTCATGTATTGAGAGTAATACATTGGTTGGGTCTAATCAACCCCAATTCTGCTTTTATTATGGTGAATTATGAACCATTCATGTCGAAGGGCTCTATATCACTCTTGGGTGATTCGGCCAATCCCATCCCTATTAAAATTTTGACGGACACAGGGGGTTTTCAGAGTCTGTTATTATCAGGTACTTTGCCTTTTCTGAGAAGTCTTCTTCTAATGAGAGTGTTCTTATTCAGGGAGTAGAATGCGGCTTTGTTAATGTTCCTCTCCATTGTGTAAATTTGTCATCAGACTTAGTCTCAGGACAGGTGACAGCCGGAATAGTGTCTGCTTTACTTGTTGAGGGTATTCGTTTATTACTTGGCAACGACCTAGCTGGAGACAAGGTTGTGGTTAATCCACTTGTAACTGACAAGCCTTGCTTGGATCAGAAAGTCGATCCTATTGAAAACGAATTCCCCGATTTATATTCAGCATGTGCAGTTACAAGAACTATGGCAAAGAAAGCTCTTGATGTTAATCAGAAAAGTATTCCTTTAGCTGACACGTGTATTGGTAAGGCTTTTGATCAGGTCATTTTCAGTCCTTGTTTGACCAATCAAAAGGTATTGACCACATTGATTCTCTTTAAACGACTCATTCTCTTTATTCTAATCAGAGTGACAAACGACAATCACTTGTAGTCGAACAGGAAAAAGATCCTCAGATCTCCTGTTTGCTTCAAAGAACCATTAGTGAAACTGAAGCCGCTGAAGTACATGTCTGTTATTTCATTAAAAATGGAATTCTTATGAGAAAATGGAGACCTCCCAAGGTACCTGCTGGTGACGAGTGGTCAGTGAACTATCACATTGCAGTTCGAAAATCGTACAGACTGGAAATTCCTTTTCTGGCGCATGAAACTCCTTTAACTGGTCATTTAGGGAATAATAAGATTTATCACAAGATCTTGACTCACTTCTATTGGCCATAAATTAACACTGATGTTTGTAAATACTGTAGATCTTGTCATACTTGTCAAATGGTCGGAAAACCCTATCAGAAGATACCTAAGGCTTATCTACAACATATTCCTACATTTGACGAACCATTCAGCAGAATTATGGCAGACTGTGTTGGTCCCTTACCTAAGACCAGTTCAGGTAACCAATATTTGTTGACCATAATGTGTGCGTCAACAAGGTTTTCAGAGGCAATTCCTTTGAGGAATATTAAATCGAAAACAATAGTAAAAGCCTTGATAAAGTTTTTAGTTTGGCCTTCCCAAATCTGTCCGATCTGATGAAGGATCAAATTTCATGCCTAGAATTTTTGCTGCAAGTTGTGTACGAATTAGGCATTCAACAATTCAAATATTATGCCTATCACCCTGAGAGCCAAGGGGCTTTATAAAGATTTCATCAGACTTTGAAAAATATGATTCGATCATATTGTTTTGATACGGGTAAAGATTGGGATGAAGGCATTCATTTACTATTGTTGGCTGTTAGGGAATCAGTTCAAGAATCTTTAGGATTCAGTCCCTTTGAACTGGATTTTGGACACACTGTTCGTGGACCATTGAAGTTGTTGAAAGAGAAACTTCTTTCTAATGAATATACTGAAATTAATCTTCTCGATTATATTTCCGGTTTTAAGTATAAGTTGTCAAAGTCTTGTGAGGTTGCAAGAGCGAATCTGCACTCTACTCAGTCAAAAATTATATTAACGTATGACAAAAACTGGAAGGAAAGGAGTTTTCAGCCTGGTGATAGAGTCATGGCTCTCTTGCCCATACCACAATATCCTCTTCAGTCCAGGTATTCTGGTCCCTACACAATTGAAAAGAAAGTATATGATTTAAATTACATCATAAATACTCCTGGGATGCGAAAACAAAAACAACTTTGCCAGATAAACATGTTAAAGGAGTATATTGAGAGAGATAGATAGGTTAAACATGCAATTAATTTAGTTGTACCTGTCCCACTTAGTGAAGATTTAAGTGAAGGAATACCATTGGACTCTACTTATTTTGGAGCAAACCGATCTTCGGAATTTAGAAATTATGAATGGTCTGGACCAGAAAGTTTAACATTTGCAACAGCAACAAAGGAACGAACTCAAAAAGTTATTATTTGAATATGAGCACTTTTTTTCCAAATGTTCCTTTACGAACAAACAACATTTTCCATAACGTTGAAATTGTAAATTCCAAACCTGTGAAACAACACAAGTACAGGATGAACCCTCTCAAACACGAATACTTGAAAAAATAAATTCAGTATTTGCTGGAGAATGATTTCATAGAGACCAGTACGAATGAATGGAGTTCATCATGTATGCTTGTTCCAAAACCAGATAAAACTTTCTGCATGTGCACCGAGTATAGGAAGGCGAACAGTGTGGCTAAAACTGATTCATTTCCATTACCAAGACTCGATGACTGCATTGATAAAGTCGGAAATCCCAAGTATGTCATCAAATTTGACCTTCTGAAAGGATTTGGGCAAATTCCACTGACAGAAAGAGCAAAGGAAATTTCGACATTCGTGACTCCAGATGGACTTTATCAATATAAAGTGATGACGTTTTTGATGATAGGTTCGCCAAGTAGTTTTCAACGTCTAATGCAGATGATCACCTCTGGTCTAGACAATTGTGATGGTTACGTCGATGATGTCATCATCTACAACGACACCTGGAAAGAACATTTAGCAACAATTCGGAAATTCTTTGACAGAGTCACTGATGCAAGTTTGACAATTAATTTATCCAAAAGTGAGTTCTGTCGTACTAGTGTGACATTTCTGGGACATACTGTGGGTCATGGACAGGTATAACCTATAGAAGCTAAAGGCAAGGTCATCTCTGTATTCCCTGTGCCTGTTAATATAAAGTAACTGATGCGATTTTTTAGGTATGTCTGGATGCTGTCGGAGCTATTGTTCCAATTTTTCCATAATTACTGAACCCCTGACAAATTTATTGAGCAAGAAAAATAAGTTTCTTTGGGCTAAAAAATGTCATAAGGCTTTTGATAAGTTAAAAGTCAAACTTAAAAGCGCGCTAGTTCTTACAGCTCCAAATTTCAGCCAATCATTTAAACTTTCTGTTGGGCTTGGAGCAGTATTAATTGAATAAGACGGAAATGGTGTTTGTCATCCAGTGTGCTATTTTTCTAAGAAATTAAATAAGCACCAAAGAAATTATTCAACAATTGAGAAGAAATGTTTGGTTTTGATATTGGCATTACAACATTTTGAAGTTTACATTGGTTAGCTCCTTCTTCGATTATTGTTTTTAGTGATCACAACCCCATTACTGTCCTCGGCAAGATGAAAAATAAAAATCAAAGATAAGATGGTGTTGGTTGTTACAGGAATATAATATTGACATCAGTCCCATCAAGGGAAAAGTTAATTTAATTGCAAATGCACTTTCTCGTGTATAGAAATATTATTTCATGTACACTTTGTATAATTCATACGGGCTCTTCTTATGTTGTTTTTTTTAAATCTCATATATAATAATTAATCTATGGTAAACAGAAAGTTTTATTATATAAATCTTTTTATGGGGGAAGTGTGATGTATATTTGATGTAATTTATATTTGATTTAATTTAATAATTTTTTTGTTACTTTAAATTTGAATTCCATTATTGTAATGTAACTTTATTTTCTTGATTTGGTATTTTCCAGAAATTTGACTATTTTCGTAAACATATAATAATAGAAACTTTATATATAATGCTGACCTAGTTTCTTTTGCGTCTTAAGTTAGTGTATAACTGTTTTCTATAGAGAATTTGGGCAGTCGGGCTTTAAACCATTGACACTTCAAGATGTTCTGTTGTTACCAGTTTGAGTTGAATTGTTTAATTGTTCTTCAAATTATTTGGATTCCATGAGATTTTTTTCCCTGGAAATACTAGTGCTCTAAATTAATTCTTGGATAAAGACAGTTATATAAATTTACACAGAATTCAGGCACTGGAATATTATTTTTTGTGATTCAACAAAGAACTGTTGACACATCAATACGACGCTGATGTCAGCGTCGTTATAGCCGATCTGTGTTCTTATAATTCTGAGCCAGACACATTTATACCGCTTCTTGGTTAATTTCCCTTCTTTTCCGAAGAAAACTATATTCTAGTTTTTCTTTGCCCATTGTAGCATACCTGGATGATGTGAAAATTGTCATTTCATATATGGATCACGAAATGTCATGTAACTCTTTTCGGGAAAAGTGAAATGAAAGCTGCGGATTTCCTTTCTGGAGAATCATACAACAAACATACATCAATTCTTTTCTTACGACACTATGGTCTTAAATTTAATAACAGAAAAGAGCGAAAACGAACAGGTTTTGTAAAATTCAACAAATAATTTATTTTTCATAGAATACAAAAGTGAAAATTTAAAAAGAACTTAAATAATGCGAATTCAATCCCGAAAGATTTATTAAGTTCGAACGTAATTCCTGTGGTATTCCAAATAAGTTCCGATATTGTATGTGCTGACGTGCCTTTACTCTCAATTATGCTTATGCGCATGTAGGCTGCAATGTGGCGATGTGCTAACTATCTTTTGATGTATTACAGTATTATAATCCAAAAACCTTCTTGTCTGAAATCACTATAAATCCAAATTCCAGTTGAAGAATACTTTAGATGAGAACTTCGCATTTCCGCTGAATAATAATTTAAATAGATAACACGGTAATAAGGTTGATTCTGCCTCAGATGTTAGATGCAATAATGGGCAATTTCTCATGTAAACAGTATTATATAAAAGCTAAGACTCAAATGTAGAACCAGGATGAAAGTCAAAGTTAAGTTCTAGAATATTCTAAGTTGTCACGAAGATAAAATATGTTGCTAAAATTTTAATAAAGAACACCGGAGATATAAGATACAACAGGTTCTTCATGGGGGAATTCCAATGTCCTGGAAACAGACCCAAATAAAGAATATTTACTTCCATTGATAAGTGTCCTAATATGTAAACTACACACATAGAGAAATATTAACTATCTATTATTTATTTACAAAATAAAGGTTACTGGTCAGGTATACAATGAACTTAATTTTGGACAAGGTCAAGTCCCAAATATAATTATATATAACATATAATCATAGAGACAAATACTAACAAATTCAAATTAAAAAGACAAAACTTTATATAGTCAAAATTACACCGAAGCATGCGTTATACATTATTTCGCACCACCCATGACAGGGGGCACCACAGGCACATCAACACTTTCAGCGTTGGATTTACTTTGGATTTCCACTAAATTTTATTCAGAACTTAAATTATTAGGACTTGTTCTATAATTCTATGAACATTTACAGCTTAATTCCTTTTTTACATTTTCACTTTTATATTTTATAGAAATAAATTATTTGTCGAAATTTTGCTGAGCCACAGGAATTTTGTTTCAGTCATATACAGATATGCACAAGACACATAAAAAGCCAGCAAATCATGCCCTTAGCTGGAAGATATAAATACATACTAAGGTTTTTATAAGTAATTTAATGAAAATAAATAAATAATTTTAATGCGTTCCTTATACCGGTCATGATAAAAGAGGGATGCTGTATATTCTGTGACTTGACAACGTGTCCGTTCTGATATTCTGAAGACAAGTAATTTTCATTTGGCAATGTGTTCGTCTTTGATCTTATGGAGGAAAGTAAAGATGACTTGACCGTGACTGATCTTAAGACGAAAGTTAAAGAACTTCATTTTGGAAACAATTTTATTCTGATAGAAAAAATGCACATTCCTGCTGGGGACAATAATCAAACATGAAAATGAAATGATAGCAGGGATGTTAATTTGATGTGTTATTTTTTACATGAGCACAACAGCTATCGTCACGATTTAAGGCGTGGGAAGATGTATATATTTTTCGGTTCATATCAGTATTTATAACATTTTCTCTTTAGAAGGAAAAACACCAGAACCATATCGTGTTAAACAATACTCTGCTAGATTCTTTCGCTGGCTGTTTGGAAAAAGTATGAACATATACTTGGGACACGGTTTTCGGATTCCGGAATGGACAAATTCGATACTCCACTTTTCTTGATATCTTGTCATGTCAGAAAGGAAACATAGGTACCCTAGTCAAATGTATATAGTCGTATATAACAACACGTCTTCGGGAAGGATGATGCTAAACGTCTGAAGACAGCACTCATTGGGGAGGGGACCAGATACAGGGTAAATGTCATTACATGTAAAGAGATTCTGACCTCCGAATCAGACCCCAGGAGAACATTGGAAGGAAACTTAGAAATAGACCTATATTGCAAACCAACAGATTGCCACCAGTTCCCGAGTTCAGCAGGCACCCTAAGCACGTGATAAATAATCTTTATTACGTCCCATGCCTTGGGACAAACCCCATTTGATCTAATCCGGATACGTTTGAAGAGATACTCAGAAAGCACTATGGGAACTTCAGAAGGAGAGGACACATAGGCTAATATATAGGTTCCATCATTGTCATTAGCCTTTGGATTAGATCCAAACAATTTGAATCTCTGTGCGATAAACAAGAAATTACACCAATCATCCGATAATTTGTCGTTTTTATTTCTTTAATTTTTCTTATATACAATTTCCCAATTCTGCCAACAGCACACAATTTTGTCGTAGTTTACTCACGTTAATGTTTGACACCTGTTTCCCATTTGTATTACACCTGTTTCCCTTTTGTATCACACGCCTCTTTTTGTAGAAGTCACATTCAAAGACGAAATGGTTCGGGTTTTCTCTCATGTCTGTTTTACTTTGTTTATTTGATTGATGTAAGTTGTTACTTCTCCTAATGAAGATCATGATGAGCTCTGGTAAACTGTTTTGTAACTCACGTAGGGTTAATAGAAGTAGTCACACGACATGTTAAACTTATCTCACGTAGGGTTAATAGAAGTAGTCACACGACATGTTAAACTTATCTCACGTAGGGTTAATAGAAGTAGTCACACGACATGTTAAACTTATCTCACGTAGGGTTAATAGAAGTAGTCACGCGACATGTTGAACTTATCTTACGTAGGGTTAATAGAAGTAGTCACACGACATGGTAAACTTATCTCACGTAGAGTTAATAGAGGTAGTCACACGACATGTTAAACTTATCTCACGTAGGGTTAATAGAAGTAGTCACACAACATGTTAAACTTATCTCACGTAGGGTTAATAGAAGTAGTCACACAACATGTTAAACTTATCTCACGTAGGGTTAATAGAAGTAGTCACACGACATGTTAAACTTATCTCACGTAGGGTTAATAGAGGTAGTCACACGACATGTTAAACTTATCTCACGTAGGGTTAATAGAAGTAGTCACACGACATGGTAAACTTATCTCACGTAGGGTTAATAGAAGTAGTCACACGACATGGTAAACTTATCTCACGTAGGGTTAATAGAAGTAGTCACACGACATGGTAAACTTATCTAACGTAGGGTTAATAGAAGTAGTCACACAACATGTTAAACTTATCTCACGTAGGGTTAATAGAAATAGTCACACGACATGTTAAACTTATCTCACGTAGGGTTAATAGAAGCAGTCACATGATATGTTAAACTTATCTCAAGCGGTGATAAAAGCCTCCTTGTCCCGCCCTGCATTAAGAGCATCAAATACGGACAGTCATTTGATTAACATCCCCAATTTCATTCATTTGTTTCTTGCTGAGATGTCATCAGGATTTCCGTTAGATATGTTTTTTTTTTTTGTTTTTTTTTTGTGGGGAAGTCGGCCTTGATATATATGATATGTATTTGTTGCAAGTATGGTCTATTTTGAAAATTTGAGCTCAACGACAATGAATTGTTCGTTTTGTGCTATGTAACTAACATAACATGCTGACATCACAAAATTCTGATTAAAATGAAGTACTTCTCGGCAAGAATAGTTTGTTAAGGTCCTAATGGCTGTCTGCAGTCAAAGAATGATCAGAGCACACCGTGGAGGACTCCTCAAAACAACAACAGCATATTAAATATCTTTCAATTACAATCATAATGTATTCTGTACAAGCAATCGTAATGTATTCCTGTACAAGCAATCATAATGTATTTCTGTGAATCAGAGGTCGTCGAGTATATGACATGGTCAGTGTAAGATATGGGTTTTATTTTTTTTTATAAATATTGATATTCTACCCTCTCTTCCGGATATTAAGATACGTTATCATAAGAAACCAATTATGACATTTAAAAGTTTTTCTCTTGCAATTGAGTTAGAGAGTCTAACAATGCATCAAGTATAACGAATTCCAACGGATCTTCGGAAATAGTGACAACTATATGTATGAAAGAGAAAAAAGAGACAAATCAAAATATTTAACATCCAGCACTGTTATCTTATTTGGTATAATTATAACAACCAATATTGTAAACTATAACAACCAATATTGTAAACTGAAAGACTATTTGGGAGTAAATTGACTTAGGACCTGAAGTATTAAATATGCGCTTAACATTGAAACCAATATTGGAACGCATTAGATTGGTTGGTTTTATTAATCTAAAGCATATCGCTATGATATTATGTAAAAAGGTATCAGGTATAAACATGAGATTGTCTATTTATTGAAGCAAGTGATGTTGATGTATGTATGCTTATTATACAATAACTGCAATGAAAAAGAGGTACATCTTAGTGATAAAAGTCTTAATCCGAGTTAGCCTAATTTTATTAATTGAAGTCCACCAATCTAAAAATAACTATATTATATGAATTAAATTCTTGACAGAAACTTGAGCGCTGTCAAAGAAAGGCAAAATACATAAGTTCATTGTGAAGTTTAAGACAATGTAACTGTAAGTGTGTTTGATTATTGATTGTGAGTGCAAAATGTATTTATCCATCTGAAATAATGTGGGTGTCATAGTATGGACCACAACATCCCTTAGTTTTCATCTGTGAATTCATTATAATATAGCTTGACGTTAATAAGCAAAACAGATACGACTAAAACAGTTATCAAGTCAGTAAAACTTATAAAAAGGATGTCCAAAAAATGTGATTTAATAAAAGGAAATAAAAACAACTTGAAACACTGATATTTATGCTACACGTTGCCCGTTCCAACGTTGAATCAGTTAGAGGCCATTCGTAAAATGAAGTGTCTGGCATTATCTTAAATCTAAATGTACTTTAGGTAAATTTCATTCCAGGGTGTGTTGTTGTAGAGATGTAGAAAACTGTATGAGATTGTCAAGCTGAGACGTTGTAGAGAAATGTTGCAAATTGTATGAGATCATGAAGCTGAGTCGTTGTAGAAACATGTTGCAAATTATACGAAATCGTCAAATTAAGTCATTGTATAAAAATATTCCAAATTGTATGAGATGGTCAAAGTGATTATTCGTAGGAAAATGTTGTAAATTGTATGAGATCGTCAAGATGATTCGTTGTAGACAAATGTTGCAAATTGTATGAGATCATCAAGCTGATAATAATAATAATAATAATAGAGTGTAGCAGTGAGCATATATATATATATATATATATATATATATATATATATATATATATATATATATATATATATATATATATACACACTAACTTACCTCAAGGTCATTCCAAATAAACAGGCACATCTATAAAAATCCCTTTGCAAAACGTGTCGATAATAGTGATGGTTCTGTCGCTGTCGTAACGGGGTATTAGGAGTCAGATTGTATACCCTCTGGCTTGATTCTTTTAACAGCTGTTACACTCTCTACAAATGCATCCATCTAAAATCTCAAAGCATATTTCGTACAACTATGTAAGTCAAGTGGCCTTTAAAACGGTATACATTTGAATGGTTGTTTTGAATATTTACCTGAGCAAGCAACAATAAATGCACACATACATTTTGCGTGTAACTGTACTTTCTTTTCTGTTTATCTTTAAGTGTACTTCTTGCTTAACATGAGCCGATGTGCCACCTACATAATAAATATATTGTCTTGTGTACTGATCAAATAAAGCTAAACCTGATGGTGATCCTTGTAAACATTGTTTCCACTAACATAACCCTGTAACATGTATTTTATCCTCTTGCAAAAAATATATTGTTGCTCATCTAAATTGTTGCCTTAGTTTATACACATAAAAATAAAACATATTTGATAAACTTTTTTAATTGCTGGATTAAATTTTGCAATAATTCTTGACCTACTTCTCTGACCTTGTTACACAGTACTAAAAGAGTTTTACATTTATTCTTTGTGAATCAAGTACAACGTTTAGTAGAGCTTATAAATGATTCCACATTAATAATTCTCTCTCATGAGATGCAATCTAATTTTTGATAGCTAGCATTAAAGGATTGTGGCATCGAATCCGAATTAATCGTATTTTACTTCAGGTAACTGTTTCCAGTTCCTTATCTTGGTTACAAATCCTAAATTGTTTACCATTATGTCGCTAGCATCCCCTTTAAATTTTACAGCAAACTATATGAAAAATGATCTAGACACAACCAAGACATTTGGCCCGATCTGTATGTACTGCTGCTTGTAAACTGTGTTCCAGTTTAGTACTTATGGGGGTATGTGTAATAAATTAAGAAGCGTCCGAAGAAGATGTTTAACGCCCCACGATGTTTTATATTCTCCGTGACATATCTGTTTAACATAGGTTTCGATTCTTGCTATTTATTATACACAAAAACAGCGAAGCTCTAAAAAAAAACATTGCCGTCAACAGAAACACAAATACCCATTTTGTACTGAATAAATGCATAGTCATACTGTACCTGCCTGGCAATAATCGATTGCGACAGGTCTATTGAAAGGTAAGAAATGTTAACTCTGCTTCCAGATTCATTTTATTTGCTGTGGAAAAGCCTTTGCAATCTGAATCCTGACCAGAAACTTAACTATGCTAGGTCGGTGATTTTTGTTTGATAAGAATTAAATTCTCCTTGTAACCCAGCGACCAAGCAAAATGTTTATTTCCAATTCTCTTTAAATATCATGCAAATGAGTGTTAGAATCAGCTTCAAATTGCAAGCTGATAAAAACCGCGTACACACAAGCATTGTTTATCTTATTAACATATACCTTAAGAAAAAAAAATATTTGTAACTGGTATTCTTTGGCGAGTAACGTGATTAGCTAGATTAACGTGATCGGTAAATATCAGATCTTGTCTAAACTTTAATTTCAGCTCTAAATATGATTTTCTTCTGATTTTAAAACGAACACTACAAAATTTCAATATTTCTTTGCAATACTGTCCCTAGTGGTTCATAATACAGTTCATTACCGTGTGGATACTCCTGACGTGAAACAATCCAGCAAGGTACTGGTTTGGATTTTACCGTACAACTAATTTTTTTATTTACCAATTTCCTGTCTATGATTACAATTCTGCAACTGTACTAAAGTACCAGAATTAGCAGCCATCTTGTTATTCAAGTTGGTAATAATGGTACAAACGTATTTCATTGGCTTTTAAATAAACCTTGACCTTGGCATTCAATACTATTAATAATGTCCCTACATATTTGTTTACGTGGTGGTTTAAAGTACCATTGTTTTTTTTTTCCAGAGACGCCTTTATTTTCTCCATGTCGTTTCTAATGTGTATATGTCCTGTTCAATACGTCGCAATTATTGTTGAATGTTTGGTATTTTATCTGTTAGTTTCGTTACAGTTTGTGGTCCTTTTATGACAACAGATAAAGTATTAAATCGCTTTTTGAATATTTCACTTGCGTCTTGAGTATTATTTCTGCTGCACCTTTTGATTTCGTTTGCTCTTTCACAACTATTATGTTCAATAGCTTCTATTTTAATGTGAAACTGTTTTCTCCCAATTACTCAAGGTGAAAAAGGTATATGATTCAATCACATGACCAGTACATATTACTTTACCGTCTTCGTTTTAAATGCTGATGTTGAACCTATTTACTGCAATTGTTTGTAATGGTTAGCATTTGAAGACGTGAGATCAGCATGAGGAATATTTCCATCAGATGTAGACTCAAGCATATACTATTAACAGCTGTTAGACTATAGCTGTGGCATTGATGTCATCGTGGAAAATGCATAAAGCATTATTAAAGCAAATCTTAAAAATATAATTTCACCTTTCTTGATTGCAATATAGAAATATCTTAATGCTAGTATTAGAAAATCAGGGTATCGATGCCACGATGTGTATTTTATATTTTAGTACAATCTAGTCGTGCATTTTAAGAAATATAAATGAGGTGTTGATTTTAATACTTATCAAAACGAAAGGAAAATATACGAGCTCTGTAATATTAGCATCACTCTTTCACAAACGAGAGAGTAGGATTTGTGAAAAAAGAATCTTTTTGCCATATATTTGTTTTTAAGTATAGTAGAGATTTTATGTTTGTATATATGTCTTATTGTATTTATAATCAAGATTTCATTTATGGAGAATAAACTGTGTTTCGTATGCTGTCCCTATGAGTCAGGTGGTTACAAAAAATGTCGACATGATTCTATAAAAGAATGAATGATATTCGACTCATATCAACTTACAATTTTGATAAGTGTACTCTTCATCATATAACAATTACAGTCCGTTTGAATAAAATGGGTGAATTGAAAACAAGAATTCAACAGAAATACCATTTAAATATTTAACTGAAATGATCTTCTCGAAAAGGAGCAAAGTAAGAGTAAACCCACCATTACACTACCAATATTTGCATAACATATGTGGTTTTACCGTTTGTTCAGGGCTTCCATGCTTCGAATCCCCAAGACCTAGATAAAGGCTTCACTCATGTCCGGTATAGGTTGACTGGATTGACTCACCTATATTGGAGGATGTCGTGAATCACACACAATATAGCTGTCATAGCATAACTTATCACTTTGTTGATTATCAGATGGGAGATGTCAGTGTCATGTTGAAACAAATTACTGGTCAGAGTTAAAAAAGTATTAAAAAAATCTTTGTTTGGATGAGAAGCTTTCCGTCGGGGTGTATCATGTTTCCAATTTAGATTCAACCCGTCAGTGATAAATGGTACTTATATCGGCTTTTTATAAATCTTAAAGCGAAAATTATATATATATATATATATATATATATATATATATATATATATATATATATATATATATATATATATATATATATATATATATATATATATATATATATATATATATATATATATGGATGGTTTGGAAGACGTGTGAACTAAAACTTGCTTGCAAAAGTGCAGACAAGTGTAAAAATATCCTGAAAACAGCCCTAGCGATCTCAGAATCAACCGACTCATTTTCCATTGGCACAAGCCTTCGTTGGGACGAATCAGTTTACTGTAGAAATTTACGAAAACGATGCAAAAAAGAGAGACTAAAATGAACAAGTCTGTGCCACAGGTGCTCGACGCGAGCTTGATGTTCAAAAAGAAAAGAAACCAATAATCTAAGGGAAAAAAATCATGCAGAGTGACAAAATTACCTTAGATTACCCCCATGGCCCGTTCTGACAAAGGACCATCTCTATCATAATATACAAGAGAGAAGGTACGGAACTTTCAAATACTTCGTTCTACCCATGATCCTCGATTTCCTTCTGCTATTTCTGTCTTTAAAGGCACACAGACATACTATATGGCTTGTTTTACTCCTGAGATATTTTTCTATTCATCAAGCCATGATTGACTTTTCTGCGTTGCATCAAACTGATGAACTCTTGATTTCATTGTTACAATAACACCGTCAAATCTTTCGCTTCAATTACAACTTGTTACTCACGTACGATAAAATTAAAATTCCAAAAAGTGCATCAATGCCACCTTTACTGAGCACTGTATCAGTATCAGTTTATCCAATTTTAACTGTATTTTCATGTCTGTAGTCTGAAGCCAAATCGTATCTTTATTTCTTGTATTTACACACCTAACACAGCCATTTATTTATTTATTCTCACGGTTATTTGCATATTTTAAAAATACAGTTTATTTACGTTTTTCAGAGTATAATCTTTCGCATGACTAACAACGTTTAAATCAACTTTTTATTCGTTTCAATATTAAAGGTCATGAGAAACATTTAAATCTTATTATGCCAGCATGTGTTACATGTTTCAAAGAGTCCATATTCGTTACTATGCCAGAATGTGTTACATGTTTGAAAGAGTCCATATTCGTTATTATGCCAGCATGTGTTACATGTTTCAAAGAGTTCATTTTCGTTATAATTAATATGAATATTTGGCTGAGAACCATATAAGTACGTATATAATTAATAACTCGGAATAAATTGATAGATATTCGATAAAAAAAATTATGAATCTGTTTAAATTTGATTGTGTTTAATAACATTCCTCTTCTTTTGCTATTTTTGTTTCACGATGTTGTCATAATTGCTTCTTGCCCAGTCTTGCTAATTGCCAAATTTAACAGATCAAGGAATAACTATTCCATACTTGCTTCATGGAAAAACAACTGTCACTTTTACCGTTCTTCAGCGTCTGGCAATTAGCATCACGTGTCACTGTGTCAGCGCCAAATGCAGATCAAGAAATAGAACGTTCCAACAACTTAATGATGCATGCTGAAAACGTATCTCAATTGACGACGTAAATATCAATCTATGAATTGTTTCTGGGAATGCAGTATGTATTTTCAATATATCAAGACGTCTTTGCCAACAGTGTATGGTTTAAATCTTCCAACTCGTAGTAAGCAACTTATCTCTATTGGCGACATAATTATCAATCTATGAATTGTTTCTCGGAATACATGATATGTTTTCAATATATTAAGACGTCATTGATAACAGTCAATGCTTTTATATCTTCTAAATCGTATAAAGCAATTGATCGCTTCAAAATAGCATTAAAAAAGGCGAGCATAAGGTAATGATGCCATTGTATTAATAAACTCGATGGAATTGTCTTGATTTTGTGGTAGATATCTGAAAGGATGCAATTTGATCTTGTGGATTTATACACGGCGATTGAATGCATTCCATCTGATATGTGTATCCCTACGTAAACTATATGATACGCAATATGATACTTATTACAAATGAATCCAAAACGGATATTGATAAACAGCATTCTAGTTTTCATATATATATATATATATATATATATATATATATATATATATATATATATATATATATATATATATATATATATATATATATATATATATATATATATATATATATATATATGTCTTGATATAAAATGAATTTTTGGCCCAATCTAGCATGTGATCCAATGTTTACAGAAATAACGTATGGTTGCGCAGAATTACCCGACGGCCAATTCTGCGCGTCGGGTAATTTTGCGCAACTATGCGTTATTTCTGTAAACATTGGATCACATGCTATTTTGGGACAAAAATCCATTTTGAATCAAGAAAGAACGATCGTACTTTAATTAAGAAAAGTGGTATTCATAAAGTGAACAAAAATACCCCACCTATCGACTCGAAAGGCATATGAAGATGTGATTTCTAAATGTCAACATGAAGACCCACTCCATGACCTTATTGAACCTGTAACCCAGAAAATCATATTTACTATGTATATTTTAGAATCATACAAATAAATGCATTATATAAAAGACGGAAATGTATATCTTAAAAAATTCTGCATCTTAATCCAAGATTCCAATTTTGCAAGAAGTTGTGCCACACGAACAATATCGTCTGCTACCGAACGTGTCAACTTGCCGCTAGAACGGCATTCTCAAGAAATTCCCCGGTGCATAATCTGTTTCTAAATTCTTTAGTAATTCTTCCCCATAAACAAGACGTTGTAAACATATTACATCCTATTCATTGTTGTTTCTCTTCCATATAATAGCTTATTTTTATTAAAATGTTGAACTTTACACACACAAAAATTACAAGATCGGTTTAGTTTGCTTAATACCTCTTGCCATTTATTGGCATTGTTACGTTGAATTTTGTAAAACTAATATAAACCTCACCTAATTACGCGAATGAAATGCTCCGGGTCACAATTGAAAGTAATGAATTTCATTTATATAGCCCGACGGATAAACATTATATAATTTCAAAGATGTGCGCATAATAGGACGAAATATCGCGAGTCATGAAAACACATGGGTTGTTTCCTGTGTGTCCAAAATTAATTTTATTTTGAACAGAATATTCTGGTGACAATTGACTCTTTTCAAATGGTAAGCATTGCAGCATTTTATTTACGTTAATCGGTCGAATTCGGTAAGCGTTTTGTTTCAATTTTGGAGACGGAAGACGGAAACCTTAGGTGCAAAGAAATGCCCGACAGCATTGTATATGTGTGTGTATATATATATCCATTTTTATCCATTGTTAATAATGTTGCGAATTGCATAGTATTGATGGTTCGTTCCGATTCGACAAATTAAAATTATTGAGACGTGGGTATAGCCCAAGAAATGCAAAGTATTCTTATAAATTTTATCGCAAAATGTGACTATTCATCCTGTTAAAATAATACTTATTTTTCCTCTTTAATTACTGATTTCAAAGGTCTTATGTCCCCTTTCAAACTCATACAAACTGACGTTCACACAAGAGCAGCACTACAGTAGCCGTAAAAAAAGGACGTGAGAAAGATAAAGGGTATTTCTTGAAACCATGACCTATCTTTTTTTAAGGTTACAGCATCAGCATTGTATTGCATTTTAAAGAGGTTTGTGTGCATGTGCGTATGTGTGTGTATGTGCGTGTGGTTGTGTCCGGGATGGTGGTGGTGTTTGAGATCGCCTTCACAAATAGTAGAATAAAACTAGGATATATGTTCCCTTCATCTTTCTTTTGTACCTTCCACGGAGATAATATTGTTTGAAGAGAATATGATTACAATAAAGCGATTACGGAATGTTTTTTTAATTATTTTAAATTGGGCTGAAAATTTTATTTTATCTAATATTTTCGAGATCAAGCAGAGTTTCACCACATAATCCATTTCGCATGTACTATATACATATGATGAGCATTTGCATTGCTGTTTGTATGATCACGGCGATGAACTTCATAATCACTAATCGAGAAGAACTTGCTAATCACTCTGATGGAGTTGATCCACAGCAAATTGTTAACCACTGATGGGATTGATACAGAACAAATTGTTAACCATTGATGACGCTGATTGATAAAATGGAGCTTGTTAACCACTGATGGGACTAAAATAAAGAAATTGTTAACGGCTAATGGGGTCGATATAGACAAAATTGTTAACCACTGATGGGCCAATATGGGCGAAATTGTTGACCACTGATGGTGTTGATAAAGAAGATATAGTTGACCGCTAATTCGATTGATACAAATAAATTGTTAACCACGGAGGGGCTGGGGGTAGAAGAATAAGAAGGATGCCAAAGCACTGAACTAAGGAGCCTGTCATGGACTTGTAATGCTTTGAAGCATGTTCAGGCCGCATTGTAAGACTGAGACAATATATATGATGATAATTATGTTATTTTGATTTATTTTTTCACTTAAATATTACAATTGCAGTTACAGGGGATGAAACAGTAGTAGTGGGCAGTATCGTGCTTTCCCAGTATGATTTCTTAAGAACGAGCTGACATCTCTCTTACTATCATCTTTCTGGGGTTCTACTATAATAAATCTGTCAACAGCGATTATAATTGAGCATTTGTAACATTCTAGATACTTCACAAACTTTCATTCTTCACAGGGCGCCAAACTCTGATGGGAAATACCCACAGGGGCACAACATTGCACGCAATATCAACAAGTGTCAACGGACAATCAACTGCAATTTGGGGTGATAAAACGGTTTCATAAAATCAACATGACCGATGTAGAATGGGTCAGCCACTTCTTTCTCACTCAGGAGTGAAATTTGTCAATATTCTACACCCCGTGACATGTACTGGACTACATTGCTAAGATGGCATTTAAACGAACGATTCCCGTTCGAAAAATTAATGTGTCTTTTGACGAAGAAAGCTGTTGAATCTAACAATAATACAGTCTGCACCTTTGCATACTTTGAACGCTATTACGTGCGGCATTTACAACCTGAAGTCTGACCCTTTGTAAGCTTGAAAGCTATTCGACACACTGATATGGACCTCTATATGAGTGAATGGATAAAGACAATTTTGATTGGCTACTAAAACATGAAGTCGGAGGAGGGAAGAAAGACAGTACCTGCACATAATTAGACGATAAAAACTGAATTTGCCAAAGCATGGGGGGGGGGGGGAGGAAATACATGTTTCGGCTTACATTTTCTGATACCTTTTCAGTAAAAATATATACAAATTGATTTGATTATTTGAAGTAAAGGTATATGATTTTAATACAATAAGCAAACAATTAGAATTTACGTAGAACGAAAATAACTGCATAATACAAGCCATATATGTGCAGGATTTCCCGGCATCACGGTTTACGTTTCCTTATACGTTCATTTGTCTTGTAAACTATTTTCTTTATTTGCTGAAATATGATCTAAACTAGACAAACTAGAAAGGAACATTAGTCGTGTAGATAATACGTATCTAAATGATGATATTTTTTATGAATGTCTTGGTTTTAGCTTGCCAGATTTAATAAAGACGTACGGATATAATAAGCTTCATGAAACAAAGAGTATCCATCAAACTGTTAATCATGTAAGGAAGGGAGATACGTGTTATTCCATGGGCATAATGGCTCTTGATGACGACAAAGTTGAATTTTTATTGTTAATGTGTTCACTGTTTTTGTAACTATTATTACATGCCAACAACTATTCAATGACAGTTTCAGCGTGTTCATCTCCTGGGTTGTGCCCGAGGTTCTTATAAAATAGGTTCATGGGAGAAGAAAAGGTGTGAAGACTATTTTTTGGTATGTAAAGGGACGAGTAAATTATGTAAAGATAGCTTTCGATTTGGCAAAATCGTGTTTTAGTAATTGTGCGAATATATATGATTTTATGCAGGTATATAGAAAGTTCCGCAGGAGAGAAAACAAATTCGGCAAACCAGAATGTTAATACTGTTATCAACCTGCATTCGGTCAAGTTTTATGACTCATACATAAGTCTATTTTACAATAGGGTCAAGCTTTTTCCCGGTCCGAAACGTGCAATGTACTGGAATATAAATAGGACTGGAATATAAAGAGGACTGGGCGAGTTTTACATAAGATTCAAGGAAACGTTGAGTGACGATACTGGTGAATCCAATATCAATAACAACGAGATTCATATATTCCGCCTAAAGGCTAGTATGTTCCACCTCCCAGAACCCCCACTGGAGTTCCTAGTCTAGAGGCATTCTTGTCCGCATTGGGAAATACATTAAATCGACCGAATAGAACCAAATAAACAAAAACACTTAAACCCGATAGGAAAGACAAGTTCCTGGAAGAAAAGAAAAAAACTGCGCAAGAGGGAACATACAGTTTGTTATCAAGCCAGCAAAACAATGAAGCCTGCGTTGCTGTCATCAATACTTCTGACTACATCCTTGAGGTGAACAGACAACTTTCAAATGAGCGATTTAAGAAACTCTGTCACAACACAGGAGCTGAACACGTGGAAGCTGTGTCAGACATTAAGAGTACATGCCGTAATTTTAGAGATCGTGAACAACTAAACAGACAAAAAGGCTGAAACATAATGGCGAATTACATAGTCATATCTACCAAAGTGATTTATTGTAGTTTTATCTACCAAAGTGATTTATTGTAGTTATATCTACTAAAGTGATTTATTGTAACAATATTTTCAAGCTTGTTCAGAGACGTTCACAGAAAGATGACGTCCTAATTGAGACATCAAACCCATAAAACTTGAATTATTGGCATATGGCTACGGACAAAAAGATAAAGCAACTTCTTAAGAAGAGAGTTCTTAAATATTTTTTTCATCCATTCAGAAGAGTTCATTCGTTGGAATTATACGCATAAGAAACACACATCCATATAGATTGCTCATATACCCAGATTGGTAACATTTTGGTAATATAAACTATTGCTGAAAAAAAATCAACCAACAGGAGAAAAATGAAAAAAAAAAATGTTCAAAAGATGAATAGAAAATAGTTTCAAAATATTTCTCTTATATTTCGAAACTATACTGTGAAAGAAGGCGAATTATATTTGATCATTTATACACAATATCGGCAATATTTTAAAATTTTCTTGTTGCACCTGAAAAAAATACTGATTGAATTGTATTACGACTACGTCATCATGCTGTGATACAGATGCTCTCCTTTTGATACACACTGATTTGGGTTATAACTGTTTTAGCAGATCCTATCCCCCTCTGTTTCTGCCAACATTACCGGAAGTCCGACGAGTTGTCGTTATCGACTATAGTTGTCGTTATCAATCAGACTTTCGTAATGCAAAAGTTATGGTAGTATAGCTTAATATTTCTATATGAAACGATACCTTAAATCCACATGTATACATTTCTCCCTGAACCAATAGGCATCTTCATATTGTTAAAACAATATTTTCTTGCACCGACTAAAACCAGATCTTTGCGGGAAAGCTCTCTGTCATTCGATAGCTAGACAGAGTCAAACCTGTGTCAGCCAGGGTGAAATATGAAAATCTACATGGTTTAGAAGAGATATACGTGCCATCGGCGCCATTATTGCGAAAGAAACTGCTGTCCTGATAATTAAGGGAAATGCATGTATTTATTTATGTAGCCTTTGACTCGTCTTTCAAATAAAATATATTTCAATGTCAAGACTTAGAAACGTAGATGCATCGAACTATGTTTGAAATTTTTCTCATACATTGCCTACATTTGAGGTCATTATTCTAGCCATGGTTTGACATAAGATCTTAAAACACATTTCTCGCGTACAACATTCATTTCAGAACACAGTACTAAGGGAAATGGACAATTTTATGCAACGTTTTGACGCATAGCCGTATGAGAAATGTATATGAAATGGTAATATGTAAGTATCGTTTTGACACGTGGCAGTATGAGAAATGTATGGGAAATGGGAATGTGTAAGCAGCGTCTTGACCGGTGTGTGTCTGTGCATGTGCGAGCTGGAGAGATGCGCCTGATGGGAAGGGTGGTGTTCCTACTCTAGGTCATACAATACTAAATCCCACTTAATTGTCCAAACCAAGCGTTCGTGCTTTCAATGTAGTCAATGATTATTTATTTCATATGAGCGCATATACGTAAATTTCTTGTTATTATGAACAAAGAGTCTTGACAATTAAATAGAAATGCGTATACTTTTATGTATTTAATTTCATGCACTCATAACACCATGTCAGTGTTCTCATAAGTATGTATGACGTAGGAACACGGTTCTCCAAATGTGACTACTTCATTTTTCGCAAGTGTGCCACTTTACGATTTCTAATATCAGGTATCTCTGTTATCGGAATTAAATTATCATGAAAATTCGGATTAAAATTAATGACATGTTATAATATTTTCGGTGTGATAGTTCTGGAATTTTAACAATATGGATGTAAAAATTAAAGAGGTTTTTTATTTTTATTATTATTATTAGTATTTGCATTGCCGCCATCGAAACACAAAGAAACGGGAGACAGCTAAATGTTGTGTCAAAGATTAAAAGCTAAATGATGTAGGAATGTTCTTATATTTTATTTCGCTAAAATGACGAATCTATAACTCATATCGTTCTGCATTTCATGAATAAAAATTATCCATTTGTGACAACTAACCTTCATTGTCTACTGCTTAATGACATGCCGGAGAATTCGATAACATTTAACTTCGTACCCGTACACTCCCAAGAACAAATTTTAACACTTAAATGAATCCTGTCTCATATTTTAATTCCTATCTATGCAAACTGATGACTTCCTTTCTCAACGGTGCCGATTATCATCTGTAATTGCATAACATTATGCAAATGAGAGAACATGAAACACCGTTTACTCTTTTGATGACAAATTATGAGGTGAGAAGTGTCAACACAACCCATATTATTTCCAGGTAGAGTATGGTGTCGGTCCACCAGGGGGTGAAATACTTCTTAAACAAATTGAATAAAATAACGGAAATAAAATAATGAATATGTGCGCTTTTGATAATATTGTTATAGATTGTTATTGCAAATATCCAGATGATTATCGTAACTATAATATTAGCATATAAATATGGGCTTTAATAGTCGCTTTTCATTTTTTAAGCAACGGTTAATTCTTATTAAAAGCAAGTTTATATTTGTAGTCTAAATATGACGCTCTGCAATAGTTCCCGAGTATTTTTAATTGATCTGAAACCATATTTCCGGGAAAGTGACAAAATGGATGTTATATGAAATCGGCCAAATTGTTGATACAACATTGAATCATCAATAGATGACCGTGGGTCAGTTTAGACTTAGATGCATCATAAAATGTCCCCGTGTGAGTTTTGGATTGAAATAACTTTTAGTTTTATTTACCAGCTACTTTCAATGTAAGAGCTACACTTGAAGCCCCTTGGAGAAAAATAAACCTGTCTCCATTCCTGTAAACATGTGAATGATGTGCATCGAAACGGTTCAGCTGCTACGTCGGGGCTTTAATTTACGCATCTATTACAACTGGCATCTTTCTAAAACATATACTACAATGCCATACACGGATGAAACACTTTATATAAAAATAAATGATTATATAAAAGAAAAAAGAAATCTATATAAGTGACATGAATACAATACGATTATTATTCGCTCGGAAAAGAACTGAAATCCGCTCTGCGCGTGTAACGGTACAAACTTGCCTAGCTCTCAAACACTATGGCTTTAATCCACCCCACCCCCTTGCATTCCTATTATAATCTTGCATCTTCATATTACATAGTGAGATAATATTGTGACTGTATAAAAATAATATCGGGCATGTGACTGCTTCAAATGACTTTCTACATGTGTGTGTGTGTGTGTGTGTGTGTGTGTGTGTGTGTGTGCAACAACGTTGCAATGATGCCTTATTTGCATGTGTATGTAAAACGATCTTTGTTGTTGGCTGCTTTGTTATTAAACGACCAACATTAGGTCTGTGTATCTTTTAATTATAGTGCATTAATACTGAATTAGTTTATGATGCGTACATCCTTTCTCACTTGCTTGTCCCGCTACGTATTTATTGTCAGCTGTGACTACGAATTCGTATTTCGATTAGCTCACCTTTGTCTACTTAAGATTTGTCGTCTGCGTTTTTATGGTTTGACTGATGCTGGTAGTATTGCCAGAGGCCGCCATCTTAAAGGACAGTTCTGTCTCAGGCTGTAGAGTGGTTTTCCAGCTGAGTTCGTGGTGTATCAGTCGTGGATACACGATAGTTGTACGATGGCCATCTGTGTTGGAGACATGATGGTCCATTTTAGCGCCTTGTAGATTGTTCGATCTACGTTTGAGTGAGACTTCAATGGTGGGCCTTTTGAAGACTGGAAGCTACGTTCTTCACTGGAAGAAATGTTATTCCTTGCACGTGTACCATATTAAACCACATAAGGTATTTCGTTTCCATCAGTCATGTAGAAAACAATAATTTGGCACTACCTATGTGAGAGGGGATTTGTGATTGCATTTCTTATGTGAACAAATGAATGCCGAACAAATGAATTTTACCGACACTTTTCACATAACATTTGTTAAGCGACTAAGAAAGTTTCTCACCCGAAATGCGACTAAGAAAATTTCTCACCCGAAATGCGACTAAGATAATTTCATTCTTGGAATGTAAGATAATATCAGGATAGAAATTTTGTCGTTTCAGTTTCATTTTTATTTACACCTTATGGAACAGGCAACTTGTCTTATGTACAAGTTCAAAGACGGACATATATTTAAAATTTTCATTAATTAAGTACCATCAAAAATAGAAGATGTCAGGACTGCTCGTGATGATGTAGACCTGCTGTGTACCTTTATCGCATTTATTGTAATGATTTATTTCTCGTGAAAAGAAATTGGTTTGATAGCTGGCTTTTGACCGTTTCACACGTCAAAAACCAAGCTATGTTATCGTTGTGACAATATGCAAATATAATCATCTTAGTATAATAAAATTAAATGGGATGTCACGACTGATGCTAAACTTGACAAGTAATGTGCACGGATACGTAAAGTTTTGAGTCAGTAGAGAATTGCAATTAAATAATTTAGTTAATATGCACAATGGATGTTCTCTCTCTCTCTCTTTCTCTCTCTCTCTCTCTCTCTCTCTCTCTCTCTCTCTCTCTTTCTCTCGATCGATCGATCGATCGAAAACGGTTGCTCTTGGAAGGGATGGGTTCTTAAACCTGTTCATTTATAAATAGATCACTTTGTAACCTTTATCATTTGATATTTACCTACCAGATTAAAGGACTGGTGAGTTTGTTCTAAACAGTTTTTAGACATGCCGACTCTTGAAACCACCGATAAACTCGAGACTTAAGCAAAATGTCACACTCCCATACAAACCCTCTCCTCTACAATTTTTTACCGCTTTAATTCATTGAAGATAACATGTGTCCAAATGAAAATTTGAATCGTGTAATCCACTTGCGTATTCTTGCAATTCGTTCCCTCGATTAAAACAGCTAGACTATCATAATGAATATCAGTTTGAAACAACTTAACTGCCAAACGGTGCAGAACAGGGGCACATATCTAGTGATAATGGGCCCCCATATTAACCACATATCTAGTGATAATGGACCCCATATTAACCACATATCTAGTGATAATGGACCCCCATATTAACCACATATCTAGTGATAATGGACCCCCATATTAACCACATATCTAGTGATAATGGACCCCCATATTAACCACATATCTAGTGATAATGGGCCCCCATATTAACCACATATCTAGTGATAATGGACCCCCATATTAACCACATATCTAGTGATAATGGACCCCCATATTAACCACATATCTAGTGATAATGGACCCCATATTAACCACATATCTAGTGATAATGGGCCCCATATTAACCACATATCTAGTGATAATGGACCCCCATATTAACCACATATCTAGTGATAATGGACCCCCATATTAACCACATATCTAGTGATAATGGACCCCCATATTAACCACATATCTAGTGATAATGGGCCCCATATTAACCACATATCTAGTGATAATGGACCCCATATTAACCACATATCTAGTGATAATGGACCCCCATATTAACCACATATCTAGTGATAATGGACCCCATATTAACCACATATGTAGTGATAATGGACCCCCATATTAACCACATATCTAGTGATAATGGACCCCCATATTAACCACATATCTAGTGATAATGGGCCCCCATATTAACCACATATCTAGTGATAATGGACCCCCATATTAACCACATATCTAGTGATAATGGGCCCCCATATTAACCACATATCTAGTGATAATGGGCCCCCATATTAACCACATATCTAGTGATAATGGACCCCCATATTAACCACATATCTAGTGATAATGGACCCCCATATTAACCACATATCTAGTGATAATGGACCCCATATTAACCACGTATCTAGTGATAATGGACCCCCATATTAACCACATATCTAGTGATAATGGACCCCCATATTAACCACATATCTAGTGATAATGGACCCCATATTAACCACATATCTAGTGATAATGGGCCCCCATATTAACCACATATCTAGTGATAATGGGCCCCCATATTAACCACATATCTAGTGATAATGGACCCCATATTAACCACATATCTAGTGATAATGGACCCCCATATTAACCACATATCTAGTGATAATGGACCCCCATATTAACCACATATGTAGTGATAATGGACCCCATATTAACCACATATCTAGTGATAATGGACCCCCATATTAACCACATATCTAGTGATAATGGACCCCATATTAACCACGTATCTAGTGATAATGGACCCCCATATTAACCACATATCTAGTGATAATGGACCCCCATATTAACCGCATATCTAGTGATAATGGACCCCCATATTAACCACGTATCTAGTGATAATGGACCCCCATAATAATATAGGCTGACCAATAAGTAAATATTGTGTCGGATTGACGAGTAAGTATGTATAATGTCAGATAATGTAGTCAGCATTTTTAAGGGTATTTGGGACTAACGATTATATTTTTTTCCTCGCTGAATTCTATGAATCTAACGAATCATTGGTTACATATTCAATGTGATCGGTGGCCGACACTCTACTGATCATCAATCGAAGCTTCAAAAAGCAAAGGGTGCCTAGAGATTGACCTATTAGTAAATCGACAATTTTGCGCGACTGCCGCTTCTAATTTCCTTCGATTGGCATCGACTTGTTTCAACAAGTGGATGTAATTCTCTATTGCATCGCTTTAACCGCTCAATTACCTTTGCAATCTGGCTCTGGGATTAGTGGCTACTGCGAGTAGTGCTGTGTTAAACCACGATCACGTGGTAACCATTAAATATGTCAATCAAGCTGCCTTTCGCATTACATAAACAGCGCTTCCTTCGCAAAACTAAATCTCCATTTGTTATTGCTTTTTTCAAGCGTTCATCTGAAGTCAGTGGGATGTGAGAGACATTTTAGCGATTGACGTAGTTTGTGTTTGTATTACATAATGAATCCGATGGAACTCGAAAACGTCCATGTATTTAAAAATGGAAATGGAAGACTAAACTTTTTATAAAACATCACACGGTTCTGCACTTATGAAACCTTGATATATATATATATATATATATATATATATATATATATATATATATATATATATATATATATATATATATATATATATATATATATATATATATATATATATATATATATATATATATATATATATCTATATCGACAATATTCTAATAAGTTGTACATTTTCTAGCTAGCGTTTCCTGTAAACCAATTTAATAACAATAATAATCATTTTGAGCTTACACAAGCAAAAAGAAACAAAAATTATAAAGCATTCTCAACATAAACCAGTTATTATTTCTTTAAGAACAGTTTTAAATACAATTATATATTAGCATCTTTTGGCTTTACACAGATCAGTAAAGACACTACTATATTCTGTTAAAGGTCAGCTTTCATGTATTAAAATTTAACAAGTTTTTCTACTTTATTCAAAATATCAAACAAGAAATATTAATTTTAAAATATATATAGTATTTATATTTTAGTAAATTAGCTTGAATGCATCAGCTAAGTACAAAAATGAATGTTGAAGTTAAAATCAAGTATGCATTGTTCATCAGAAATATGCATTGTGTTTAAATGTTTGGCACTATTCATCTCAAATATATATCGAAAGAAAGCGAAAGCTAATCGCTATATGAAATTGGAAAAGTTTGCAGTCTGTTCATTTTAGAAATTAATTACTCCACCCCCACCCCCACCCCTTTATATTGGAATCACCTATAACAACGTTTATGTTCTGATCAAAGCACATGTACAAGACATATGTCGTTAAAAGGGTTGGAAGAATTATTAATTAAAAGGATACGTCAACTGAAAGTTTTTATTTATTTCCATGAAACATAAATATTAAGTTATTCCTTCTGCACTGCAATAATTGAAGAATGGCTGGACACTGAATGGTATATATGTAACTAAAGATCCCCCACCCCACATACACCTGGCTTAAATTAAGGATGAAGATGTATCCAAAAGTTCGGTTCTCTTAGACACATACAATAAGGAGCTCTGTACTCTATACGCATTATTTTGCCTGCAAGAAGTCTAAAATCTTTTAGAGTCTGTCAAACGTCAAAATGTTAGATTGAATATCTAAATAATGACATGTTTGTTAAGTTAGACATTTTGATGATTATAAAATTATATTTTTTATTATTTTTATTATTATGAATAATATAATTTTTGGCATAGTAGTCTTCCTAATTGATGATCTATTATTGATGCATCAGTGTGATAATACATAATTTCAAAAATAAAGTTTAGGTTAAGTAAACATTGCACTTCATAAGTGTAAATGAGAACGCGTTGATCACCTCTTTATTTTAGCTTCAATAAAAATAAGCAGTGCGTAACGTATGACATTCGAGTATATAATGTGTTGACTGTCAGTGATATTTGTGGAGGCGAAAAGAGTAAGCACGAATACAATTATTTTCGTATTAACTCTAGTTGCGATCTATCGTGGAGTATATCGTTTCTTTGGAATATTGGAGTGATTCGGTTAAAATAAAACGACAGCTAATGTGGATTTAACTGTTGACACTGTCATTATACAGTATTTTGTTGAAACACCGTCATCATTATCTCGTTAGTAATCGTAGCTTTCACTGAAAACAAATATAACATGACTGCATTGTTTACATTGTAGAAGCAAGTTGCTGATATTGTGCCGAATAAAGTATCAATTGTTGTTTTAAAATAATTATCAAACCATACCGTATATATATGGTTTGATAATTATTTTAAAACAACAATTGATACTTTATTCGGCACAGTATCAGCAACTTGCTTCTACAATGTAAACAATGCAGTCATGTTATATTTGTTTTCAGTTGTTATGATAAATCAGGACATACCCGTTATGATGACTTAAGTAAGTAAAGCTTGGATAGTTGACAAAAATCCTTAAAAAAAAGTGTTAGGGAATAGTTCTTTGTAATTATAAATGTCGAATAAATTGCAATATGTTTGAAATATACGATGTTGTTTAACGTATTTTGTACGCACTATTGTTGCATCATTCTCATAGAAAATCATAAAAAGCCGTGGTTTACTTTGATAGATCGATCTGCATATGCGAAACCAATGAAGAAAAAATAAGATTTTTTTGGCCTAAAATGTTACGTATTCATAATAATTTATGTGTCTGAAGTCACAAAAGATTTCAAGGACTATGTTCAACATTACAAAATATTTTATCGCGCTCTGTAACGGTTTGTATAACAAAAAAATTGCGTTTCTTGTTTGTTTCTTTTCTGACAGATTGTATCCTTTATCTTTTACCTAACGCTCTTCAATTTTCGACTTTAATTTGTTCACCTAATTTTGTGAATATTGAAAAGGATATACGAAATATTGTTTGAGACAGTTTGAAGGCTTCATTCAGCGTTTGGCAATATGGTTTAGACCGTTATCAATGCAGTTTGGCAATATGGTTTAGACCGTTATCAATGCAGTTTGGCAATATGGTTTAGACCGTTATCAATGCAGTTTGGCAATATGGTTTAGACCGTTATCAATGCAGTTTGGCAATATGGTTTAGACCGTTATCAATGCAGTTTGGCAATATAGTTTAGACCGTTATCAATGCAGTTTGGCAATATGGTTTAGACCGTTATCAATGCAGTTTGGCAATATGGTTTAGACCGTTATCAATGCAGTTTTACTGTTATATGTACGAATCATTTACAGCAGTGTATTAGGCATCCAAACAACGTAAAAAAATGTCTTCAGTTGTCATTGTGTGAAGAGATTACTTGAGGGCAATTGGAATTTTGTGTTCTCTACAGGCATTTCATGAATCATTTGCAGATTTGACAGCTGAAAAAATTCCTAAGGGATATTATATGTCAACATTTTCATTAGTAAACAGTGCCGTACAGAAATGCTATCTCGCTCGTCGTGAAAGTAGGCCACCTGCTGATGTAGGGCGACATGACCAGTAAATATTCTGACAAGAGAGGAAAACACTTATTTCATTCGTAAATCGAGGATCAACATCTTTGTTTTTACCACGTTTAAACCTGTCAGCCAATTGTTAAGCTTTTCAGCTCTTTCGGCAAGCCTCTTTTTGGGTACAAATTTGTTGTTTTGTTTAAGTAAAAAGTCACTTTGGTGTACTAACCGATACCCATCATGATCGAAGGTAATACTAAGAAGAAGTAGTGTTGTTAGTAATGGTAATGACTATACTAACTGCAGAAGAAACTGGATGTGATAGCTCTATCACAGACTTAACATATTCCTTTAAACAATATTCCGTGATAAAGAATGTGAACGCTTCATCCGATTGTATGAATTCCTTTATACAATATGCATTTCGCTTTAACATCAATGCTGACATATGTTCAAGTTAACATTAATGCTGACATATGTTCAAGTTAACATTAATGCTGACATATGTTCAAGTTAACGTCAATGCTGACATACGTTCAAGATATCGTCAGTGCTGACATACGTTCAAGTTTACATCAATGCTGACATATGTTCAATTTAACTTCAATGCTGACATACGTTCAAGTTAACGTCAATGCTGACATACGTTCAAGATAGCGTCAATGATGACATACGTTCAAGTTTACATCAATGCTGACATGTGTTATTATAAATGTTAGAGATTCGTATAAATGATTACTGAAAGCTAATTGTGCATTGTGATTTCAGACACGGATGTCCGATAAACCACAAAAAATAACAGAAATGAAAGTGCGAAACTGAAAACTGTTTGTGTGTTAGGGTAAGAATGCGTACAATATATATTAAGAACGGCAAATTAATGTTCGTATATAATCACTCTAAGCATGCTTTATTACATCTTGTTATCGTCTTGTTATCGTTTGTGGTTGCCTCGTGTACGGTTTAACTACTGAATTGCCACCAAGTCATTGTTATTCCAGACATTGTTATTTCATGCATATACTTCTATTTCCCATATTTTCTAAAATATCTATATCGGAATATCAAAGAAGAATTGGGTTTCTTCATTTAAACTTAATTAACGGGATCAATGACAAATCAATCATGAGCAGACGTTCCTTGATGACATATGCAATTGTAGACTATCATAGATTTTCTTTCATAACCCTACGAATATAAACATACCCTTACCTGAAATTGCATATAAGGTCCGTGGATTTCGTTTATCTAAACAAAACAACGTGTGTTTGGTTAGAATAATCAGTTGATACATTTCATTCACTGAAGAGAGAGTGCACTTGATTTGATTTGTCAATCTTGCGTAACAGCTTTTCTGTTATTTGCTATCAGAGTGCTCAAGTGGAATCCCATAGTTGCCGATCACTGAGATTTAACAATTCAGTTACTTTTGGGTGTTACAGCAAGTTAGAATGTGTTAAACCGCACTCCTGTGTTATCAGTAACATTAAACAATTACACCGCCGTATAATGCGCGCAACAGACCCGCGCGCTTGGGTCAAGATCCCCATCGCAGTCGTCTTGCCTGCTTCAGCAAAGTATACAGATTGCTTCTGTTCTCAACGCTGATTTAAATCTATGCAATTATAGAAAAGAAAATATATCAAGACAAACGCATGACAAAAGCAATCACATTCAGGAAATAAAAGAAGAAACAGTGCGAGAAACCAAAATGACTTTTATTTACCCTTCTTAGCTATTACTTTTAACGGTTATTTTCCAGTATCCAAATATTTTCCAGTATCAGCAACAAGTTGAAATAAACTAGTTGAAACATAATAAAGTTAAAGGTTTAATTCCTGTTGAAACAGCCATGTAAAGTTTTGCAAACATAACCGTTTTTCTGTTTTATTTGTTTGTCTAGTATGTTTTGTATTTACCTCTGAAAAAGACCCATTAAAAAGTCCAAAGCGCTCAGGCTAGTGAGATACTAGTTTTGCACCGTTCGTTGTCAGTTTATTGCATTTATCTTAATCAGTTCCTGACACACGTGATGCAGTTTGTCTTATCGGTATAACAGAATGGCTAATTGCACTTCGAAGAATTTTTTAACATTCTATTTCTTAGTGAAAGTGTATCATTCAAATGTCATGTTCAATTTCATTTTGTTTATATAATTGATTAAAGTTTTATATTTTAAATACGGTGATTCGTGTTGTTCTATTCTATATCTTTGTCCAGATCTGTGTTACTCTATCAAATAATTTCACATTTTATTTTATTGTTTGCTCGATCCGGGCAATAACACCGTGGTCGATCATCTCCTAGATAACGATAACCAAAGCACCATAACAGGTGGGGGATCATTTCTCCCTCCACGTCCTAACACTCATTCTAAATAGTTACTGGTGGCCAAGAGTATTGTACAAAACACTATATGATCAAAAACATTGGACTGTTTGTTATGAGTCCTTTATAGCCATTATCCCAACTTTTGGAAATGTATTCTTTACTGGACAGGGGCGTGAAAATTATACAGGTGTCCAGATGAATTTTGGATATGATACTAAATGATACGCTGATTTTTGCACTCTGATTTGTACACAAACAAATGTTATGTCAGTGTTTCTTTTCAACCTAAATATATCGTATCAAGACTAACAGTTTGAATATTCGACGCTTTCTAAAATCATCTGCATAAAATGGGAGGTGTGTTCATTAGAAATTTGATATAAGCGAATCAGTGTCAGTAATATTCACGTTTACGAACTACATGTATCATACTAGAGCTGTGTTATCGTTAATGCATGCGTCACCGCCTTCAAAGGATTAGAAAATATAAAAAATGTTAAAAGTCAAGTCAAAGATTAAAAGCTAAACGTTGTTCATTTTTCTTTTCTATATCACGTTCATATGACAATTGTTATACAAGTCCAATTTTCTGAAAAGCATTAATAGCAATAATGACATTGTTCCTTTCAACCGTAACCACAGATTAATAAATATTCCAATACTAATGAAAAACTATGCGAGATCAATTAAATTCGTACGGAACGCTTCCGTTAAATAAATCGTCACAATTAATATTAATTCTTCTCGAATTTAAAGTCATATCAAACCAAATTTATGACTTCCTTTTTCAGATTGTTTGGGTGAAATTCAATAGCTGCATTAAGTAATGATAATTGGAGAATTTGAATATATTGTTTACACATTTCCTTTTTTATGATAATTGAGGAGCACCGAAAAGTCAACACAGTCCTGATAATGTCCGCATCAGTTTTAGTGTCTGTCATGCACGGAATTGATCTTCGTTGTCACATTTAGGATAGGCCTAACCTAGAAACATGCTGCCTCACATTCAGTAATAAAGGGTGTTATGGCGAACCCCATGACCATCTCGCAAAGATTTAAAGTGTGTTATGACGTACCTCCAAGACCATCTTGTAAAGTTATAAAGTGCATTATGACGAACCGCAAGACTACATCTCAGAGTTGTAAAGTGTGTTATGAGGAACGCCAAAACCATCTCGTAGAATTTAAAGCTATTATTGCAATCACATTATTTTAACAATTATGTATATATATTATTTGCACCAATCGACAAGTCGTACATTAAATTATCGGCAGATACATTCGGTGATTTAAAAAAAAACTTACACGGAAGCTCTCAGCTAAATAGTATTGGTTTCATGGCTACGATTCGTTTTTCGTTTTGATGAAGCAGCTAACATCAATGTGCTGTAATGAACCCGACAGTGAGATTGGCGCCCACTAAATTAAACGTAATTAAATTTAAGGACTGAAACTGTAAGATAGTATATTATGTTATAGAACTAAGTACTGCAATCCAAGAGTCTGCCTCTAAAATGCTCATCGACCCTATCACTGATCTGAGAACATTTAAAGACTTCAAGGGAAATTATACTATTTTCATTAACTGTTTTGGGCAAGCAATGTAACGGTAATTTTGTAAGTTGCATAAGTAACATGAAATTCAAGTGTAAAGTTTCTTTTGATATACATGTCCAATTTACGTTTTTTTTAACGTTTTATACAATAACGGCACACAAAATTAAGGAATTTATTATGACATATACATTAAATCATTCTGTGAACTAAATAAAATTGGCCTCTGATGGAGTTCTATTATCATACTGCGAGAGATTTGCATCGTATAGCTGTAAGAATGAAAACATAATTGACAATAGTGCGTGCTTCGTTTCTAAAAACGTTTTTGAAAAAGAAATATGACACTTCATCATTGAACTTTTTTCTTAAAACAAAATCACAGACAATTAGAATTTATCATGTTTTCTCACTCAAGCACTTTTAAGTACTACACAAATTGAAAATTGCCACTGAAGCAGAGTCAGCTTAAATATCAACATATGTCAAATCGGTTTGTTCTACTGATTAATCCTGGCAAACTTCATATACCCAGATCTGCCGGTGCATTATATGTTCTGTGTCTGTGCAGTTTTCTCTTGGACTCGACTTCTAAGCGAGTATACGTACTGTAGATTTTTTTAGCAATTGTCGATCATCTATCTATCTATCTATCTATCTATCTATCTATCTATCTATATATATATATATATATATATATATATATATATATATATATATATATATATATATATATATATATATATATATATATATATATATATATATATATATATATATATATATATATATATATATATATATATATATATATATATATATATAGGCTAATAATAACAAATGAAGTCTCTCTCTCTCTCTCTCTCTCTCTCTCTCTCTCTATATATATATATATATATATATATATATATATATATATATATATATATATATATATATATATATATATATATATATATATATATATATACATATATATATATATATATATATATATATATATATATATATATATATATATATATATATATATATATATAGAGAGAGAGAGAGAGAGAGAGAGAGAGAATAATAAATATACTAAATATACACCAGCCAGAACGGAAAGTGCTATCCCTGGATTCTGTAGGAGAATGCTTTATAATTGCAAGCAGAATTAATATTTAATACAAATAATACTATCATACTCGTTAGACAAATTTTAATTCGTACTCTGCGGAGATTTGAGCCCAGGTCCTCGAGTAAACGGCACCTATCGCCTTGCTTGCACACACCAGACCATAATCCATCAAGACTAAGCACACATCACCAAAGGTGGTTTAAATGAGTCGATGTAATATTCACTCGTGTGTAGCATACACACTCGCATGACGACCTAGTAATTAATTCCCATTTATCTACAGTCATTCCAGATGCCTATGAAAGAAATCAAGGTATATAGGATTAATTATAGAAAATTATAAACATACACCTGGGTTCGAATCTCCGTAGAGTACGAATTAAAATTCTCTAACCTGTATGATAGCATTATTTGTATTAAATGTTAATTCTGCCTACTATTATCAAGCATCATCTTATAGAATCCAGGGATAGTATTTTCATTCATTTAAAAATGTGCGTCGATACCTGAATATATGTATGATATGTTTTTTAAAATTATTTTTGTTTTAACATAACCAATACAAAATTTGAGTACTACATGCCAGATGGGTCAGCCATGACCGAATGTGTTATCCTCGTTAAAGAAAGTTACTTATTATTATTATTATTGTTATTATTATTATTATTATTATTATTATTATTATTATTATTATTATTATTATTATTATTATTATTATTATTATTATTATTATAGCTGTAATCGAAAATAAAATCTACATTTGATGCTGTTCAGGCAGTGACTTTCATGTATAACAGCCCATTTCATTTATAATAAAATATTTAATTATTAATTAATAATAGTCATTAAATTCTTTGTACAGCTGGTGTCGATATTTGTAGAAGGTACTATATAGTATGGAATCATGGCCAATCGCTCGATCGTGTAGTATTTCACCGGGCGATGAAGTGATAAAGCGATGCGATGGAGCGATGAAATTACCATCGTTCCATCGTTCCGTCTCACAGCTTCTTCGCTCCATCGCCAGGTCCAATAGTACACGAGGGAGCGATGGAGCTATTGGCCCTAACATGATTCCATAGTGGTGAAAGTTGTATTCATCCCAATTCGCTCGCAGTTTGGTACGTACTGTAAAACTATAAATATTTCGAAAGCGTAAATGAGGAAAAAATAATAAATCCAAAAATGCATTACACTTTTGTTCTCAGTCAGGGGAAAGAGCTCGTTTGATTTAACTTATGAACATATATTCAAACGAATGTCTGGAACTATTTTGAAAATATTCATGCAAGATTCCTGCTAGGAATCAATTAAATATTAATGAGCTGTTCCAGATTGAATGGCTGCTTTGAACTGTGTATACATCAATTTAAATTTTGTACAGTAAGAATCTTTTATATTTCTCACCACTGTCTTCCTTGGTTAAGATACGGAGAAACAGACACTACACATTTTCATTCGGCTTATCGTTATGTCAAGCTAACTCTTTCCAAATTTATAAACTGAGCTGGTATTTCCAGTTATATTAACGTTTTGTGAAAAGACATTCATAAATATAATAGAAGATGAAGATGCAGACGGATGTGAGAAGTCTGATTACAAAGAGAATATCGGTACAATTGATACTAATACAATTGTAGCTACAGAGATTTAACAGTCTCCTGCTTCATTTTATTCACCACATACGCATGCGATGAATAAACGTAATGGATACTGAATAACAGTTAAATAGCTAAAACGTCTAGATTGACGCAATATAAATTATTGCGTAAAACTTGGAAAAGAATAACATACATTTTAATCCAACTACTCATCATTTCGTTATTTAAATAGGATCTGATAGTTGTGAGGTAGTGATATGATCTCCCACTTGTCATGGTGTTGATTTTTTTTTTCGTTATCCGGGAGATATCGACCATGGTGGTATTACCCGGACCAAGAAAACAAAAATATAACAGTAAAATAGAACATTAAACTAATGCACGTAATGACAGAAATCTGAGCAACGATATCAAATAGAACAACACGAGACCCTGTAATTAAAATATAACACTTTAATCAATTACATGCACAAAATGAAACTCAGCATGACATTTGAATGATACACGTTCTCTTAGAAACAGGATAAGAAAATTTCTGCGAAAACCAATTAGCTGTTCTGCTATACAAATAAAACAAATTTCATCATAGAAATGAGCGATCTCATATTGCCGGCATATCAGTATAACCTGGTTGCTTCCTGTCCTTACCAACTTACTTTTGGTGACAGAAAATTATTCTTATATTTCTTTTCCTTCTCTGTCTGTCTCACTGTCTTTGTCTCTGTCTCCGACTCTGTATCTCTCTCTCTCTCTCTCTCTCTCTCTCTCTCTCTCTCTCTCTCTCTCTCTCTCTCACCAACCTCTTCGGGTCAGCAACCTTAACTTGGTTACAGTCTGCACTCCTTCCCATTGTGTAGTATGGAGCTAATGTTTTCCTTTTGTGTCTCCACTTCCATTGAAGTCAGAATAACTCTCTCTAGTCCGCCTTTATTAATAACTATTCCTGGACAATTTTAATTTATGACACCTATTTCGAATTTCAAAAGATTTCCCCAAATTTGTCTCTGGCTTATTTCAGCTTGGTCATTTTCCGCTATTTGACCTTACGTTAACATCGATTTCTTCAATATCTCTAATCGTTATCTAACGTGTCCTAACTAGAATCTAATCATGCTCCAATATCCCGTCCCTTGCAGGAAGCAACTAATTGCAAGCCTAGTTCATACGTCAATATTAATGATATTAATAACTACGTGTCACGCTGACCACGGCAAAATGTGCTGCGACTAAACATCTACACAATTTATCCACCATCACAATGGTCAGTTTGGTACAACGCATAACAGTCAATGATGGCTTGATGAATAGAAAAATATCTCAGGAGTACAACAAGCCATAGAGTATGGTCTGTGCTTTTAAAGACGAAATAGCAGATGGAAATCGAAGGTCATAGGTGGAATGAAGTATTTGAATGTTACGTACATTCTCTCTTATATATTATGATAGAGAGGGTCCTATGTCAGAACGGGTCATGGGGTAATTTAAGGTATTGTTGTCACTCTCTATGATTTTTTTCCCCTTCAGATTTGTTTCCCCTCAAGATCAAGCTCGCGTAGAGCACCTGTGTCTACATCGGTAACACTGAATATTACAAGGGAGCAAAAGCTTTTGCATTTCGGCACAATGGTTACGAGTACTTAGTCGGCACAATGGTTACGAGTACTTAGTCGTCACTTAGTCGGCACAATGGTTACGAGTACTTAGTCGGCACAATGGTTACGAGTACTTAGTCGGCACAATGGTCACGAGTACTTAGTCGGCACAGTGGTTACGAGTACTTCGGCACAATGGTCATTAGTATCCAAACTTTAGAACTCTTTTAGCATTGGCAAGATCTTTACAGAACAGATAATACAATGCACGTTTTAGTTACAAATAGCTCAGCAGTTGATTGTGTGTTCCTATGTAGGTACGAAAAGAAGTCATCATTTCAGTCATGCAATCCAAATTAAAGATGGCACATGCTAGTTATTTGACAAGATGCATGTGATATAATTTGGTAAAGAAGGCAATGTTTTAATTTTTGATTACCTTATTACTTGGTAGTGAGTTTAATTGTCATTATAACCGTTTATCATTATTTCTACGCGTTGTATTTATCTTAACCTAAAAGTTATCTCTCAAAGAAATGTACGAGGCAAGCCCATTTCGTAGATTGCCTCCAATAAGTCGATAGCTGTGATAATTACCAGACGGAACTTAGAGTGATATCCTTAGTGATTTTTAATTTGGGTCTAACTGCACACAACGATTTTAATGTTTTGTTGTAATGTTACCACAGTGTAGGTTTTTCTCTGATAATGATCAAGAAAAATGTAATACAGTCACTAAAAGATGAGACACATTAAAACCAGTCATAACATACATAGTTCATGTTGTAATGAGAGGAACAAACAATGAACACGAAATCAGACGATTTAAACAAAAATCCGTTTTAATACTTATAATACATAATTTGTGTCATTTGACTTTATAGCAGACTTTTTAGGTTCCTTCACATTTTTATGGGGGAAATTTGAACAAGTCCTTACGTAATGTCAAGGATCCTAGTTTATGTAAATAAATAAATATTGGTTTAAATCAGTAGAGTTTTCCCATCAATGAAAACCGAAATATATGTTTCAAATCTATTGGCAATCAGTAGAGGGATATACAGTGGTGGCTTGGTTGTCTCCTTATCGTCAGTGAAACTTGAATTGTTTCGGATCACAATAAATAGTATATCTCTACTGTCCTCGATGATAGAACTAAACAGGAAGTAATTCAAAGCCGGTGGGTGTTTAAAATGCAGTTCAAGTAATTCAAATTCGGTGGGTATTTAAGCTGCAAGTCAAGTAATTAAAATCCGGTGGGTTTTTAAAATGCAGTTCAAGTAATTCAAATCCGGTGAATGTTTAAAATTCAGTTCAAGTAATTCAAATCCTGTGGGTGTTTAAAATGCAGGTGGGATATTTCACGAATCATACACTATTCCTATTCTTTCGCATGATATTAAATTACTACTCTTACCAATGAGCACAAAATATACTCGTCACGTTCCGTTGTATTGTTTTCATGAATATTTCCAATACAGTTTTGCTTTTAAATGGGCAACACATGGTTGTCTGACGTATTCAGAATTATTAGTCAAACCCTTTTAGTCGAGTTCATCATTTTTCTATATATTTATTGTATATCTGGACTCCTCATTGTCAAACTACATACGTTTGGTTGCCTTGAAGGAGATTATTGACGTAGATGTATATTATGAAGAAAGTTGCAAAAACTTCCCACCAGATAGTAATTGAATAACAGGAGCAGCAGCAGCAGCAGCAGCAACAACAACAACAACAACAACAACAACAATAATAATAATAATAATAAAATTATAGGCTAATCTGTAAGCAATCTTATCCAAGATGGAATCATATCTACTATATTTACCAACGTCGATCGAAATCGGTTAGCATTTATATTGACAGGATCTTCTAACAGAAATTTTGCACTGTTCATGATATCACGTATACTGTATATCTTGACGAATATCCAAAAGACATCTCACTGTTCATGATATCACGTATACTGTATAATTTGACGAATATCCAAAAGGCATCTCACTGTTCATGATATCACGTATACTGTATAATTTGACGAATGTCCAAAAGGCATCTCACTGTTCCTGATATCACGTATACTGTATAATTTGACGAATGTCCAAAAGGCATCTCACTGTTCCTGATATCACGTATACTGTATAATTTGACGAATATCCAAAAGGTACACATCAATCTTTAAGTCGTATTTTAATAATTCTGGTATGTTTTAAATGTTGCATTTTTAAAAATTCAGTTAGCAAATTAGACGATAACTTTACTTGTAATTTATTTCAATGCATCGCATTTAGTAGCAATTGTTTCCAATACTTCCACGAGAAAGAAACCAGAATTTCTAGAAAGAATAAATATTTTATGACATCTGAACATATATATATATATATATATATATATATATATATATATATATATATATATATATATATATATATATATATATATATATATATATATATATATATATATATATATATATATATATATATATATATCTCTGGGGGATGGCACATCATGTTCAACATGGTATATGAAAAACAGTCTGAACGTAAAAAATCTACTGAAGAAAGGAAATGACAATTATACAACAACACCATTCTGTAACTGCGTAACTGCACAAGTAATCTTGCGGTAATGGTGGAATTGATCATGAAACATTTTTGTTGTCAATAACATGTAACAATTTTATCAACAATGAGGCAACTTTATACTTTAGTTCAACTTGTAAATCAAAGAGAAAGTCGATATAAAATCTAAGGTATTTAGGCATTCGATTCTATATCATTTAAGCATTTGAGATGTAGAGTTTTACTTGGAACACACGAAAGACTTAATAGCACAAGCATTTACATTCTCAAGTTTTGAGAAGCAGAAGCAAGAAAAGGGTGAGAATTCTTTTTATACGTGTTGCCATGCACGCGAAACTCCTTTTGACGTCATTGTCAATGACCTGAAGAAGATGAGACGTTTTTATATATAATAATGACAGCTCAAGCGGAAAACGGAGACATGATTCTAATTTGTATTAGGTCTAATGTTTATGAAGCGGAAACAAAAAATAGAGGAAAAGACAACCTTTCTTTTTACTTACTTTAATATCATGTCACTATATAAAAGTAAGCTTTTCTATCTGAATTGCAAATACGTATCAATCTAAGTCCAAAACAGTATTTTTAATATGGATATTTGTACAAAAATGAGTCGTACTTCATTGAAAATATTTAGGATTACGATCAAACATTTATAAAAAATAAATAAATAAATAATCATCTGACTCTGCATTCATCATTACTTAAAGTAAATGCCATTCAGATATAGTTGTCAGTGTTCATCCGTGTCATAAATTAACTATTGCATATCATCGTTTTTTTATTACATGGAATATTCAAAAAGATATCTGCACAGTACAGGCCTCTCAGAGTACTGGAAGCTGCTACAGCGCTCTAGTCATGCATAAAACGAATGATAATCACGACGTGACAAACCTTGTATCCTTCTCATTCATTGACATTTCCTTCGACTCGTTTTTGAAAGGCTCTGTTAGGACATCTTCAGCTCTCGCCCAGTGTTGACCAGTCGTCCAACCTCGAGCGAGAATGCACAGAGTTCAAAGTTCCTGCTTAGAGGCCAACGGTCTTTGACCAACCGGTGATCAATCTTGCTGAAGGAAAATCCCTGCTGAGTATTTTATAATGTCAGGCTGTCATATTCCAGTAGATTAGAAGACAAGACAATTAAATTTATGATATTCATAAAACCCGCAACCCCGTGCCACATGCTCTTTAGTCAGCCAGAAGTCATAATACCGCAAATATCATGATTGTGACGAAACAGAAATGTTCATTCACACCAAACATATTAGAATAGAATACATGCGTAGTTGCATGTTAAAATTTGCTTATAGTAAACAGCTTTAAAAAAAATGAAACCATTAGGATTATAGACGTCCAATGCAATTAATTATTTTGCAAAGAATTTACGTAAGCTGTTATATAACTCTATACATTGTTGCTGGTTAGTTTATGCTAATATCTTGTTTATCTGTTTTCCTTGTTTGGTTTGTTTCTTTGCTTTTGTTATTATATGTAATGGCTATCTCTACATCGATAAGTGTACAGAAGACAATGCATCTTCATAACGCGTCTAAAAGTTACAATTCTGACGAAGGAAAAGAATGAACATTGAATTAAAATAATCTTTTTGATATATTTTTTCTTTCTTTCAAATCATAAAATAAAAACAACCAGAACGGTCAAAGTTTACCTTTCACGACTTCTTTTATACGCACAACTTTTTACTAATCGTGAACGGTAAATTTATCAGACGAAAGTATTGTGATTTTTGCACCTTCTTTAACATGGAATTTCCCTCAAATTTGAAACACAAAAACCCAGTCTCATGGTTTTAGTTTAATATATTTTATTCTGTCTGTCATGATTAATCAATCTAAGGGATATTTATTGACAAAATAGTCTCATGATTTTAGTTTAATATATTTTATTCTGTCTGTCATGATTAATCAATCTAAGGGATATTTATTGACAAAATAGTCTCATGATTTTAGTTGAATATATTTTATTCTGTCTGACATGATTAAATAATCTAAGGGATATTTATTGACAAAATAGTCTTACGATTTTAGTTTAATTTATTTTATTCTATCTGTCATGATTAATTAATCTAAATGATTTTTATTGACAAAATAATCCTATAAATATATTACTGATTTTTTCGGGAACAATTTGAATGCATTGTTTGATTTCTTATAACTAGTTGCCTTTGAAATATTTTCACTCAGATCATGTCCTAAGTCAAATTCGATTTAGGATGTCAGTTATACAGGTTTTCAACAATAAAATTATCAAGAAAAACGAAAAAGGGATAATAAAAAAATAACAAAAACCATATCACATTATCAATCCTCAAGAAATGATGTCAAACTAGCAAAATCAAAATATATTTAATATTTATTTCCAATATGCGATACATAATTATTGTCTATGTTCTTTTAATCCAAACATTTTCCATTCATTGTCGTTTTGAAAGCGTCGTTGCAGTAGAATTTATGAAGACATTTAATAGCCGATAATATACTCGCTGAATCTGCGCATGTTTACATTTTTCACTACAATGCCAGAGTTATCAGGTCTTCCAAAAGAATATATAAAGTTCTGAGAAAAAAAACGACCACGCCGGGGGCCTAGTGTTTAGAGCGTCCGCCCCAAATGCGGGAGGTCGCGAGTTCGAACCCCGGTAGAGTCATACAAAAGACTTATAAGATGGTATTAACATCTGCCTCTCTAGGCGCTCAGCATTAAGAGGTTAGTGTCAGGACTGGTCGGCCTGGTTCAGGATAATATGACTGGGTGGGACATTATACTACATGTCTGCAGCATGATGCCCCAGAGCTAGACATCAGTATAAACTGCCACACTGCTGACATCATAGCGATATGACTGAAAATTGTTAAAAGCTACGTTAAAAATCCCCCCCCACACACACACACACTGAACTGGTTTGATGAACAATTTGACTTTCTAAAATTGTGTTGAATGTCTCTCTTCCTATTTTTCTCTTGTCTTGTCTTGTCTTGTGCTTGTGCTCTCTTTTGTTCTTGGTTTGTTGATTTATACGTGTCTTTTGTGAAATAATAATTACTACAACAGTACTGATGATATAAATGATATGAAACAAAGTTACGTACCCCCAACATATGTAACTAGAAGACTATGCTTTTACGAACTATGTAAATACAAGTGATAGGTTGAGAAAACAAGTTGTGAAGACTGTTACAAACAAAGAATGTAACAAATTTGATATCCAAATGCACAGCCTTATACGAGCGCAATTGATTTGTCATGATGTCTCCTACTGTATTCGCGTGTGACGCAATGGTTATGTCTAGCAATGCGTAAAAATGAGCGTTCTTAGCGTTAGAGCAGGAAACACGATTGCATCGCATTAAAGTTTTTTCGATTGTTTATATTTGTTGTATTTCATTTTTGTATGCCTACCTATTTGACTGTTTGGAAACAAATTGCATTGTTTAGCTTTACCAAAGGACAGAAAACGAAATCAATTAATTGATTGGAGATCTTCGACTTTTATCCATCGCTTGACTCAGTTCAATTTTTATGTCATACTTCCGGTTGACAAAATTTGGCAAAGCATACACTATTTATTCACATAGTTACTATCATCAGAGGTCTTAAAACGAACGGTGCAGCGCTTTAAAATTAACCAAGTATATCAAATGGACCAGTGTTATTATGAATCATATCGACGCATTTTTAGACAAGTTGGAAACAAACAGAAACCCCAGAACATATTGGAAACGTATGTCAACGCTCATCAGATGCTCTAATATTTCTTTTGGATTTCCTCTCTGGGATATTCAACATCAAAATGATCTTCTCAAAACTACGTTTACATCGATGTCAAACCTGATACAGTTTATGATGATAAGAAAAGGGATCTCTACTCAATAATGAGTTTATATCCATGTCAAATAGTAATGGTGTAACACTACCACTGATTCTCTTCCAGAAATAACATGTGATGAAGACTTACAATGAGCTTTACTTTTTATCGTTTCTAATTAAGAGATAATTTCCGAATTGTTGAAAACATGTGTTTCCTCCCAAACTGTCGTGATAAAGGTTTGAAAATATATGTTCTTTTAAAGAAACAAAATATATTTTACATGTTCCAGAATGGCCTTCGTCTCGACCACTCGGCCTTCAGTCGTTAGAAATATATCAGTACTTAAAGACTCAAAAAATACATGCACAATAGTTATATAACTCGACATTTTATTAATATTTAGAGAGCCGCAGTATCTCTTCTGGTACAGCATCGGACTCAATAGGTCACGGTTTTGATACACGTCCGAACAAGCCCAGTAGGCCTTTTCGATTTGCCCTTGAAAAAGAAGGCACTAAACTCACAATTCATTCGTATAATTCATTAAGTGAAAGGATGTTTTACGTTGTTTTAAATTTTGTACTTTCTAACTGAAATTTATTTTTGCAATAAGATTAATTTAAACTGGCATATTTCCGTAAGCTAAAAGCTACCACTCGTTATAACTCTTGATAATGCGACATTTTCATCTTGCAAATGGCGGTCTTCCGCATAAAGATCATGTCGCGGATTCACCTGCACCTTAAAACAGCTTCATGGAAAATTCCTCTATAAACACTATCCTTTTGCCAAATATGATTTATGACCAATTTATATCTCCCGCGTGTGTTCATGAGTGCTTATCGTCGATTAACTATCAAAATATATTCGTACCTCACACGTTTCAAAGCTAAGGTTAAATGGGGTCGCAGACTTTCCATGCACCGCACCGACCTTTAATGTGGATAGGTGAAGCCACCAGACGCCCATAAATCCCTAACTTTGATTTACAAGTAGGTTCTCAAAACAAACAGTAGGATTCCTACATAGAGGGAAACTCGTTATTCATCCTTTCTGGAATAGAGAGGAATGATACAAAATTTGCACCAACACCTGCTTGACAATCATAGGCGAGCAAACGAATTTCTCGAATTGACTAATTTCATTGTAAAACTAAGCTAAGCTGTTCTTCAATTCTCAGATAACAGTATAATAACTGGAAACATGTGACTAATACCATGTTATTATTTTGGATTTTCGTGTATTCTAAATTTCCTTGAGAATGTTCGTCCAACCTGTTTTTTGTCCTGAATATTCACATCACGATATGTATGTATATATGTATGTATGTATGTATGTATGTATGTATGTATGTATGTATGTATGTATGTATGTATGTATGCATGCATGCATGCATGCATGCATGCATGTATGTATGTATGTATGTATGTATGTATGTATGTATGTATGTATGTATGTATGTACGTATGTATGTATGTATGTATGTATGTATGTATGTATGTATGTATGTACGTACGACACAGATAAAGAATAAAGGATGCAACTGTGCTCAAAAGCTATAAGCTTCAACGTTGATAAACGGTGATAAAATATGGAGCTGCATTATTTAATCTCCCGTCATTTTTCATATATTGTTTTACATATCGCTTAATCCAAAAGCCATGATGAATTTGCTTGGAGAAACCGATCACCGCTCAGAGAATTTATTAACACATGTAAACTAAATTCGCACCTTCTTAGGGCATACAATTTTGTGATAAGAATTGAGGACGAAATTTACAGGGTGTTAAGATGAAACAGTGGTATCATTTAAATATGCTACATATTCCAAGTCTCTTTAATGACCTAATGTATGCAAGATTTCGTACAGAAATAAAAAAGGCGAGAAGGACCATTTCAGTTATGAGTGAGTTGCTTATGTGTAACATAAAATACTTTAGATCGCATTTGTACCCTTGACAATTAGTAGATAGCTTCCTGGAAAAGGCGATAAAATTGACATGTTATTAGAAATCGAAACTATTTTATCTATGAATGCTTCTTACTCAACAAGGCAATGAGGGTTAGAGTAATCATTATTTTATTTTCTCAAAATCATCTACGTTTTTGTCACCAAATCATGGACGAGAGATAACGCTGGTTTCGTCTGACCCCTGGTATACACAGATTCAGACACGAGTCGTTCGTAAGCGCGTCATATTTCATTGACCTTTATGTTTAAAATGACCTTGGAATACATTTAGCAGTATTCGACTTTCTCTATCGTAATATACCTGCCTATAAGTCGATTCCATCTGTAAACTGATCAGACCCAGATCTGCCATCGGTCGCACGATGCATTTTCAGATCCGGGTCTATGCAATTTGTTACGAGTAATCATAAAGCCAAACAACAAGGTATATGTTATTTGCATTTGGACTCAGCTTATATGCGAGTATGTCTGGTGCATCTCTATAAAAATCAAATACTTGTTTATATCTTAAGACTTGTCTTTCATAAATATCCTTCTAATGTGTCCACTAACATGCCGTCTTAATCACTAAATAAAATGCATGCTTAGTCAATGAATAACATACAGTCTTGATCACCGAATAATATACATTCTTAGTCACTGAATAACATACAGTCTTAATCACCGAATAACATACATTCTTAATCACCGAATAGCATGGATTCTTAATCACTGAATAATATATAGCCTTAGTCACTGAATAATGTTCAGAGGCGTAGCTGGGGGTGGGGCAGGGGGGCACATGTGTCCCCGGGCGCCAAGGTAGAGGGGCGCCAAAATGAGGCTTACAACGTTACATTATAATAAGTAAACAGGGGTAATATTCAAAAATGTGATTAAACGGGGAGGGGGCTGGGGCGCCAATTTTATAGTTCGTCCCCGGGCGCAAAATATCATAGCTACGCCTCTGATAATGTTCATCTTCGTTCATTAAAGTGTACAATACTGTGCAAAAGGTTGCTTCGTCTCGACAACTCTAACGCATGGTACAAATAAGCCCAAAATAAATGGATGCAAGATGGCGCAGAAATTAAATAATTAAAATATTACACTCTCAGTACAGATATCACTTTATGGTTTATACTTTTATCTCGCCGCATAATATGTATATGAAATGTACTACTTTAATGCACGGGGTTATAAACTTGGGGGGGGGGCAGACAGATGCCCCCCCCCCATTCCCAAAAAAAATATAAAAAATATTTTATGTTTGTGTGTTTCCCCCTTAGATATGTTGTATGTTTTATTTAAAAAGAATTTTTATATCAAAAATTTAGTTTGAAATTTTTGATGAGGTATTTATTTTTCCCTAGTGTTATTTATAGGGTTGTTTGTCCGAGCCTGGTTTTATTCACCTTGCTCGGAGTCCCTTCCCTAGAATAATTTTTGTGACCTTTGCTAGGGGTCTCCTATGTCTCCGTGTGTATGTGTATGAGTGCTATATTTTGTGTATGCTATATTGTCTGCATGTTTGAGACAGCAAGTTTATATCAAATTTCTTTCCCAGTTGTCTTATTTCGGTCTTCTGGATTAAGAATCCAATATAATATATTTTAAGTTATATTTCATAATTTTATTTGCAATTTAGAATTTTGGCGATCGGAACGGTGCGGTATGTGCTAAAAATAGAAATAGGTAGGCTGTGCTCGATTCAAGATCCACACTTATTTTATTTCATTGTATTTCTCCTTTTTTTAAAATTTACATATTTGTCCAAAAATTCCAAAATTGTTTATTTCTCTATAAGGAGTAGACCGATCAAACATACAGTACGGGAGCTGTATGTTTAGAGAAAATATCAGTGGGGTGTATCTTATGTAAGCTATGCGTGTTTTTGTGATCATGATCATGTTATGTTTGTTTATATCCTATCTGGGGATGTTTTCCAAGACTCTTTCAGAGGCCTGTCCACTTCGCGTAGCGCCATGTCACATAGCCCCATGACGTCATAGTCATGTACTTCCCTCATATAGGAACTCTGTCCTTTCCCTTCTACCCTTCTAATATAAACAAGGAAGGAGAGTAACACAATTATCTGTCTTAAATTAGGTACTTCAAAAAAATTTAAAAGTGAAAAATGTTGGTAATTCGGAGTTTATGTTTAAGATTTAATATGGAGTTTAAAGGTTCCTAAGGTTTGGCGGGGTGCATGTCTGGATCGTAGGATGAGTTGGAAGCTCTGACATGCGCTCTGGCAGTATCTCACCCCTAGTGGGTGGCCAATCAAAGCTCTCCCTCCCACCCCCTTCCCCTTGATGTTATCCCTCCCGCAGGAACATAAAGAGTTTATATGAGGGCCAATATAATTGGGTTTGTAATTAAATTATCTTAAATTTAATAGACTTTAGAGGGTTTAGGCAGTTTAAAATTTTCTTGGAATTATATCTAATTTTATTTTACTCATTTCATATTTTTATCTTCCTATTGCTATAAACTGCCCGCATGCCCTCATAGTGTCAACTATATATTCTGTTATTTTGTATAGTGTTCTCTTTGTAAATTTCCCGTCTAGGTACAGTATATTTTCCTTTTTGTATTTCTCTCCCTTGCTTATTGCATTTATGACTCTTATTCTACAAGTTTTCCTATTTTCACACTGTATTATAGTATGATATTTAGTAAAAGGGGTCTTTTTGCACAGTGGACACTTTGGCGATACTCTGATCATATGACGTCTCACTGCCACCTCTCCTGTCAACCATGCATTACGCATGTATTTGAAGCAGAGACTCTGGATTTTGAAGGACCCTAGTTTGGCCTAGTGCCTCCACGCTCCCTCCAAGTTGACATGTACATTTTCTTGTTCGTTTTTACATCTGATTTTTTTTGTTATTTCTTCCCTTATCCAATTATATGTCAATGTCTCATTCGACTCCCATAGTTGTTTCTCATCCCTATATTTTAGTAGTTAATCTTTTATATTCTTAAATTTTCTTGGGACTTCAAATTTTTTGACCAATTTATTATTTTGATATATATCTAGTATATTCCTTATCGTAAAACCAAACCAATATATGTATATACCTTCCCACGGTGATTTCGGTTCTGACTGTAGCTTTTTGAATCTGTTTAAAATATTTGTGCATTTGAGTATAATTGGGCTTGGCAATTCCACCCCCCTCTTTCCTTTGCTCTGTATAGTGTTTCTTTGTTAATGTAGTGCATTTTATAGTCCCATATTTATTATATTATTGTCTATTTTGTGTAGTATATTATTTCCAATGTTTGTTGATTTTAAGATATAATTTAGATTTGCATACATATATGTTTTGGCCACTTGGGCTCGTTCCATGAGACATAGTGGTGTGAGTGCCCAGATATTCACATTTTTTTTCTATTTTCTCGTTCATTTGTTTACAGTTTTCTTTCTCTTCTTCTCTTCCAAAATAGATACCTAATGCTTTTACTCTTTCCTTATTTAGGTGAGGGGTAATCCTAGGTGATTTCCCCGCCAGTTTTCTATTTTTAAAATTTCTGTTATTGTTATTGTTCTAGGGTTTAACGCCATTTTTCAGCACAAGATAGGCTATACATGGCGGCCAGTATAACTGGTGAAGGAAGAACCCTGGAAAACCCAGGGAAGAACCACCGACCCACGAGAAGCTACTGGCAGGCTTTCCCACGTACCCACGCTAGCCGAGCCTTGGACTCGAACCCACGCAGACAGAGGTGAGATGGCAGTGATCCGGAACGGTGAGCGCTTTAGACCACTCGGCCACTCAGGGCCCCTTAAAATTTCTGTCTTTTCATGTGTAATTTTAGATTCTGATGCCTTTCCGAATTTTTCGAATTCCTTTTCCAGGTGTTTGAAGGAATTTGGATCTCTTATAAAGTTCGTACAATCGTCGGCATGTTGTAGCATTTTTACCTCCTCGTTTATATTTGGAACTTTAATGCCATCAATCTCTTTATTTAGTCTTAATCTTATACTTAGAGTTTCAATTGCTATTACGTATAATAGCATAGATAGCGGGCATCCTTGCCTCACTGATTTTTGGATATCAATTTTCCCTGTGTTTGCTCCATTTACCTGTACTCTTGAAGCTATTTTGTTGTACAAGATTTTAGTCCACTTTTGGAAATTATTTCCAAAGCCGAATTTTTTAAATACTTTCTGTATATAGTTGTGTTCTAATCTGTCAAAGGCTTTATCTTGGTCAAAAAGTACCATAGCACCTTTTAGACCGCATTCATTTATATAGTCTATTATTGTTCTGATGCTTAGGATGTTATTGTGAATGTCCCTCCCTTTTGCCCCACATGTCTGATTGATATTTTTTTTATTTTTTTCCATTCCGTTCTTCAGTCTTTCAGCTAATACTTTGCTTAAAATTTTATAGTCTGTATTTAGGAGGGAGATGGGCCTCCAATTTTTAAATCCTCTCTATCTCCTTTTCCCTTATATATTAGCGTTATTATACCTTCTCTCATACTTTTTGTCATATTATTGTTTCTTAATAGTATGTTATTGAATAACCATTCTAGTATGGGCGACAAATCACCGAGAAATTTTATGTAGAACTCCGCGGTGAGTCCATCTCCTCCTGGGAATTTTCCTTTTGTTAGTTTCCCAATGCTATCTATTATTTCTTCTGTCGAGATGAAATCATCACACAAGTCTTTATGTTCTGATGATATCATCTCGCATTCAATTCCCTGTAGATATTCTTCTTTTTTAGTATCCTCTATGTTTTGCGACTTGTTCAGGTTGCTGTAGCATTCCTTTATATCATTTAGAATTTCATTTTTACATGATATCGTCTCCTTTGTATTCAACTTTAGGCTATTCATGCATCCCCCACCCCCCTCCTTATTTCTTCTCTCTTGTATAGACCTTATGCTTTTTTGTATAGTCCAGTAAGTTTCCCTGCCCTAAATTCCCTACCTCTATTTTCTTCTTCTATTAATTCATTAATCTACTTCTTAACTTATTATCTAATTCTGCTGTGTTTTCTTTTTGTAATTGTGATTGTATTGCCTCTTTTTCCATTTTTTGTTTTTCCCTCCTTCTTTTGGAGTAGTATATTGCTTTCTTTTTAATATTTAGTTTTAAATTATCCCATTCCTTGATTATATCTGTATTCCCTTTATCTACAAATTTCTTCAGTTCTGTCTTTATTTCTCTCACAAAATCTTGATCTTCTAAAATCTTATTATTGAGTTTCCAATTCACTTTGCCCCATTTGCTGTTACTTTTAATATTAAAGTCTATATATATTAGTTTGTGATCTGATAATTTAAAGTCCATAATCCCTGTATCTTTACATATATTTTTGTCAAACTTTGTACAGTAAAACTTATCCAGCCTGCTACCTTTATTTATTTTGAATTCGTACGTATACTCTCTCCTTGGCATGTTTAAGAATCGATACACATCGACCATTTTTTTTTTTTTTAGGAAGTTTTCCATCTCTGGCTTAAATCGTACATCATTTGTTGTCAGTTCTCCTGTTCGGTCAATATTATCACCCACCCAGTTAATGTCTCTCCCTAATATCAGATTTTCAATTGAGAATTTTTCTATAAATTTTGACAGTTTTTCTAAAAAATGTTGTATTTGATACTTGTTTGCCGGCATATGTATGTACTTCTCTATCACAACATGTATCTTTCTCCCTTTGAAGTTTTCACCCTCCCCTTTCCTTTCCCAATTTGAGCCTTTTCTCCTTTATATTAGTGTCGCTACTCCTCCCCTAGTATCCTTCCCTTTAAAATCATTTAATATTAAAATCCCATTTAATTTCTCCTCAATTAAAGCAATTAGATCCCTTGTAAAACCATTGTGAGTTTCCTGTATAAAAAGTACATCATAATCCAAGTCATTTCTCACTTTTAGTATTTTATCCTTGTTAATTACATTAGCATTTAGTGACAATAAACGGAAGTTTTTTCCCTCCATTTTTGTTTTCCTTCCAGGGTGCCGCACTAGTGGTTGTATTAAATTTTGTTTATTTTCTTGTATTATTTGTTTATGTTTAATGGTTAGATTAGAATATTATTGCATTTGTTCAATTTTTGGGGGCACTGGCCCCCCACCCCCCACCCCGATACACTGTTTATTGGAGTAGTTTCTCCTGTTGTGTCTTCATTCCTGTTTGTGCTGTTTGTCATGTTAGCTGTGTTTTCCGTATCCTTTTCGTCACTGTCGTACTCCATTCCCGTTTCAAAGTCTTCGTCGCCTATAAAGGAACCAAAAGCATACCATTTTATACCATCATTGCTTGTATTTCATCAAAACAAAACCAGTTTGCTCCTAGTGTCCTGCCTGTCTGCTCTGATTTTTTATTAATTAATCATCAGTTTAGTCTATTATTTATACGCGTGCAGAAAGTGACACATGTGTGTAACGTGACTACATGCTTCTTTCATGAATATGTCCGATTAAGGTTAGTATTTTTTGTACCATTAACACATTACCGAAACTTTATGATCGGAGACTGACGGACTTCCAGCAACATGCCAAACCAAATAACAATACAAATTATTCAATTTGGCACCTTCTGACTTGATGTCAGAAACCTCAGAAATGGCTGTAATGGAATAATATGTCTTCTTCCCGGGTCTATTATCCGTTTTAAGCCCCAAAAATAACTTGTCAAAAGAGATTTTATAGTCAAGGCGTAGCAAAACAGAGAGAAATCACGGCCGGGTTGCAATAAGGAACATAGATCAAGAATCTGTAAGGTCACTTATTGTTTCTTATAACATGTTTATGTTTTACTTAGGGTCAATTAAAAACATAGTTATTAAAAATAAATTGATTATATGTGATACAATGGATGAATAGCCCGCAAAAGAAGACCTTTTTTAGGAACAAAGTGGACCTAGGAGACGTAAAAACTAGGGTAAACGTTTAAATACGTTCTTCCCGACAACGTTCTCATAAACGCTTTATTGAGGATAAAACAAATGTATGAACATTAGACAAATATTAAAAACAACCAAAACTTGAAACACAACTCATTTTATTAGCTCTGAATATTGATATATCTCTTCAATTAAATTAAACTTTTTAATGCCGTTGAAAAGTAGAAAGTGATATTAGTATTATGAATCAATTTAACCAAGTGAATTCACGAAAATCACTCTCCAAAGCCGTTACCAAATAAAAATGGCATTTCCTTTCTTCGAACATACTAATAAATATAAATGCTAAATTAAAAACATAAATTTAAAAATTGCAGATCCATTTGGTCTTTGGAATATGCATATAACTTTTACATGCATTGTTCCTGCAGTATCTAATTAGATTCAAAATGAAGCTTGCTGAATTCTGCAGCATACTGCATAAATTATGCTATTGGCAAATGGGCTTGTTTCATACCGACAAATGTGCAAAGCACAACATAGAAATATAAACTTTATGCCATTCAGCCTTATTGTTGTTCTTATTGTTGTTGTTGTTGTTGTTGTTGTTGTTCTTCTTCTTCTTCTTCTTCTTCTTCTTCTTCTTCTTCTTCTTATTATTATTATTATTATTTATTATTATTATTATTATTATTATTATTATTATTATTATTATATATTTCTATGTGTTTTTCAAGACTATACATGAAATATAAACTACGCAAATTAATCTGCCACGGTATGATAAGATTTTTCTTCTATTTTCGATGAACCTTGATGAAAAATATTCACAGCAGAGTCTTATATTTTCTTCACATTGCATTTTGCATCAAAAGGGACTTTGATGAAAAGGAGGACATACAATTCATTCTTCTTATCTAAAATGACTGAAACATTTACAACTAGAAAACAGTTTTTATAGAAACGAAGGCTGTCAATATTTGTTTCTTTTCAAGAAGATAAAATTGGCACTAGGTTTTGTCTGGAATACGATGCGAAAATCTGATGTCATCTGTGTTACAGCATTTCTAAATATCCAGCCAAATCAACTGCTTAATGTCCAAGAAAACAATCGAAGCTGCATGTCCGTGTCTTCGTCATACATTTTACACCTTTAGAATGTTTAATTAATTTGTTTAATATTCCCTACACCTCATATTCCTATCATCTTGAAATTCAATGGTTGCAGGGGGTCGATATCGGATTCTGCCAGCCCAAGTGAGTTTTCTCGAGTTGTGTAATGGGAAAGTACCGTAGCTTCCATTTTCTCGGCATGATGTAGGCAATTCCGTGTTGAAAGGGCCATTGAAACTAACAAACCAACAAACCAATCAACTTTTTTCGTTTTCACAGGAAAGATCCGTATGCGAATAAGATAATGCAAATATTTTCGTATGTTTATTTAGGTAATCAATTTGCTTTTAGTTTTGTGCAAATAAGGAAGGTGAAAGGAGTCAAGCTATTTCCGGATTTTTCCGTATTAATTCTTGCTTTTTCAGCCAGCTTTAATTAATTTCTTTAATGCATTTGATTCAGTGACGGAGACAAAACAAACATCAGACGACTTAATTTTGCCAATGTTTACCCGGTGATCTAATGGCAAATTGTATAGCGGCATACTCAGATAGTCTCATAATTATGTATGCGGTTATTACAAAAAAAAATCTCCGCCAAATCTTGTTTCCTGCTTCTCGCAGTTAATAGGATGATGGCCGAATTAAACTGAACAACAATACGAAATTCAGAAATCGGTATGCAATCACAGCATGAGTATTGACTTCGTAAATACTATCATCTATTTTCGTGAAATAACACATACCAAAAAAGTCGTATGATAAATGCAATGCGCATAGCAGGATTTAAGAAAGACAAGAATGAACTGAAACCAAAATAATGATTGATTTAAAATGTCTTAGCGGTTTCCCTTTCACACACGAACATATGTTTTCATTAAAACTTCTTGGTAGAGTAATAATTTGTTAATATCACGTGAACAAACTGGTCTACTGTTTTTGCAACGGTTTTATTCAGATTTCTAACTTTGTTTAATAATCGAAGCTGTAAATGTTGTTTTTATTCAGCACTTTAAATATTCTTTCCATATTAGATTATTACACAAAACGTCATTCACGTCACATGATTGGCATGGGTCATTTTTAATAGTGGTCTTTATTCTTCCTTACAAGTGATTCTGTCAAGTTTTTGTGACTTATGAAACATGAATGAACAAAATGGAAGAATAGAAGAAAGTTTTTAAAGGGAGATTGCCACCATCCGACTCCCCCTCCCCCCCCCCCCCCGCCCGACACATACAAACACAAACATATAGTAGCACTCTTTCTAAACTGAACACTTACCATATTGGTATTTATAGTTTGCTTGCCAAATCTTATCAGATACAATTTCACTAGTTCAGTTTCCTGTCGGATGCAATTGCACTGGTTCATTACAGTTGAGAGGGTAGAAGATGGGTACATCCAGAAATATCACTTTACACTCTTTTTTGGCGGATATTTATAACTTGTCACTCAGGATCTTTGTAACTGGATTTCGTTCACAGGAATCAGGAGTGACCGAGTCCTTCTATGAGATTTAACTGCTGTATCGCCACAAGAGTGTGCAACAATGCCAGCATGTACAGTCATATGCTATTATTTTTGTGGTATGTGTAAGTTCGAGAGGGTATGTGGGTTGGGGTTGGTGCGTGCAAACATGACAATAGCGACTCGTCACAAATTCAATTAGGGATCAATTTATCAACCGTACTGAATTGAAATATTTGTTCAAGTAAATATTAAGTAGCCCATTATTATTATTATTATTATTATTATTATTATCGCTTGTTCAATATCCCAGTACAGCTTTCGCAAGATGTATATCCTTTTAGTACCTCTACGCATAACTTACTGTAACATACTATCTTTAGGACAGAAATGCCAACCACGAAACAAAAGAAAATGAAATTTCGGCCTCCTTCTTGCATGCCCCTTTCTCCCATACACACTCCCGGCATTTCAGGGACTGCAACGGTGATAGTTACACCACTGTTCAGCACATATTGTAGATTACGTTGAATTTCTAATGCGTGGTTTCAGTCCTTTGTCTCCAGTCTGGAATTAAGTCAAAACATTTTAGTTTTCTTTGCAATATATACAATTTTTAATTCTTTTTCTTGTAGACCTATGTTGGTTAGACGTGTAATTTACCCAATTTAGACGGTTTTTACAATTATGTTTTCATTCCTTCTTAACTTAGGTAGCGCTGTTTTGTAGATTCCCTTTGTCATTCAAACGTGTAGTAGTCCAGAGCTTTCCTCGGTTTTAGTGCTTAGTGTTTTTTGTTTCTTTTTCCCCCTCCTGGATATTTATTAAGGTTCAATCTATCTATCTATCTAGCTATATATATATAAGTTTATAAGGTAGTGTTATGCGGATTGTCAGGAATTGGTTGATTTCGGTTGTGTTTATGTTTAGCTTTATCACGCTAATTTGTATTTTCAAACAAGCTCTTTTAGAATTTCAGACAAAGTACGAAGCGATTCATATCACTGACACCGCATGTTTTGCATTTTGATATTTTCCGTTTGGAGAATGCATCTTAGTTACTATCACAGCCAGTAGCGGCCATAGTGAGGTGCGACATGTGAGATCGCACTGAGCCTGCAAGCTGGGAAGAAGGGGGTGGGGTGGGGGTGGGGGAGGGCGATACTTTTTTAGTTTGTTTTAAACAGATTCTAATTAAAGCATATTGTATAAAAATAAATTTAATGTAATAAAACTGATTTTTTTAAATGAATATTTAACAGGATTTCTTCAATGATATACAAATAAGATTTTGGGGGCCCATTGTCCTCATTTCGCTCCGGGCCTGTACAGCCCTAAAACCGACACTGAACACAGCTACCCGTACTGTTCCTGCTGATGCTGCTTGTGAAACTATTGCTTATGATTAAACACCAACACACTAATGCTACTACAACTACTACTACTACTACTACTACTACAAATGACGCGGAGGGTGATCATGGTGATGATGATGAAAACTGCGTGTGATTCGACTACCGTACTTTTGTTTACCATCACCTTTCTACTTCTTTGTCAGTAAAACAGCCGAAAGGTATGTTATCCTGTTATAGTTCGACCTGAATATCTGTCTATATCTATATATATGTATGATCAATTAGCTTTTTACCTACGTTAACCTATTTTACATTTAAATTTTTCTAGTTAAGTCAAGTTAAATGTGGAAAAAAACAAATAACACGCACGTGCACTCTACCAATTCACGATATTTCCTTCGACAATTTCGACATGGTTACGGTCATTTCCTTGAAATGCACGTCTTTTGCCGTTATGCCTTGATTTTAATCCCGAAAATTTGAAAGGAAAAGTTTAGAATATCATTATTATTGAAGAAGACTGGAGTCAACTGCAAAAAGAATGTAATCGTTCCTTCGGTACCGCTTCGCAGCAGGATGTCTCAGTATTGCATTTCCTACAATTCATCAAAATTATATCTTTACTGTCAACTACCTGAAAGTTTCCAGGGAGCAAATGATAGCATTCTTTTCAACTGAATAAATTTCAGCTCCCAACGATGTTATTACAAAAGTTTTATACCGATCTCCAGCAAAGACATGATGCCAAAGAAAGGGGCTATTTGCGTTTAGAAAGTTTGCACACACTCTCCTATTTCCGTTGCATTCAGATAGGACTTGTTACATGGCATTCACACAGACGACTCCATTCCCATCAATACCATCAAACGCTGGTTGTTACATCGCTGATCACCAATAATTACCGGCTTTCCTACTGCGCCAATTTTAGACGGTCTAATCATCAGATGTCTGAGATACGATTGTCTTAAAATAGAAAGTTATATTTTATTTGCAAAATGTGAATCATCTTTGCACCTTTGAACAGTTCAAAAGCAGACATACTCCAAGGCCTGTATTTTCCTACTCATTTCTGAAATTCAGTATTAAAACAATGTTAACTGAGTATCAGTACTGGTACAAGATCAATGGATATTAAAGAGAGGTTGTTATTATCTTTTGGACAGGGTGAGCACCACTTAATTTAAAAATTAGATGATTTTAATTTATGTGATGCAACTTGTATACCGGTTTTGAGTGAGCCACCAAGGTGAACGCAAATAGATATAACAACATTCTGTACATTACAAATAACATGGTTTTGAAAGTGTTGGTAAAAAGCAATTTGATATATCAGTACTGTTGGTACATGAACTTGTGATTCACCAAATCGCGTATGAATACGATATAAGTATGCTTTCGCTGTTGTTTCTGTACTCACTAGCAATGAATGTCCAAAGAAAGGGGCTATTTGTGTTTAAATGAATAAAACCTGTTCATCAAAGCTCATCAAATTCCAGTATTTCTCTCTCTCTCTCGTCATCAGGAAACAAATACGTGGAAATCTAAACTGCGAAATACATGAAAACCGTTTTCTTTAACTTATACCAAGAACCCTGTAACAATCTGTATTATTAATGTTGTTATAAGGGTCGGTGTAAACTTCACTCGCTTTTCTTCTACAGTACTACACGATACAAATAATACAAAGTTGCAAAAATCTTGCGGAGACTATATGATCGTACTGTAAATTCCTTGGCACACAGATACCGCTATATGTCTGATACTTTTTATTACCTACATCAAGGTTCTCATTGGACCTATGATAGCGAAACATACATAACAATTTACCAATAATGTGAATTAGATGGAAAGGGGGGGGGGGGGGCTAGGAATCTTACGATCAGTTTAAATTTTAAGTCATGCATTATAGTCATTTCGATCAACTTAAAACCTTTTAATTACCCCATGTTTGTTGGTCATTTAATTGCTGGTAATTTCGCTGGGCCAAAATCATGGCGTGATCAAATGGCAGTGTTCTCACTTTTCAGGGCACTGGCCATGCACTATTTTGTAGAGGTGTGTGTGTGTGTGTGTGTGTGTGTGTGTGTGTGATTTGAATTGTTAACGTAGCTTTAACAATTTTTCAGTTATATCGCTACGATTTCTGCAGTGTGGCAGTTTATCGTGATGCCTAGCACTGGGGCATCATGTCGCAGACATGTAGCATGATGTCCCACCCAGTCACATTATTCTGACACCAGGCCGACCAGTCCTAACACTAACATCTTAATGCTGAGAGCCAAGCGAGGCAGCTGTTAGTACCATTTTTGAAAGTCTTTGGATCGAACCCACGACCTCCCGCATAGGAGGCGGACGCTCTAACCAATAGGCCACCGGAGCGGTCTTGTAGAGTTCTAATTTCTATGTAAAGCCAACATTCACTTTTAAATCCTAAGCGTCTCAATATGAACGAAAATAGAACATGATAATTAATAGCTTCCATGAAGACTGAATAGCAACAGAACTCCATTTTGTAGCGGAAACACTCGGAAGGGTTGTTCAGAGTTAATTGTCTATGCCAACCCACAGGTTCCTGAAGATGATTTTGTATGTGGCATATATAAAATACATGCACAGTATGTGCACTGTATTTTTTATATACCAGTTTGTTGTATAATATTTGTATCGACAGGAAAACCGTTAAGCCTCGTTTCCTTTTAATGAAAAATGTAGACATTCAGTGGTATATTAAACACCAACACACACACACACACACACACACACTCTCTCTCTCTCTCACACACACACATACATACACACGCATATATGTATGTATGTATGTATGTATGTATGTATGTATGTATGTATGTATATATATATATATATATATATATATATATATATATATATATATATATATATATATATATATATATATATATATATATATATATATATATATATATATATATATATATATATATATATATATATATATATATATATATATATATACATACATACATACATACATACATACATACATACATACATACATCGGTTATCGGTTATGTATCGGTTATGTGAAAAGTAATTGATGGTTTGGGGTTATAGTTTAAAGCGTTGAGGTATATATCGGTTATGTGAAAATTAATTGATGGTTTGGGGTTATAGTTTAAAATGTTGAGGTTAATATCGGTTATGTGAAAAGTAATTGATGGTTTGGGGTTATAGTTTAAAGTGTTGAGGTTAATATCGGTTATGTGAAAAATAATTGATGGTTTGGGGTTATAGTTTAAAGTGTTGAGGTTAATATCGGTTATGTGAAAAGTAATTGATGGTTTGGGGTTATAGTTTAAAGCGTTGAGGTATATATCGGTTATGTGAAAAGTAATTGATGGTTTGGGGTTATAGTTTAAAGTGTTGAGGTTAATATCGGCTATGTGAAAAGTAATTGATGGTTTGGAGTTATAGTTTAAAGCGTTGAGGTATATATCGGTTATGTGAAAAGTAATTGATGGTTTGGGGTTATAGTTTAAAGTGTTGAGGTTAATATCGGTTATGTGAAAAGTAATTGATGGTTTGGGGTTATATTTAGGTTAATATCGGTTATGTGAAAAGTAATTGATGGTTTGGGGTTGTATTTAGAATATATGGCCGAAATTCTTTTGTACTTAGATGTTTGTATTTTGCCGCTATCTGCCGCTACATTGTCTGCACCCATATTTATAGACCCATATTCACATCACATGACCTTAGTTAACCAATCAAAGCTTCTCCTTCTCAGGGCTAGCCATGGCTGTAACCACGTTCAAATTGCATTTGAAAATGCCTATGAAGACAAACTTAAGACAGAATTAAGTTGTCCTCTCAATGTCCACGGTGTGAGTTTTCGCTTTTAATCTTATTTGTACATTCATACCCATGATTACATAGAACTGAACTAAACGGACAAATGAATCTCGATGCAACTCGAGTAAGAATGTAATGTACTGATGAGTCCCTATCAAATGCATACTATTTTGCATATTAAAGCAAAAATAAAACGTTCCAGATAGACAAGAACTTGCAATAATGAACAGTAACATTAGTTCTAACTTATTTCTCAACAAACGTCTGACAGGAGAAATGTGATTTTTTGGCAGGGCACATTGATTTTATCACTGTCCTGCGTCTTGCTGTTTCGGTAGCAAAATTCTACCGGATGGATGAATTCACTAATATATGGACTACCATCGTATTTCTGGCTTTGATATTCCCAATTTCCGAAAGGTAAGATAATTAATTTCCTAAATTATTAATGAAAATTTTCAGCACGACACACACATGATCCATCTTGGAAATGAATAGGGCACAATAACTGCTAAAATGCGAACTTCTTTCCACTTAATGTTGATGTCCTGGGGCTTGTAGAGTTGATGCCATCAGACGAATTCCTTGACAAATTCATTGATTATCATGACCACAGCGTGACATTACGAGGACCAGAACAAGGTTCTACACTCATACGTAGTATAAAACACAGGCTCACATATCCATAAGAAAATGCAGATAACGATCTAAATAATGGTGGGTGGGTGGCACACGTTCAGGAATGGAAGAAGCAATTCGCACGTGGTAGATGTTTCAGTGACAGATAAAATGAGGTGATCACAAATGCCACAGTCTGTTAGCTCAAACATCATCTCACATTCCAACATTTAACGTCAAATAATATTGACACATTCATTTGGGAATGTTGGCATCAAACATAATATTGGTTTCAACAGACCACTGCTACAGCTTCTGTACTCTCAAGACCAGTAATAAAATAGCCAGTCATCATTCATTCATAAAATGGGCCAATGTCTAGAAATAAAAATCCATATCCATCATTTTATATATATATATATATATATATATATATATATATATATATATATATATATATATATATATATATATATATATATATATATATATATATATATATATATATATATATATATATATATATATATATATATATATATATATATATATATATATATATATATATATATATATATATTGAATGCCAGATCGCCTCGAGCTATCAGAATCAGATAATTTGGATGATGTCGAGACGCGTAGCATGGAGACATTATCCGGATTGATTTGTTTATGCTGAAAACAAGAAGATTGAATTACTATCATAATATTTTGTTATGTATCTATCAGTTTGTAAGCAATGAAATGTATACATAACTGGAAACAAAATAAATTTCTCAACATTTCAACCTTTATAATACGAATTTAATCTTGAATCATAAATCGTGTTACCGTTTGATCAGCTGATTTGTTCTACCCCCGAAAAATGGCTTTACTCTAGCCCAGAAATATTCCAGGATGTCCATGGTATCGGGATCTTCGTGTCAATCACCCAGTATAAAGCGAATAGTGATTTGAAGACAAACAGGTAAAATAGCAATTGATGTCACCAGAAAATGATGATATGGGGTAGAGAACAAAAAAAAAAAAAAAAGATTTCAGTCAGCAAGAGACAAATTAGTTTGAAAGGCAATAATAATTCGTTAGTTTTATATAAAATGTGCGACTCATACTATAATAATCATCTTATTTCAAGCACATCATTATAGTATCATGTTTTAATCTGCATATGAAATATTAAATATGTTGTTGACTTAATTTGCGCTACATACACATTACGCAAAATATTTCAAGTTCTAGTTGTACGAAGTAAACATGGTTTATATTAGCAAAAGTGATTGCTTGGACTTACACGTTCCTTGGTTTCTCAGATAATCCGTCTCTGCCTTTTCATGGTATTATCTTTTAGTCAAGCTACATTAACTTCCAAAGACAGAAATATTTGTCTTTTCAAATGATGATTTATTGTCTAGCGCCTATGAAATATCTGTAAGTTGATATCGGAAGAACTATTGTCGCATTCTGATTCCTTACTGTTGAAATGGATGTTGTGTATCAGGCAATACAGATCAACCGATAGTTCCAGGTGGATTTGAAAAATTGTTCGCTTAGAGTGCCGATTCGTTTTCACAATGCATCAAAGACAGTCTGCAAGTTATTAATGAACGCTGGTGTTACTGCTTCACTCAGCATGATACAAACGATACCGTCCTGAAGAAAAATTGAAAAGGTCAAAGAATCAATTGGAATTTTACCGTTTCAATTCACTTCCATTCGTCAATTCCTTTGATATCTTGAGTCTATCAATAGTAATTGTTTAAACTGTTCATTTCATTTTGAGATGGTAAAGCACATGTGTGAAATATTGGATTGCTCTTTAACATTTGAAATTTAAACATGTCTGCATTGGCTTTGAAGGTATAATCGGTTTGTAACAAATTTAAATTGACATGAGTCTATTCTTAATTGCGTCTTAATATCATTTTCGGAGTGGTCAACGATTTTCAACAACGGATTCAATAATAGATTGGCGGCCAATAGCTGCCGACGAATTACATACATTTTTACAAAGGAACATACATTTGTACATGAGGACAAAGTTTGTTTGCAAACTGAAATGTGCAAAAATTGTCCCTCTGCTAATATGGGTACATGTACAAATATTTGTGCAACAAATAGCCGTAGGCCGTTGTTAGTTATAGACCACACACTCAGGACCAGCCATAATTAATATCAGTTTTATCCCTTTAGAAATAACAAAACAGACAGAACTAAACAGCTCTCGGATAAGGAATGGTGTTTCTTTCAAGAAATATACTTATCTTCAAGCGCTACATATTGATTATATTTATCTCTACACACACACACAAACGCATACACACATACATGCATACTTACATACATACATACAAACAAACATACATACATACCTACATACATACATACATACATACATACATACATACATACATACACGCGCGTGTGCAACGGATATTTTCTCCAACTATTTAATTTTTCTTTAGCTCCTGTGCAAATGAAGCTTATTACGACTGAAAGCCAACATTAACACGCGATATAGGGGTTGGAGCTTATCAATGAAATGCGTCCAAACTTAACTCAGTATACCAGGATGACGCATAAGCAGTTTATATACTCCATCAAAATAGTACATCGTGTACTATTTTTTGTACTATGAACATCGTGTTCACAGAATGACTGAAGGTACATAAAATTCCACGATGCAATAATTTATTATTCAATAGATCTAACTTAGAACGATTTCAAATAGTTTGTGTTCAAGCTCTGTTACATACGTCTGTGATAAAACGATTGCCTCAAATTTACATCTTAAAATTACAAGTGTCAGATACTAATATATTTCAAAACCGACAATTATCTGGAAAGTACTGTTACGAATCTATGATGTTACTAAGTGACAGAAAAAAACGGGAACAAACAAGTTTTGTAAAATTCATTTACCTAAAATAATATGCGAAAAATAAAAATGACTTTCAGTATAGTGAATAAAATCTTAAATAGTCTCATAAGTCAAATTTTTTTTTAGTTTAGTTCCAGTGGTATTCCGAATGAAATTCAATCTATTGTGATGATGTGCCAATAGTCTTGATGTATCACAATGATATAAATGAATTTTCAGGCATTCCCAAAAAAACCCCCACATTTTAAATCCCAAACTCTGAGCACTTCGTAATTCCAATGGATAATTGAAATAAATAAATGAAATCATCTCAATGGAATTCAACACAACTATTTGACTCCACTAAAATTTATACGTATGTTAGGAATAATTAATTGTCAGTAAATCATTCTTTATATAAAAAAGCAAACCAGGACACAGTTTCAAAACCAGAATGAGGATGAAATATTAATTCTAAATCAATATAACCAGTCATCAAGGGCAGGCGCTTTGGCAGCTAGCCAACCAGGAATTAAGTCACCCATGTTTTTCAAGAAAACCCGTGACCTGAACTTAAATCGCGTCAACATGTTTTCCTCGACAATAGTGATGTCCACTATCTTAAAATTATGTAATTTCTTTATTAAAAATGACCTCATCTTGAAATACAAAAAAAATCATAAAGAAAATTTGTATTTAATATGTTGCTTACTAAATGATCATTACAATCCATAATGATGAAAATTAACACACATAATATAGATACACATACAATAGGTAAACGGAAATAATTTCCATTACACTATTCTTCACATCCTCAGCATACACAAAACCATTATGAAGAAATGGTTTTGTTAGCAGTCACGACACTATTAGGTTTTGTCAGTCTTGTTACTGGAAAAATTGTTCATTCTTGCCTGAAGAACTAGCAGAATCAATCTGTATTATTGTTGTATCCGGAAATTCATTTGGACTGGTATTTATTTCTTCAGATTATTTAATTCATGTGATTTGTCTCTGGAAAGACAGAGTAATCTTAAAAAATAAGGTTCTTCAACAGATACATTCACTAGAGTTTATAGTGAATTCATACCTGGAATTATATTACTGTGGTCCAACAAAAATCTGTTGGCACAACATAATGATATAAGCCACCACAGGCATATCAACACCTTCAGCCTTGGAGTTAATTTCGATTTGCATTAAAGTTTATTCAGAACTTTAAGTATTAGGAATTGTGTATGTAATTCTAGGAATATTTAGGTTTTAATTCGCAATACCGTATGTTCCTTGTTTACATTTCCAATTTTGTATTCTAGGGAGATAGATTATTTGTTAAATTTGACAAAGCTTGTTGTTTTTCACTCTTTGCTGTTACTTATTTTAAGAGTATTGACTCGTAACAGTCCTTACTGAGGTTATTTCTTGTAAATATTCAAAACATTCATTGCGTTACTCTGAACTGTTTTTTTCTTCTTTCTCGCCAACATTTCAAAATAAGTATATATCTTACAGTCTGCATATTAATTCTTACTAATCCTTTATATAATAATTCATCTGGAGCGGACTTAAATATGCGAAGAGTATATTTACAAATTACGAATTAACTTTTTTTAATATCATAGGCATTATAAAAAAACCAAAACATCATCCCCATAGTTAAGAATAAGAGATATTTTTCAGACAAATAGAGGAAGCAATCCAGTTACAGGCATTGTACCCAATTTCGAAAGATTTAATTCAAAATATGGATAGTCTTCAATGTTTGCAAAGACAGATTTTTTCTGGCATATATACCAGGAACATTTTCAAGAAAATCTGCATCCTAGATACTTGCAATATGATTCAATCTATAGGTCTGTAGGGCCACAGTACCACATTTTATAACTTCTGAGAAAGCCACTTGTGCAAGTCTATTGAGCATACTTTGCAACTGGTGGGCAGTGTCAACAAAGACAATTAATTGTTTTACAGCAGTAAAATTGGTTCTTACGTTTCTACCGAAACTCCCCGGTTTGCTTCAGATAAGAAGGGTTTCAGATCATTCAGACGTAAAGAAGAGAGTAAATGCGATAAAGCAAAACCCAGGCGTACGCCCACGCAACACTTAAACACATTGGTAATGAAATTATTGGATTTAACACATGCTTTAGCCTCATTACCAATTACATGAATAATTCTTAAACTGTTTCCACTAATATTTTCACCAACAAGCTTTTCGTGCAGTAAATTACTTTCTACCCTATTTAAAGCTTTTTCATAATCAATAAATACTGCATGCATATATATATATATATATATATATATATATATATATATATATATATATATATATATATATATATATATATATATATATATATATATATATATATATATATATATATATATATATATATATATATATATATATATATATATATATATATATATATATATATATATATATATATATATATATATATATATACACACACACACAAACATGTTATCTACTCAGAATAACCTACTCTAAAACAACCGGCTTGTTCTTCGTCAAATAATTCATTTTCATCCACCCAGTGATTTATCCTGCTATTTTAAATTGATAGAGATACTTTGCTTAATACAGGTACTAAATGAATGCCCCTGTAGCTGGAGAGTTCATTTGTATCACCTTTCTTCAGAACTGATATAATGACAGCTATTGTGAAATATTATGCTTAATATCCAATATCGAAAAGTTTATTAAGTAATTTTGTTAATATTTATGGAATTATGTTGCCCACACATAGAATACAATCGCTGGATAAAGCGTCTAAACCCCACAAACATCAAGCTTTGTCATGCTTCAATTTATTCAATGTTAGATGGACTTCCTCTTCAGTGATTATTCTAGAGTATCAAGAACTATTGGAATGTTCTCATTTTGCAGTAAAAAGACACCAAAACAGGAAAAATTAAACAAGGTTGAAAAATATTGATATAAAGTTGTAAATGTGATATTGCTTTACAAGGCGACATGTCTACCATTGGCGATCATTAACACGGTCATCTGACAGAGGTGGAATGTTTTCTTCATAGTGACTGATCTCCCTTATATCTTGATTAGCCCGACCATACATGTCTTTGTCTTCTGTATAATTAAATTACTGAAGTAGGTCAATATTGTTTTCATATTGGATAAAATCTGGTTCATTACAATTTTGATTGCATAGTCACCATATATCCTTTTACGTAAGCTATGTCATTTGCTACAATTGTAGGTACATTTGCCTGCCAGTTAACAGGACTTTTCAGGTGATATATGGATAAACCCGGATAGACAATGTTTGGCTTCAGCGTGCTTGCCTTAGATGATATAACTTACCAAACAATAATTATGTGATACTTGTTTCTCTAGATATATTGAACGATAATTCACAAACAAACATCCCACATGAATTTATTTTAGCTGGTTGTTGTTGTTCATTACGTCTTTAACGACATGTCTCAGCGCACGATAGGCTATATATGGCGGCCAGTGGTGGAGGAAGAACCCGGGAAATGTGACAAGAACCACCGACACACGGGAAACTAATGTTCAGCTTTCTCACATATCCACACTGGCCGAGCCCGGGACTCGAACCAAGCTAACTGAGGTGAGATGGCAGTGATCGCTAAAGGCTAGCGCTTTAGACCACTCGACCATTCATGACCCTTAGCTGCTTGTGATTTATTTCTTATGATATCAATGCTTTTATAACCGTTAATGTGGAACTGATCTATAGTTTCTGTCCACCTTTCAATAAATCCTAGTATATAATATTTTTCAACATAGTAAAGTCAGAAATATTTTCTCTAAAAAGTTTTCCCCTTAACTTGTCATATTTGTAGATAGTGTTCTTCCCTTGTTTCTTCACCATCGGGTAGAGGTTGGCACGAGCCATCTTATCTAGATACACCATGTTTTTTCTTTTTTAATGTTTTTCTAATTTCATGATGTTTTTTTTTTTTTGTAATAACATTATTATATGTTTTTTTTATCTTATAGGTGTTATCTAAATTTGTAAAGCGCTTAGAGCTTTTAAAGATTAGGCGCTATACGAAGTCCTCATTATTATTATTTATTATTATCTGACTCTGAATGGAAAATCCTCATCTTTACGCATTTTAATCTGTCTGATACCACTGTATATTCTTTGTTTGTAGTGGTCCTCTGCTGCATCAGGACTCGCGGTACTAATTCATTTCCCATTGTAAGCAAGCATCATAATATTACAAATTCAAAAACTCTAAATGTCTGATTGCTCATGATGAAAAATTTACTTCTAGAATAAACTATCAAAAGATTTTTTGACTAAAATTTTACTTTCATTGTCAATGAATCCTGGCCAACTAAACCATGTATACTATATTTTCACATACTCCATATCTTGAGTCGTTCACGGGTTCTCCTTGTCGTTCTACAGGTTCTCAACGCTTTCTTTTTGTCTTTATTTTTGTAACATTTGCCAGACAACTTGCCTAATTGGTTCAGGCGAGTGAATAAGTAACACGAAAGGTTTCTAATTTATTATGCAAAGGAATGTTAATTGATTATAGCTGTAAACTAGTCATGAGCATATAGTCGATAACTGAGGACAGTCTACAACTCAAAGTAACGGAAGATTTGTAAAGGTACATATTAGCAAAATGTCGGAATGCACAAATGTTTTTAATTTGAAATGTAGACATGTAGACGTGTTGAAATGTTTCTGAACTTGAAATGTAGACCTGTCAGGTACACATTTTAGCAACATGTGTACGCATGTTGCAACATTCAGCCGTGTACCGGTATTACCACAGTTAAGAATGTATGGTTTAATTTTCTTTAAAGGTGCAATATGTCAGCGGCTATCGTATTAATATGTTGTAGAAGAAGTGAATAAAATGTACAAAACATGTTTGTTTTTGTGACACATTTAAAGGTTGAATACGTCAATGCCATTAAATGTCAATTAGTAAAAGATGGCCTATTTTTCATATTTTTGCATTCATTGGAAATTCTGTTTTAATAGTTTCTATTTAACTAACACTCTGGATAATACATCGTAAGCCATTTACCTGCATGTTTGTATATCTGCTAGTCATATATATATATATATATATATATATATATATATATATATATATATATATATATATATATATATATATATATATATATATATATATATATATATATATATATATATATATATATATATATATATATATATATATATATATATATATATATATATATATATATCAGATATACAAACAGGCATAAATATACCGTATAGGAATCAAACTAAAGCTTTATTTTATGTAGAATGACCCAACTATAAACTGACAATCTAAATCGAGTTTTGGAATACTGAGCTGTCTGTATGGATTAGAGTACTGTCATTAAGTTCAATTTTAGATAAAATGGATTATTAATATGTTAAGGCCTACCATTCTCACGCACAATTAAAGTAATTACCAGAACTACTTAGAGGTAAAGGGAAAGTATTAACAAAACCACGAAGGAAATCATACAGTAATGAGGAAGATCAACGATAAACAAGAAAACAGTTTAATTTGAGCGAGAACTGATTTTGAATTTCAATGTGCAATTTACCTCATGTGGATTTTGGGCGGAAATGTAGGGCTCATCTGTTGTTTTCATATGACATTTCTGAAGAAGGGTTTACAGATTTCGATACGTTTGCATCTTTAATTCATAAATATTCAATTTCATTTCCGCCAATGACACCATCATTTCCTGTGTTGTCCAAAATGGACTTTATTGGGTAAGAATGGAAGGATGCTCCCCAGATGATATAATCATAATATTGTCAGACCGGATCTATTATCCATTATTATGGTCAAATTATGAAATGGGATATGCTTTTTATCAGCAATAAATACTGGAGTTTCTAATGAGATGTCCAATAGACAACGTAATAAGGGGGATGCGTCTATAATGCCCGTCTCTCTCTCTCTCCCTCTCTATATCTATCTCTCTCTCTCTCTCTCTCTCTCTCTCTCTCTCTCTCTCTCAATTGCTTTTAACTGGTGATATTAATTCGAATTTAGGTGTCTTATTTCTCATAAAATCTATCTATCTATCTACCAACCTACCTACCTACCTAACTTCCTACCTACCTACCTACCTAACTTCCTACCTACCTATCTATCTATCTATCTATCTATCTATCTATCTATATATATATATATATATATATATATATATATATATATATATATATATATATATATATATATATATATATATATATATATATATATATATATATATATATATATATATATATATATATATATATATATATATATATATATATAATCTATCTATCATCTATCTATCTATCTCTCTATCTATCTACCTACCTATCTATCTATATATCTATCCACCTATCTATTTATCAATCTACCTATATACCTACCTATTTATCTATCGAGCTATCGATCTATCTTGCCTTGAGTTTCTTTTTCATAGTTACATGAAGAACAAAATTTCTGAAATGTCTACGTGTTCGAGAGAAATGTTTCACTGTTGCTGAAATTTTGTGCGAGAATTTGAACTTTGGTCGCCAAAACTGAAATAACAGTGCAAATATTTTGTAAAGTAAAAGCTTTGATCATTCAAATGGATTCCATGAATTCGTATCCAGTCTGTGTTGGCGAGTTTGCCTGCTTCGGTTATAATGTACTGAATATAGTAACTAGTTTAGCATATAGTAGCACTATTCCAGTATCAGTGTCTCTCTGAAAAGTCAAAGGGTTTTACGTCATGGTACTCCAGTTAGTAACATGCAGAAAATAGAAAAGTTATTTTCCCTTTTTCACATTGTTCCTAATAATCCCTTGCTGAGATTTTTGTTTTAGAGTAATCCATTTCCTTTGCATTCTCTGAAAGACAGGAGAAAATATTATTTCTATACTCTGAAGATAGCAAATGTATTTTACATTAGTTGGTATTTACGATTGCATATGAAAAATACAGAATTCTACAGCATGCATGCAAATATATTAGTTTTACTAGACAATGTCAATATTCAAGTAATGTTTAATTTCTTTGTGTCCCCCATCCCACCCACCCCCACCCCCTTTCGCTACCCTCTCTCCAATTAGTTGTTTTTCAACATTAGGTTTTGCTAATGCCTTCATGTTGAAAAAAATGTTGAATCATTCGTATGATGTAGAGAGAGGGTTAGTTAAGTTGTTAAAACTTGTGCCCAATCTCAGTGAGCCATACTGTGACAAAGACAGGTTAAGACTTGTGCCCAGTCTCAGTGAGGCATACAGTGAAGAAATGTTTAGATTAAACTTGTGCCCAATCTCAGTGATCCATACTGTGTCAAAAGATAAGTTCTGACAAACTTGTGCATAATCTCACTGAGCCATACTGTGATAAAAAGGTTTCGACTAAACTTGTGTCCAATCACAGTGAGCCATACTGTGACAAAAAAGGTTTAGACTAAATTTGTACCCAATCACAATGAGCCATGCTGTGACAAAAAGGTTTAAACTAAATTTATACCCAATCACAGTGAGCCATACTGTGACAAAAAAGGTTTAAAGTAAACTTGTACCCAATTACAGTGAGCCATACTTTGACAAAAATGGTTTAGACTAAACTTGTACCCAATCACAGTTAGCAATACTGTGACAACAAAGGTTTAAACTAAACTTGTACCCAATCACAGTGAGCCATACTGTGACAAGAAAAGGTTTAGACTAAACTTGTACCCAATCACAGTGAGCCATACTGTGACAAAAGAGGTTTAGACTAAACTTTATCTATGACCATACTTTGCTTTCTTGCTATATATTTTCGCTTGCATGCTATTTTCTAGTCAGAAGTGTTTATAAACAAACAAAATGTTAGCCCTGAGAGTATATTAATTACAATTACAATTTATTGTTGATATCCTGCCTCAGTTTGGGCATATTCGCAAAGGTTAATTATCAAGCAGTACGTTACTATACGACAATATTAAACTGTCGTGTGAACTCACAGTGAAACATCTTCTTGAAAATATAATGAATACCCGCCATGGTGCCTAATTTTCGTGGTAAAGCATGAAGACAGCTTAAATCGGAAGGAGGAAGGACATATGAAGCTGAACATCAGCTGGCTAGGCCATCTTAATATAGGTTTTCATTTTGCAAAGACTTTTGTCTTGCCTTTTATGTATGTTTCACCACCACTCTCAAACAAAAGAAACCAGCTATTCTGTTCATCGATGAGCTGGGCTGTAATCATTGGGAGGGGCGGGGCTTTTGAGGGACTTTGCTACTCGTGAATAAGAAGGATTGTTTTGATGCTTGCAACTTAGGTGTTTTAGCTATACCACAAAATTAAATCATACTATAATAATACCTATGTTTTCTTAGTGGGGGCGTTCTACAGATATTATATACTTCTGAGAGAGTGACAGTCGTAAGGTGAAGTTGTTTTCATTTGCAATATGCACAGCGGAGAGACTGTTGGAATACCTACCAAATTATTTTCATGTACTGTGGTTGAAATGTCTTTGGATATTATACTTAACGAAACTGTTCACGTGCTGAACACAGGTAACCAAAATGTCTGCTACCATGTTCTCTAACATTCAGCCTGCATTAGTCCAAAGAACACTATCTTTAGCAGTTATCAAAATATGGAAATGAATTTTGCCATATTAGACAGTATAGTCTTCTGAAAGTACAATGGATGGATTACAAAATATAAAATAAGTAAAACAGGTTAATTTATAAAAATCACATTTTTAATCCAAAGGTTAAAATGACTAAGTGGAACCAGGTGCACATCTGAAGTAAGGCCAAGCTGTTTACCGTATAACCCAAATTATACCCACCAATCATATACCAAGAAAGAGGAAATGAAATGTTCTTTTAACAGTACCTAAGATATACGAGGTCTTATTTAAATATCTAGGACAACCGGTGAGGAAAACCTGGGAGATTATTTCGCTTTAAAAATCTAACCCTATGGAAAATACAAAACTGCAGAGTGCCACCCTAACAAGCTTAGTCAGTTGACCGATGAGAGAGTTCCTAACATATGTTAGAGTTCAGCATGATAACTTCATTGATGTTCACATATTTTTAAACTGAATAAAAACTTGCGTGTAATCGGCTTGAATATAGAAAATGACGTGCGACATCTGTCTTTGTCTGCGGAAGCCGAATTGCTTATTATTTCATACCGCCTTCCTCTGTAGATATAAAGAACAATCTGATTGGGTCAGTTTCGTTCAGTTGCATCCAAACAGGATAATGGAGAGTTAAATATAGTTTCTGCCACATACATACGCCAAGTGTTGATGTAAACGAAGCTTATCAACGACCCTTTGTTAACGAATCTATCAGAACATGTACACCTCACATAATATAACGTTCAAGACAATAGAAGAACATGTACACCTCACATAATTTAACGTTCAAGACAATAGAAGTACATGTACACCTCACATAATCTAACGTTCAAGACAATAGAAGAACATGTACACCTCACATAATCTAACGTTCAAGACAATAGAAGAACATGTACACCTCACATAATATAACGTTCAAGACAATAGAAGAACATGTACACCTCACATAATACAACGTTCAAGACAATAGAAGAACATGTACACCTCACATAATATAACATTCAAGACAATAGAAGAACATATACACCTCACATAATATAACGTTCAAGACAATAGAATAACATGTACACCTCACATAATATAACATTCAAGACAATAGAAGAACATGTACACCTTACATAATATATATAACATTCAAGACAATAGAAGAATATGTACACCTCACATAATATAACATTCAAGACAACAGAAGAACATGTACACCTCACATAATATAACATTCATGACAATAGAAGAACATGTACACCTCACATAATATAACATTCAAGACAATAGAATAATATGTACACCTCACATAATATAACATTCAAGACAATAGAAGAACATGTACACCTCACATAATATGACATTCTAGACAATAGAAGAACATGTACACCTCACATAATATAACATTCAAGACAACAGAAGAACATGTACACCTAACATAATATAACATTCATGACAATAGAAGAACACTGTGAGACAATATCAAATACTGATGAAGATAATACAAAATTCTCAAACTTGTATCACTTAGAAATACATAAATTCAATAATTAATTTTAATAATTACAAATCTTGCGGAATTGTTAGTATTTACTAAACCTTTTATAAAGAGTGTTAGGAAAAAAATCTAATGCATGATTATTTCATAATATTACTTGCTTCAAAAAAGAAATAACAAAATTAGTGAGACACGCAATTATTCCGATCACATTCAAAAGAAAGGGAGAACAAGATTTGTTATATCAAACAACGTGAGACCTAAAATGCAGACTATTAAAGTAACATTGTACGCCACGAGATAAAGCTCTGCTTGGGTAACATTATGAATGTAATCAAATCATATGAGTAATAAATATAAATCTTAAGTATTACTTTATCCAAAAAACTTTTTCATAGATTACGTAGCAACTAAATGTGAACAAGGGTCAATGATCCTAACCCTTTAGGAAACGACCTTTAACAGGAGTGAAAACAGTAAAAAGAAGTGTTAGACAAAACTGATTCGGGTGAAAAGTACTACAAATGGGGAAAGTTGTTTATAACAAGATATATTCAAAACTACAAGTAACTGAGGCTTTTATAAAATCATTTTGACATTAACATATCAGATATACATGTTATGATGACCGCTATCAGTACAGCTTTGTTTAATTGTGACAGAAGGATATATATTAAAATAAGAATCGATAATAATATTAATGGAAATAAAAAATAAAAAATATTTCGGAAGATAGTACAATGTTTTTGTGCAGTTGATTGCACAAAATAAAGCTTATTCCAAAAAGAAACAAATCTTGTTCACAACTGTTAAATGAGTACGAGCCAGTTTAAAAGGCCCCCGTATAAAAATGATAAATCTAAAACAAAGATTCTTCTAATAGAATACTGTAACTGCAAAACCATCCATGATTTTTTCCTAAAATAAAAAGGCACTGTGAAATGCTGGGGCATTTGATAACAAAGTGACATAACCAAGCTAGTTGTCCTTTTTGTAATAGGTGTTTCATTCCCACAGTGTTGTTTATATCCATTTTCCTGATATTTGCTTCACACCAAATAATAAAATTGATTTTGAACTCAGTGGGAAGGATTCTGCAGTATGTAAATATGTAATGAAATAAAACAATTTATACGGAACGAACGCCAAAGAATTCTAATCAAACCCGAATGTCATTTATAAATATATTGTTTTATGTCGGGACTTTTGTTTGCTTTTACGTGCGTACAATACTTTTTTTTATACTACTGATACATATTACATACTCTGTTTATTTCCGATTTTATTTATTCTCTCTCTATATATCTCTCTCTTTCGTGACAAACATATAATATACATTTTATTACAAATAACCAGTCTTAATACCGTTTTAATGCTAGGTATTGAGAAAGTGTAAGGTCCAAAATTATACAGGTTTGTAACATGACCATTCTGCACTGAACATCTCAACATCTCCATAAGGATCTGAATCGAAAGGTGAAATTCCAAACACAATGTGATATATAGCGTATATTTATGTATTGACATTAGACTCTTTACGTTACATCACCTTCCAATTGTTAATAATAATAATAATAATAATAATAATAATAATAATAATAATAATAATAATAATAATAATAATAACAATAATAATAATAATAATAACAACAATACTACTACTACTACTACTACTAATAATAATAATAAGAATAATAATAAGAATTCTATTTTCTGCAGATAATACCTTTGGTTCCTAATCAATCAACCAACCTTACCACTCAACCGTCCTTAATAATAGACTATTAAAACTATAAATATATAATTTAACTCTGCTTACTGCAGTGTCTGACATACATATATGCATACCTACCTACCTACCTGCCTGCCTGCATACATACATACATACATACATACATACATACATACATACATACATACATACATACATACATACATACATACATACATGCATACATACATACATACATGTAGATTTGGAAGATAGTAAAGAATGTGGTGGGGAATCTAAGGAATTTCAATTTGTTTGAGATTTGGTATTAAAAGAATCAATATTTTTGAAGCGCGTTCTTAAATTAACAGTGTTCGTGTTCGTTTAATATTGTTGTCAATGATATTCCACAACTCTGCTGCTGAACAGATTAAATAATTTTTGTGCGGAGTCGTTTTGAATTTAGGCCTTTAGCAGATTAGAGTACAAATAGACCGCAGATCGTGTGAATGGATATCAGAAGAGATCATTGATATATTGTGGAGTCATACTATATGAAAGTGTATATGTCGAAATAGCGTAAGGTATTTTACTCTATAAATAAAAGGTCAGCACTATAAACTAAAGAATAATCTTTAGTTATAATAGTTCTAGCAGCGCCATTTTGGAAACTAATTGAGTTAAGGTTTAAATCCGAGATCGAAACTATCTCGGATAAATGTCCATGTCATATTATACAGAAGTCTTATTGGAGAGGGCAGAGTTAAAAATTAGACTTTTACGGGGCGGGGGGGGGGGGGGGGCTAAAATGCTAAGGCTCATTTCTTCATATAATCACCGTACTGTATATTCAAATAGAATAAATCTCTCTCTCTCGCTGTAGCATACATCTTGCTACTAAATAACAATCTGATTATGTCAGATAAATATTTGACCCTCTTAGAAAGTCACCCGACTTTTGTAATGAAGAAGTCAATTATTTACTTATCTCGCGTGCTGCAGTGAACTGCTTTGTTGACAACGCAACTTCATCTGCCTGGACTATTTGACAGGAGCAAGGAGATACAAACCTATTTACTTTAGGCCTTTAAGGTTTGCCTTCTATTTACTGACACTGTATAGAATATTACAAGTATGATGGTATTTGTTCTGTCACTAGAGTATCTCAGTTTACTACACTATGTTTCTGATGTATTTATTTGATTCAAAGGTGTATTTTATTACAAATGATTTTCTACAATGATCATCAACTCTTCTAAAATTGTTGATTTTCCTCATTTTTACAAGTTGAAGTGAAATATTTAATTTAGAATATGACTATCGAGCTTAGAAAACATGGTCTTCGTAAATACCTATTTTGAACAATTACAATCGCCAGAATATTATGGCCGTGGAAAACTTAAACGTTAAAACTTCAAAGTGCATCAACTATTATGTTTCATTTCCTTGTTGCAAGTGACCATTGCATACTGTAGTTGCAAGTGAACATTTCTTACTGTAGTTGCAAGTGAACAGTGCATACTGGAGTTGCCTGTGAACAGTGCATATTGTAGTTGCATGTGAGCATTACATACTGTAGTTGCAAGTGAACATTGCACACTGTAGTTGCAAGTGAACATTGCATACTGTAGTTGCAAGTGAACATTGCATGATGTAGTTGCAAGTAAGCATTGGATACGGTAGTTGCATGGGAATAATGCGCACTGTAGATGCAAGTGAACATTGCATACTGGAGTTGCCAGTGAAGATTGCATAATGTAGTTGCATGTGAGCATTGCATACTGTAGTTGCAAGTGAACCTTGCACACTATAGTTGCAAGTGAACATTGCATACTGTAGTTGCAAGTGAACATTGCACACTGTAGTTGCAAGTGAACATTGCACACTGTAGTTGCAAGTGAACATTGCATACTGTAGTTGCAAGTGAGCATTGCATACTGTAGTTGCACCTGAACATTGCATACTGTAGTTGGAAGTGAACATTGCATACTGTAGTTGCAAGTGAACATTGCATAATGTAGTTGCAAGGGAGCATTGCATAATGTAGTTGCAAGTGAACATTGCATACTGTAGTTGCACGTGAACATTGCATACTGTAGTTGCAAGTGAACATTGCATAATGTAGTTTCAAGTGAACATTGCATACTGTAGTTGCAAGTGAGCATTGCATACTGTAGTTGCACGTGAACATTGCATACTGTAGTTGGAAGTGAACATTGCATACTGTAGTTGCAAGTGAACATTGCATAATGTAGTTGCAAGGGAGCATTGCATAATGTAGTTGCAAGTGAACATTGCATACTGTAGTTGCACGTGAACATTGCACACTATAGTTGCAAGTGAACATTGCATAATGTAGTTGCAAGTGAGCATTGCATACTGTTGTTGCAAGTGAGCATTGCATACTGTAGTTGCAAGTGAACATTGCATAATGTAGTTGCAAGTGAGCATTGCATACTGTAGTTGTAAGTGAACATTGCATACTGTAGTTGTAAGTGTACATTGCATACTGGAGTTGCAAGTGAACATTGCATATTGTAGTTGCAAGTGAACATTACTTACTATAGTTGGAAAATCTTAAACACACATTCCGTTTATTTAAAAAGGAACTGTAAAAGAAACAATGTTGAAGCACGAATAATTAACAATTTAATGTAAAGTGAAGGGGCCTAAGAACCATGACAAAAGAATGCATTCGTTATTAAGATGCTAAGGTGTTTTTGTTAACCATTCTTTGTATATATTGTTTATTTACCATGGAACTTGCAATAACTTTTAACAAATATAACCAAAGCGACGAAATAAATGGAAACCTCTAAATTCAATTGCAAATGTAAGCAACAAACTTGTTTTCTGGAAAGAATAAAACCTTGTTGACTAAATATTTTTCCGGGGTTGGGAGGCTGTTGGCGCAGATATTAATCTTCTTTTAAAGCAAGATGATATTTTTGTAAATCAGATGAATGCAGATCAAGAATAGTTATTTGGAGTAAGAACATTATTTTCATAACATTCCTCTAGTGTTGCAAATCCTCATTATGCGACAAACTGCAATACAATGTGTGCCCGTAACATTTAGTCACATACTGTGATACTATGTGTGCCCGTAACATTTGGTCATATAATGTGATACAATGTGTACCGGTAACATTATGTCACATAATGTGATACTGTGTGTACCTGTAACATTTGGTCATATACTGCGATGCAATGTGTGCTCGTAACATTTGGTCATATACTGCGATGCAGTGTGTGCCCGTAACATTAGGTCACATACTGTGATGCAATGTGTGCCTGTAAAGTTTGGTCACATACTGTGATGCTATGTGTGCCCGTAACATTTAGTTACAAGATGTGATGCTATGCATGCCTCAAGCATTGGGTCACATACTGTTATGCTATGTGTGTCCCTAATATTTGGTCACGTTGATGTGATGCTAAATGTGCATCGTGCATTTGATTTCATTTTTGGAATTTACACAAGATTGTTCACAATAATTCGATTTATCAGATCTTTTTCATTCATGATTTGCCTTTTAATTTATATTAGTGATAAATCAAAGTCTGTCAAACAAAATTAGTTGGAATCGCACCTTTAGTTTAATTCTAAATGGTCCAGTAGTTAAATCCTTCCAGTTTTCCTAACCAAAATGTTCTCCCTCAAATTAAATATGATAACTGCAAGCTTAACAGCACCAGAGTTTTACTGTTTTAGCAGGTTGGTGAATTTCAGTTTCAGCAAAAAAATATGGCGCGAAGGCAAACGCAGAAATTCCTTATCAAATTGTTCATTATTGCAAATCTTTGTCAGTAATTTTCTGCAATCCAATGCGGATAGAACTGACACCATATTATGCTTTAACTCACACTGCTTATATCAATGAAACTCTTACAAACGAAAACCCCACACCAATCGTAACTAGAGTTGCGCGGTATTACAGGTATACAGCGGTATTTTTTCCAGTGGTAAGTACCACGTTACTTTTTCACTATACCGGTACGTCGGTAGTTTCCGTCAGTAAGGAATATACGGAAATTTTCGAGGAATCTTGTTATGACGTGAATATTAACATCGTGTTTTCATTATTCATGACAAAATAGTTCAACAAATTTATTCCCAATTTACAAAATGGTTATATATGTAAAACAAATTTAATGGTGAATAGTACAAATATAATTGTATTACATACACATTTAATCTTACATGGCTGATCTGGCATTCAATATAGATGTTCAGTCTGTGATTCCAATGCATACACAGACTGGAACTAATTTTGCAACTTGAAATTTACAAAATAGTCCACTTATAAAATATCCGGAATGATTTGTTGCTATACATTTTAAATTATTCAAAAATGTCAACACGCGTTTGTGATTTTGAGAAATGCTGCCATATTTGGAGAAAATGGCCACATTAGCTGCTTTGTATGACGAGAGAACCGTAAGTAGCAACGAGCAGTATATACGCATTTCACGGCCGAGAAATTAAAGTTAGATTTGAGTAGGGCAATAAAATCATGGAAGACTGTTTAAAAATGAGTTTAAACATGAGTTTTTGAACGTTATTATTAAAAATATCCAAATGATTCATAAAAGTCTAGTCTGCATCTCAGAAAGAGACTGAATCTTCGTTTTCTTAAAAAAATATATGTATCAATTATCATCTTTAAGTTCAATGCATCAAAAATTTCTTGTAATGAAAACATAAAAATAGGGATTTTGAAAGTACTTTAAAATAATGGTCTCTCCTTAAACAATTTAACGTATTTAAGTGCTGTTACTCTGTGAAATTTGTCCTGAAATTTGCTTCGAAGCAGAGTGTGTGTATTCAGTGAGTATGGTTATGAAGGAAGGATACCTTACTGGTCCAAAACCTTTGTTCTATTGGAGAAACGTAAGGGAAAAAAAACCCACTTGCATATCACTGCAGTTTAAATCAGTTATTATACCACATACTACGTGTTTGAAACATTCAAAGCTAAAGAGCAAATCAGCACCTCAGAAATGCAGAAAAACGGATGACACAACTGAATAGTATATATTTAGGCCTAGCCCCCGTTACGTACGGCCAATGGGGATCTTCCAGAGGTTGTAAAATATCTTTTATAAAACGATAAGTGCCTAATTCATATTTTTAAAATTAATCATTACAAAAACTTAAAAGAATGTTGTGACTAAACAGGGGATATGCAATAAATACAAAAACACACAAGTGTTTTGTTCCGCGTCCGGGAAAGAACTTGTTTGATGCGGCGTAGGAACATACGTTTCGGCCGGAAGGACTTGACATATTCATACGCTGCATCAGACCATTCTTTCCGCCCACTTGGACAAAGCACATACATAGTTTTCTCTATGTATTTATGAGCCTTTAATCACATTTGACACGTGTCACTTATGCCAACGCGGTGGCCAAATATTATTGTTGTGAAACATATTCGAGCCAAAGCCAACTTTAGGAAACATTTCGCATTAAACATGTCATGTTTTAATTATTTATTAGCAGATGTGAATGTGTACGTATCCCATTGCTAGGCTGCGAATCAGCTTACGATCTTTCAGGAGCGTACTAATTTCCTGTCCGAACTTTAAGTATTTTCTAAGGTCCACTAAATATTTTCTCGTTTGTTGAGTAAGTGTGTTTTATATTCACTGCTTTCTCCCAATTATACCAATGGTGTAGCTAGTAAATTGTTGGCTTCAGTATCAATACTTTCGATTTCTATCGTTAGTTTCTGTAATGTCAGCGCGATGTCTCCAACTGTACCAGCTATGATGTCAGCACGATGTCTTTAACTGTATCAGCTATAACGTCAGCACGATGTCTGTAACTGTACCAGCTATAATGTCAGGACGATGTCTGTAACTGTATCAGCTGTAATGTCAGCACAATGTCTTTAACTGTATGAGCTGTAATGTCAGCACGATGTATTTAACTGTATCAGCTATAACGTCAGCACGATGTCTGTAACTGTACCAGCTATAATGTCAGCACAATGTCTTTAACTGTATGAGCTGTAATGTCAGCACAATGTCTTTAACTGTATCAGTTGTAATGTCAGCACGATGTCTGTAACTGTATCAGCTATAATGTCAGGACGATGTCTTTAACTGTATCAGCTATAATGTCAGCACAATGTCTTTAACTGTATCAGCTATAATGTCAGCACGATAGGTTTAACTGTATCAGCTGTAATGTCAGCAGGATGTCTTTAACTGTATCAACTATAACGTCAGCAGGATGTCTTTAACTGTATCAACTATAACGTCAGCAAGATGTCTTTAACTGTATCAGCTATAATGTCAGCATGATGTCTTTAACTGTATCAGCTGTAATGTCAGCACGATGCCTTTAACTGTATCAGCTGTAATGTCAGGACGATGTCTTTGTCTGTATCAGCTATAATGTCAGCACGATGTCTGTAACTGTATCAGCTATGATGTCAGCACCATGTCTTTAACTGTATCAGCTATAATGTCAGCACGATGTCTTTATCTGTATCAGCTATGATGTCAGCACGATGTATATAACTGTATCAGCTATAATGTCAGTACGATGTCTGTAAATGTATCAGCTATAATGTCAGCACGATGTCTTTAACTGTATCAGCTATAATGTCAGCACGATGTGTGTAACTCTATCAGCTATAATGTCAGCACGATGTCTTTAACTGTATCAGCTATAATGTCAGCACGATGTCTGTAACTGTATCATCTATAATGTCAGCATGATGTCTGTAACTGTAACAGCTATAATGTCAGCATGATGTCTGTAACTGTATCAGCTATAATGTCAGCATGATGTCTGTAACTGTATCAGCTATAATGTCAGCACGATTCTTTATCTGTATCAGCTGTAATGTCAGGACGATGTCTGTAACTGTATCAGATATAATGCCAGCACGATGTGTGTAACTCTATCAGCTATAATGTCAGCACGATGTCTGTAACTGTATCAGCTATAATGTCAGCACAATGTCTTTAACTGTATCAGCTATAATGTCAGCACGATAGGTTTAACTGTATCAGCTGTAATGTCAGCAGGATGTCTTTAACTGTATCAACTATAACGTCAGCAGGATGTCTTTAACTGTATCAACTATAACGTCAGCACCATGTCTGTAACAGTATCAGCTATAATGGCAGAACGATGTCTTTAACAGTATCAACTGTAATGTCAGCACGATGCCTTTAACTGTATCAGCTGTAATGTCAGGACGATGTCTTTATCTGTATCAGCTATAATGTCAGCACGATGTCTGTAACTGTATCAGCTATGATGTCAGTACCATGTCTGTAACTGTATCAGCTATAATGTCAGGACGATGTCTTTATCTGTATCAGCTATAATGTCAGCACGATGTCTGTAACTGTATCAGCTATAATGTCAGCACGATGTCTGTAACTGTATCAGCTATAATGTCAGCACGATGTCTTTAACTGTATCAGCTATAATGTCAGCACGATGTCTTTAACTGTATCAGCTATAGTGTCAGCATGATGTCTTTAACTGTATCAGCTATAATGTCAGCACGATGTGTGTAACTCTATCAGCTATAATGTCAGCACGATGTCTTTAACTGTATCAGCTATAATGTCAGCATGATGTCTTTAACTGTATCAGCTATAATGTCAGCACGATGTGTGTAACTCTATCAGCTATAATGTCAGCACGATGTCTTTAACTGTATCAGCTATAATGTCAGCATGATGTCTGTAACTGTATCATCTATAATGTCAGCATGATGTCTGTAACTGTAACAGCTATAATGTCAGAATGATGTCTGTAACTGTATCAGCTATAATGTCAGCACGATGTCTGTAACTGTATCAGCTATAATGTCAGCATGATGTCTTTAACTGTATCAGCTGTAATGTCAGGACGATGTCTGTAACTGTATTGGATATAATGTCAGCACGATGTGTGTAACTCTGTCAGCTATAATGTCAGCACGATGTCTTTAACTGTATCAGCTATAATGTCAGCACGATGTCTTTAACTGTATCAGCTATAATGTCAGCACGATGTCTTTAACTGTATCAGCTATAATGTCAGGACGATGTCTGTAACTGTATCAGATATAATGTCAACATGATGTCTGTAACTGTATCAGCTATAATGTCAGAACGATGTCTGTAACTTTATCAGCTATAATGTCAGCACGATGTCTTTAACTGTATCAGCTATAATGTCAGCACGATGTCTTTAAGTGTATCAGCTATAATGTCAGCACGATGTCTTTAACTGTATCAGCTATAATGTCAGCACGATGTCTTTAACTGTATCAGCTATAATGTCAGCACGATGTCTGTTAACTGTATCAGCTATAATGTCAGCATGATGTCTTTAACTGTATCAGCTGTAATGTCAGGACAATGTCTGTAACTGTATTAGATATAATGTCAGCACGATGTGTGTAACTGTATCAGCTATAATGTCAGCACGATGTCTGTAACTGTATCAGCTATAATGTCAGCATGATGTCTGTAACTGTATCAGCTATAATGTCAGAATGATGTCTGTAACTGTATCAGCTATAATGTCAGCACGATGTCTTTAACTGTATCAGCTGTAATGTCAGCATGATGTCTGTAACTGTATCAGATATAATGCCAGCACGATGTCTTTAACTGTATCAGCTATAATGTCAGCGCGATGTCTTTAACTGTATCAGCTGTAATGTCAGGACGATGTCTGTAACTGTATTAGATGTACTGTCAGCACGATGTGTGTAACTCTATCAGCTATAATGTCAGCACGATGTCTGTAACTCTATCAGATATAATATAGGCATAATCCTCTTACTTTAGTTAAGCTTTTAGATTACAACTTACATAACGGTTAACATACACGTAGCAAATTCATCTACTCTAAGGTGTTGGCCATTTCATTTTTGTGATGGGGTGTGAGACGGTGGGGATTATTTAGCTCAAATATTTTCTTTTATTTCATCTCAAGGTAAATACTATTTGTTTCCCAACAATATCATGGATATAATATGGTGTTATTTTGCTATAAGTCAAATGAAAATATTTTTCGAACTACTGAAAGAAGGAAATTAAACAAAAATTGTCAGCCCCAAGCCCCATAACATTGAATTAGGTCCCTAATATAATTGCGGCATACCTTGATACTTATCCTGGCTGGTTCAAGTACAAACTTTTTCGCGGTACCCAGCTCTAGTTATAACCATTGTAATTTGCTGAATATTATCCTCAATAACTTTCAAAAATAGCTACTATTTGTCCAGGAATTTTCCCTGCGAAGGCCGTCGTCTGCAAAAAATATACTCCTAATTGAAATTAAAATTAAAATACACTTATCTACTCCAAATATATTTATAAATCCTATTCTGGAGGGATGTTGTTCTAGTTTTAATCTAAGGAAGGTTTTATTCGCAAGAAAACTGAAAGGATATGCCTACTCGAAAGTGATGAATTAGAATTTAAATATTGGGGAGAGTATGGGAGAAGATTGATATTTTTATGCCGTAATATTTTATTGAGAGAGAGAGAGAGTGTGTGTGTGTGTGTGTGTATTTTGAAATACAAAATTATTTTGTGACAGTGAATCTGTTCATAAATGAATGTGCAGTTTTAAGCCAGAACAATCTCTGTGTATAGAATTTGTGAAGCTGTTGGTAACAAAAATACGCTATGTTTAATTTTATGTTTGTTACAACAATATTGAATATTCGAGATGATTTAAGATGGTGAATAATAGCATGCTGGCATTACAGAGATGTGGTTAGTAAAAAATTACTGTTACATAATGGTAGATATATCAACAGATTGGATGGGAAATATATCCAGAATTTACCTAGACTTTATGTAGGAGATTTTGCTACACGAGGAACTTTGACTCACGCTGACGAAAATCAATGAAATCATCATCCACGTACCTCTGTCTCTTCATAGTTTTAATGTCCGCAATGGTTAGTAGAAAAGTGTTACGATTACCTTCTGGACAACCGGAGCATTAAAGAAAAATACCGCATGGTGTAAGAGAGGTAACTCCAAGACCTACTATACCATTGTAGTTATTTGCACTGGAGTCATAATTTGAGATGCAGAGATTAGTCATTGAATATTGAATGGACTAGATGAGGCTATTTTCCCAAAAGCATCCGCCAACCAATGACATAAAATCATACGCTGCGACAAATATAATTAAACATTCCTAGCATGTTGTAACACTAACCTTAATCCGTTTCTGTTCGAAGTCTTTGGAGGAAGACGAAGTTAAAATTGAAGGCGCATCGGATTGTCCTCAGACTATCCATTCATTTGATAACTTGTATTTCCTTGTTGTAATAGGTGTGTGGGACAAACGCAAAATATCTTATCGAGTCGTAGGAAAATTACAAGGACTATATGTGTTCCTAATACATCATGCATATTAAAATTGGACCCTTGATTAATATCTAAAGACTCGAAATAACGTGATGTTTCAAAGCCAGATTTTGAAATAGGAAATTCTAATTTAGGTAATGTTTATTATTTAAACCGTTCGAATGTATTTTAAAGAAGCGCCATAATTCATTTTATTCATATAATTGTTACCTGACGAAATTCACCTACACATGAAAGCCTATTCAGATTTTATGTCACATTTAGTACGCAAAGGATTTGTCTAATCTGTATACTTCAAGACAAAAATAGACCATACAAACCACAAAAAGGTGCTAACCTTGTAAGCTGTTCGTAGTTTACTATATTTCTCTATCGTACCAAAGTTGTGTACCCTATACCTATTTGACTATATTCTGCAAAAGACGTGTACACAGACAGTCTGTTTTGGACGAATAAACACAAAACATTTCCCACTCCAAAGCTGGATAGCTCAGTCAGAATGTGGATGACAAAACACTGCACATTTGCGGACATAAGTCAGTAAACATAAACCAGTCGTTTTCAATGAAGGTATATTTTTCAATTATAACAGCTTCCTCACTAAGCTATGATTTTTTTTTTTTTGATTTTTTTTTTTTTTGCACATATGAATACAACTTAACAAGATTTTTGACATTCCTTGCTGTAGACGAGGGAGCAAGTAAAAACAACCCTGCAAGTTTGCTCAAAAGGGAAAAAGTGACCCATTAATGTTTGCCTCTCTCATGTTCCAAGCTCTTCTACTTGAAAAGTTTAAACTTTGGTTTGGAAGATTTAGGTATGAATCATTAGTTCAGGAATTATACGATGAACTTTCAACATCATTTATCGACTTGATAGGATGAAGTTTCATGATCTTGCACACCTGCCTTTGATTTAAAAGAGAGACATACAAATCCCTCTTCCTTTCAACAGCTTTGACTTGTGAACTCGAAATTTACGAGCTGAAACGGTGTAATAAATAACAGAAATGCCACAATTCTCACAAGTTCAGTGATCAGGTGTGTAACAAGAATAACCACAACGCGCCTTTGCTAGGAAACTTTATCCGATGTAGTGACTACAACTCACTCAGACGACTTGCATTTACAGATCAGTGTGAAACCTCCTCGAAGGTTTGGAAAGGTCAATTTAAACTACCAATGAGGTGTTTTAGCAGATAATCAGTGTAGATCATAAGGGTGCATGACGACAAATACTTGTGAAATCAGATAATTGTGGTCACGGCACAAGCAAATTACATTAAAAAGACCAGTAATTTATTTAATTACCACAAAACACTCCCTTGCTGATGTCCAAAAAGGTCAAACAAATGCAAGAATAAACTAGTGATTCTGTCTTTGAAAAGGGCTATTTATTCAATATAATACACTGCATATAAGTATATAAGTCCATATAGTGCACTGTATATAAACCCATATAGTACACTGTATATAAGTCCATATAGTACAATGTATATCAGTCCATATAGTGCACTGTATATAAATTTATATAGTACACTTTATATAAGTCCATATAGAACAATGAATATCAGTCCATATAGTGCACTGTATGTAAGTCAATATTGTACACTGTATATAAATCCATATAGTACACTGTATATAAATCCATACAGTACACTGTATATAAGTCCATATAGCATACTGTATATAAATCCATATAGTATACTATATATAAATCCATATAGCACACTGTATTTAAATCCATATAGTACACTGTATATACGTCCATAGAGTACACTGTATATAAATCCATATAGTACACTGTATATAAATCCATATAGTACACTGTATATAAATCCATATAGTACACTGTATATAAGTCCGTATAGTACACTGTATATAAATCCATATAGTACACTGTACATAAATCCATATAATACACTGTATATACGTCCATAGAGTACACTGTACATAAATCCATATAGTACACTGTATATAAATCCATATAGTACGCTGTATATAAATCCATATAGTACACTGTATATAAATCCATATAGTACACTGTACATAAGTCCATACAATACGCTGTATTTAAATCCATATAGTACACTGTATATACGTCCATAGAGTACATCGTATATAAATCCATATAGTACACTGTATATAAATCCATATAGTACACTGTATATAAGTCCGTATAGTACACTGTATATAAATCCATATAGTACACTGTACATAAATCCATATAATACACTGTATATAAATCCATATAGTACACTGTATATAAATCCATATATTACACTGTATATAAGTCCATAGAGTGCACTTTATATAGGTCATTATAGTACACTGTATATAAATGCATCAAGTACACTGTATATATGTCCATATAGTACACTGTATATAAATCCTTATAGTACACTGTGTATAAGTCCATATAGTGCACTGTGTATAAGTCCATATAGTGCACTGTATATAAGTCATTATAATACATTGTATGTAAGCCCATATAGTGCACTGTAGATAAATCCATATAGTACTCTGTATATAAGTCAGTATAGTAAACTGTATATAAGTCCATAGTGTACGCTGTATATACGTTTAACTGTACGCTGTATATGTCTATATTGTACACTGCATGTAAGTCTATATTGTACACTGTAATAAGGTCCATATCCATAGTATACACGTAACTAGATCCATCCTGTACATTGCAGTTAGGTGCTTATTGTACACTGTAACTAAGTCCATTGCACTGTTACTGATTTGCAGAATTGCTTGCCTTGGGACAAGGGGAGAGGAAAATTCCCACAGCTGGAATGAGGGTTTCTTGAAATCTTGCCATCCCACCTCCGCGGACGCCGGTTTTTGCAGCATAATGAAGAACGGTCGCTAAAATTACCAGCAAGTCACTTCCGCTAGTTTTGCACTGTTTTCCTTCAAATATTTTGTCCTTAGCAAATACTCAAGTACAGACCATATTTAATTCCATTTACGTCATAATCTTGTTATATTGGTTTTTGTTAGCACAGATCGTTTACATTCACGTTTATTCTTTGTGATTTTAATTTCTTTTCAAGTGTTGGAAAGCCAAACGTTCCTTACAGAGACATGCTATTTTTGTTTCTCATAATTAAGTTAGAAACAAAATAATGTTCGAGGCAATTCAGCTGAAAGTCTAGGAAGAGATGTATATTTTTAAAACTTTGAAAACCATTGAAATAGTCATCCTAATGGGAAAGATTTCATTATAAATATATACACAAAGTAATTTTACTTATAAAATTGCACAAGGACCATGGCTGCATAATGCTTATAAAGTTGTATGCAACAGTGTTTTGATTTCACAGAAGAAACAATGGACGGAATGCATATGGCTTCATAATACACTAGAATAGTAACAAAGCTTCCAACCGTATTAGAATTTTATCTTGCAAGTAAATGTTGCTGCCATTTATCGTCTTGATATCGAATGTATTTCTTTATACAGCAATGACCTTGACCAAACATAAGGGATATGATTTTGATTCGACATTTTTCATGAATACTGGCGTCAGTATTTTGACATTTGCGCTCTTTCCCTTTGAAATATAATTTAGCCGACCTTTTCCTTTTCCTTTCTTCACAAAACTATTTACATAAATTACATGCATAGTACAGATGCCTTGTCTAAGACTGCATGTGTACAGATGCCTTGTCTAAGGCTGCATGTGTACAGATGCCTTGTCTAAGACTGCATGTGTACAGATGCCTTGTTTAAGACTGCATGTGTACAGATGCCTTGTCTTAGACTGCATGTCTAAGACTGCATGTGTACAGATGCCTTGTCTAAGACTGCGTGTGTACAGATGTATTGTCTATGACTGCATGAAATAATAATCAATAAATATTTCTATCCCCTTCTGCACCGTCAGTGGACAAAATCATTTTCTTTTCTTTTAATTTTTTCTTTATGTTAACCCTTATTGCTCTTGGAAACGATAATTGTGTCAATTTATATGAACGCAGATTGCCCCCTAGGATATTCCTGTCAGTTGTGATTTTGGTTTCATTAATAATTTATAGGTTGGATCATAGTAATGCAGAAAGAATGACTTTGATTACCCTCATCCTTTATTTAATTTATCCTTGTTGTATGTGGCCTATCGATTAATATTCAAAGAGTTTTCAGTAATATGTCGACCCTGGTTAGGATGAACAAAGCTTCAGTCAAAGCAGGTTGAATATGAACCTAGCAAGCACCGAACCTAAACAAATGGCACCAGTCTTATTTTTTTTAATGACTCGTGGTCTTAAGCACGTCAAAAGACAAGTCTTAATGAACGCGCTTGGGTTCAAATTTCAAGCAATGTCTTTGTCCAATGTTAATCCCGTGATTCATAGTATAATGTATGGTACTCTAGAAAACATGTTTTTAATTACTTTTTGAGTGTTGTTGTCTATATTATTAAACGGATTTATTACATAACTTGGAAACATCCTCATTGTTTTTACGTTGTGACTGGTATGATATGAGTTGCCATGCTACCATACTTAAGTTCATATTTATCGATGTCATAAATTGTTCATTTATACTGATACACTTAGAACAAAAAACTTTTTCGTACGTTTCGTTTCATCTCTAACAGCCGACGCTAAACTTAATATAATCAACATATTATTTAACATTCAGTCTTCGCAGTTGCCAACACTGCAAATAAATTTTAACATGTATTTTATATTTCATAACAGACAATGGGTTTGCTTCATGAATTCTCGCCATTTATATAGTTACATGCAGAATTGTGACTTCGAGGTGCCAAGTAACACGGTACATTCATACGCTTCAACAAAGTGGAATAAGCTTCTATGTGATGGGGTTTCACTTATACGTAAAATAAATTCCACTTTTAACATAACATAAAAGATAAAATTTTGTTAGACTAAATGATCCTATAATCAAAACAACAATTAGCCAGTATTATAATTCAATAGAATTATATCGTAAATATTGAGGCATACATGCCTTAGTCTGATGTGCAATGAAATTCTCACCAGTCCTCAAAGTAAATTGAGTGACAACCATTCACAATGTTTGGAAACATATATATATATATATATATATATATATATATATATATATATATATATATATATATATATATATATATATATATATATATATATATATATATATATATATATATATATATATATATATATATATATATATATATATATATATATAAAGGATGAACTCTACTGACTAAGCTTTAACTTTGATAAAGTCTACCAAATTCAAATCAGAAATTATAATCCCGATTATAGGTAGACATTAAAATACGTTCTTTGTGGCTGATAGAAAGAATGTACCCTGCAATTTAATTTTCTGAAGCCAATGGAGAATGTGTTCTAATTATCAAAATCATGGAGCTCTTTTGGGTTCGACACATAATTCACCAATAGGCGATGCCTCCAAATCAACTATTTCTAAGACCATGTCACTTTGATCTTATAAAAGTCTTTCTTTACCATTTGACCGGATTATACAATTTGGTTTTTCAATATTCACTAAAACTTCATAAGATAATGATCGTTCTCTTTTCATTACGTCTTGGAAATACATTTGATGTACCATTCCAATTATCCCAGTCCCATCCTTTTTTTAAACCATTTCTGCAAAACACAGTCTTAGGTTAGGAGTGGAGGAGAAATTGAGTATGAATGTATTTTCCATAATTTCTATACCCAGCTGAGGCATGCGAAGACAGTTGACTAAGAAATTAATACCTAGTCGATGATTATTCATAGCCCTTGAGTGCATTATGCCTGTACTTAGCTCAAGGATTGCGATGGAGCTTTCCCAGAAGATCAATAAGTGGGAATAATACGCTAGTAAATTTCCACGTATGACAGTTATTTCATCAAAGTTAATTTAGCTCCTGGTATAATAGAACAATTATTGTGTCTTTAACCGTTGTAGGTAAATATTGACCTTTATTTAGGAGGCGTGTAAGTACAGCAACTTTACTTTGCTGTGTCTCGATTATAGGTCATAAAACTAGCAATTCGGAAGAAACGCTCACTCCAATGACAATAAATATATCATAAACCATGAAAATATGAAATCCCAATCATCTGTATTATGCCTGCCCGCAAACCACTGACAACATGTCATTATAGGATGAAATCAAGCCAACAAAGAACAATTAATTTTTCCACATCTGAAAATGCCATTTCAAATTCTTGACATATTGAACGGTTACAATCGGAACGTGTAGCTGTTACAGCCAATATTGGATTTGTACATCGTAAGGTCTGAAAGATGAAAGAAGCTTTGAAACGTATGCCTTATCCAGGTACTAAAAGTTATAACATATCCAGGAACTTAAAGTTCAATATTGTTCATGTACTACAAATTTATCATATCCAGGCGCTACAAGTTTTATCATGTCCAGGTGCTACAAGTTTTATCATGTCCAGGTTCTACACGTTTTATAATGTCCAGGTGGTACAAGTTTTATCATGTCCAGGTGGTACAAATTGTATCATGTCCAGGTACTACAAGTTTTATCATGTGCAGGCGTTACAAATTTTATTATGTCCAGGTGGTGCAAGTTTCATCATCTCCAGGTGGTACAAATTGTATCATGCCCAGGTACTACAAGTTTTATCATGTCCAGGTGGTACAAGTTTTATCATGTCCATGTGCTGCAAGTATTATCATCTCCAGGTACAAAAAGTTATAATATCTCCAGGAACGTAAAGTTCAATATTGTTCAGGTACTACAAGTTTTATCATTCTCAGGTGCTACAAGTTTTATCATGTCCAGGTGCTACAAGTATTATCATGTCCAGGTGGTATAAGTTTTATCATGTCCAAGTGCTACATGTATTATCATGTCCAGGTACTAAAAGATATAACATATCTAGGAATGTAGAGTTCAATATTGTTCAGTTACTACAAGTTTTATCATGTCCAGGTACTACAACTTTTATCATTCGCAAGTGTTACAAGTTTTATCATGTCCAGGTGCTACAAGTATTATCATGTCCAGGTACTAAAACGTATAACATATCCAGGAACTTAAAGTTCAATATTGTTCAGGTACTACAAGTTTCATCATTCCCAGGTGCTAGAAGCATTATCATGTCCATGTGGTACAAGTTTTATCATGTCCAGGTGCCAGTTTATTATGCCCAGGTACTATAATTGTATCATGTCCAGGTGGTACAAGTTTTATCATGTCCAGGTACTATAATTATTATCATGTCCAGGTACTAAAAGTTATAACATACCCAGGAACTTAGAGTTCAATATTGTTCAGGTACTACAAGTTTTATCATTTCCAGGTGCAACAAGTTTTATCATTCCCAGGTGGTACACGTTTTATCATGTCCAGGTGCTACAAGTATTATCATGTCCAGATACTATAAGTTTTATCATGTCCAGATACTACAAGTTTTATCATTCCTAGGTGGTACAAGTTTTATCATGTCCAGGTGCTACAAGTATTATCATTCCCAGGTGGTACAAGTTTTCTCATGTCCAGGTGCTACAAGTTTTCTCATGTCCAGGTGCTACAAGTATCATCATGTCCAGATAATATAAGTTTTATCATTCCCAGGTGGTACTAGTTTTATCATGTCCAGGTGCTACAAGTATTATCATGTCCAGGTACTACAACGTTTATCATTCCCAGGTGCTACAAGTATTGTTATGTCCAAGTACTACAAGTTTTATCATTCCCAGGTGCTACAAGTTTTGTCATGTCCAGGTTCTACAAGTATATTCATGTCCAGGTGCTAAAAGTTATAACATATCCAGGAATTTAAAATTCAGTATTGTTCAGGTACTACAAGGTTTATCATTCCCAGGTGTTCCAAGTTTTATCATTATCCAGGTGGTACAAGCTAAATCTATTCCAGGCGTTGCAAGTTTTATCATTCCCAGGTGCTCCAAGTGTTATCACGTCCAGGTGGTACAAGTTTTATCATGTCCAGGTGCTACAAGTAATATCGTGCCCATGTACTAAAACTTATAGCATATCCAGGAACATAGAGTTCAATATTGTTCAGGTGCTACAAGTTGTATCCTTCCCAGGTGCTACAAGTATTATCATCTCGAGGTACTACAAGTTTTATCATTCCCAGGTGGGACAAGTTTTATCATGTCCAGGTGCTACAAGAATTATTATGTCTAGGTACTAAAAGTTATAACATATCCAGGAACTTAAAGTTCAATATTGTCCAGGTGCTACAAGATTTATCATGTCCAGGTGCTACAAAGATTATCATGTACAGGTGGTAAAAGTTTTATCATGACCAGGTGGTACAAGTTTTATCATGTGTAGATGATACAAGTATTATCATGTCCAGATGCTACAAGTTTTATCATGTGCAGGTGCTACAAGTATTATCATATCCATGTGCTACAAGTATTATCATGTCCAGGTGCTACAAGTTTCATCATGTCCAATTTCTACAAGTATTTTCATGTGCAGGTGCTAAAAGTTGTAACATATCCAGGAACGTAAAGTTCAATATTGTTTAGGTACTACAGGTTTCATCATTCCCAGGTGTTACAAGTTTTATCATTTCCAGGCGCTACAAATTTTATCTTTCCCAGGTGTTACAAATTTTATCATGTCCAGGTGGTACAAGTTTTATCATGTCCAGGTGCTGGAAGTAATATCATGTCCAGGTACAAAAGGTTATAACATATCCAGGAACTTAGAGTTCAATATTGGTCAGGTGCTACAAGTTTTATCCTTCCCAGGTGTTATAAGTATTATCATCTCGAGGTACTACAAGTTTTATCATTCCCAGGTTGGACAAGTTTTATCATGTCCAGGTGCAACAAGTATTATCATGTCTAGGTACAACACGTTTTATCATGTCCAGGTGCTACAGGTTTTGTCATGTCCAGGTGCTTCAAGTATTATCATGACCAGGTTCTACAAGTATTATCATGTCCAGATGTACAAGTTTTATCATGTTCAGTTGGTAGAAGTTGTATCATGTCCAGGTGCTACAAGATTTATCATGCCCAGGTGCTACAAGTATTATCATGCCTAGGTGCTACATGTATTATCATGCCTAGGTGTTACACGTTTTATCATACCTATGTGCTACAAGTATTATCATGTCCAGGTTCTAGAAGTATTGTAATGTCCAGGTGCTACAAATTGTTATCATGTCCATTGTTGTACACCTTGTATCATGTCCAGGTACTACATGTTTTGTCATGTCCAGGGACTACCAGTTTAATCATGTTCATTTGCTACACGTTTTTCATGTCCATGTGTTGCAAGTGTTATCATTTCCAAGTGGTGCAAGTTTTATCATGTCCAGGTACTAAAGGTTATGACATATACAGGAACTTAATTTTCAATATTGTTCAGGTGCTACAAGTTTTATCATGTGCAGGTACTACAAGTATTATCATGTTCATGTGCTACAAGTATTATCAAATCCATGTGTTACAAGTTTTATCATGTCCAGGTGTACAAGTTTTATCATGTCCATGTGCTACAAGTATTATCATGTCCAGGTACTTAAAGTTATTACATATACAGGAACTTAAAGTTCAATATTGTTCAGGTATTGCAAGTTTTATCATTCCCAGGTGTTACAAGTTTTATCATGTCCAGGTGCTACAAGTTTTATCATGTCCAGGTACTACAAGTTTCATCATGTCCAGGTGCTACAATTTAGTGGTCTTAAAGCAACAAGTTATTAAAACGTAACATATAATTGTATTCTCTATGTCATAAAATGAACATTGAAGAAAAACTTACAGTATTGTGAATTAAATCCAAAATAATCATTACAGATTTATCTCAAATCCAAATGAATAGTGTTTTCCGAATGAATTCCAGGTCTTGAATGTGCCTAAGTGCCAACAGTCTCAATCTATCACAATGGCATTGTCCAGAACTCTTTTAAATGAATTCACAATAATCTTATATATTATTCAAGCCAAACAGCCGAATGAGCACTTTGTAAATAATATAAGTATTTTAAATAAATGATTCCTTTCCAATTAAATCTCAGCACACAATTAATTATGCAGCCTGAATATAAGATAAAAACCGTACTAACAATCGGAATGAATAATTGTTCACTTCTTACTTTGATCACATTGAAATAATTATAGTATACTGATCACATATAAATAATTAATGTATACTGATCACATTAAATTAATTATCGTATACTGATAACATACAAATAATTATATTGTATATAATTGATGTCTACTGATCACATACAAGTAATTGTAGTATACTGATCACATAAATAACTGATGCTTACTGATCACATACAAATAATTATAATATACTGATCACATTCAAATAATTATGGCATACTGATCACATACAAAATAGCATAGCATACTGACTACATATAAATAATTAATGCATACCGATTACATACAAATTATTAGTGTATACTGATCACATATAAATAACTGATGTCTACTGATCACATGCAAATAATAATAGTATTCTGATCACATACAAATAATTATAGTATAATGATTACATACAAACAATTATAGCATACTGATCACATGCAAATAATTACAGTATACTAATCACATACAAATAATTATAGTGTACTGATCACATACAAATAATTCTAGTATACTGATTACATACAAATAAGTATAATATACTAATCACATACAAATAAGTATAGTCTACTTATCTCATACATAAAATTATAGTATACTGATAACATATAAATAATTAATGTATACTGATTACATACAAATAATAATAGTATACTGATCACATAATACAATTATATTGTATACTGATCACATATAAATGATTATAATATATTGATAACATACTGATCACACATAAATAATTGATGTATACTGATCACATACACAAATTTATAGTATATTAATCACATAAATAATTACAAATATTTATAGCATACCGATCATATACAAATAATTATAGTGTACTGATCACATATAAATACTTATAGTAAACTGATCACATACAAATAATTATAGCATACTGATTACATACAAATAATTATAGTATACTGATTACATACAAATAATTGTAGCTTAATGATCACAAACAAATAATTATAGTATACTGATCACATATAAATAATTGATGTCTACCGATCACATACAAATAATTATAGTATACTGATCACATACAAATAATTATAGTATACTGATCACATATAAATGACTATAGTATACTGATCACGTAAAATGTATAGTATGCTGATCATATATAAATAATTATAGTATACTGTTCACATAAAATGTAGTATAATGATCACTTACAAATAATTAATGTATTTTGATCACAAACAAATAATTAATGTATACTGATCACATACAAATAATTTAATGTATACTGATCACATACAAATAATTTTAGGAGACTGATTACATAAAAATAATTATAGTATACTGATCACATACAAATAATTAATGAATACTGATCACATACACATAATTATAGTATATTGATCACATGTAAATAATTGATGTCTACTGATCACATACAAATAATTATATTATACTGATCACATGCAAATAATTCATGTATACTGATCACATTTAAATAATTTTAGTAGACTGATTGCATGCAAATAATTATAGTATACTGATTACATACAAAATAAATAGTGTTTACTGATTACATACAAAATAATTAATGTATACTGATGACATAACAATAATACAACATTGATACAGTTTGTGAAAATAAAGTTGTAAAATATAAATTCACCCAGATAAGTGTGTACCTTTTATATTTAATGAGTTGGATTTCTTAATTTTCTGAAAGTACTATGTCACTTAATGGAGTTTCCATTTTAGAAGTTTATAGGGTCAAAATGAAGACAAAAAACGTGTTTACCATTAATAATGATCTGAATATCTAATCCACAATCATATATATAATTTAGCTATACATTATGTTATGTACAAAATAAATGTCACTGGTCAGTTACCCTATGAACTTGATTTTGGACAAGGCCAAGTGCAACATAAAGATATAAAAGCATAATCACGGAGAAAAGGCAACAAATAGTACAAACCTCCCCTCATAAAGAAATAGAAAGATTGATACGATAAAGCTTTCTTTTAACTATTAGTAAAATATACATGTGATTATAATTACATAAGATTATGTTTTATAAATGACACAAAATTATACATGGAACATTATAATACTTCTAAAAGTGCATCTGCAATTAGATTGTCTTTTCCCTTGATGTGCCTGATGTCAATACTCCATTCCTGCAACAACAAACTCCACCTTTATAATCTCTGATTTTTGGTATTCAGCATGCCATGAAATAAAGAGGGTTGTGATCACTGAATACAATAATCGGAGAAGGAGCTGAACTAATATACACTTCAAAGTGTTGCAAAGCCATTATCAAAACCAACCATTACTTCGCGATTGATGAATGATTTCTCTTTTGCTTGTTTCATTTGTCCATTTTTCAGATGAATAGCACGCTGGACGATTAACATCATTTTTGTCTTCATGAATTAATAATCCACCAACCCCTCCATCACGTGTATCAAGGGACATTTTAAATGACTGACTGAAATTTGGAGCTGAAAGAACTGGTACGGTCTTAAGTATGGCCTTTAACTTATCAAAATCCTCCTGACATTTTTTCAGACCAATGAAACTTTGTTTTCTTCCTCAACAAATTGGTCAGGGTTTCAGCAATTATCGACAAATTTGAGTAAAATTTCCGATAATATCCAGCCATACCAAAAAAAAATCGCAACAACCCCACTTTTTACTCATAAGCACATGGAATTTAGAGATAGCTTTGATATCAACTTGTGTAAGTTTAATTTGACCTTGTCCCATTATATGTCCTGGAAATGTAACATAAGCATGGTAAAACCCAGTTTTAGATGAAATAAATTGCTAAATTTGCATCAGTGAATATATCAAAGAATTTCTGAATTATCCCCAAGTGATCATTAGAGGTATCGTTGAAAATGAAGAAATCATCGATGCAAGCGTCACAATTATCTCTACCAGATATAATTATGTTCATTAAACTTTGGAGAGTACATACCACATGGCATCATTTATAGCGATAGTGTCAATCTGGAGTTACGAATGCCGAAATTTCCCTGCCAGCAGAATTTGCCAGAAAACTCTTCAAAAGGTAACACTTGGTTATATATTTTGCATTGCCAAACTTGTATTGCAGTCATTGATCATTGGCATTGGAAATGAATCTGTTTTAGTAACGCCGTTCACTTTTATATAGTCGGTGCACATGCAGAAAGTATTATCTGGTTTCTGCACAAGACTGCATGGTGAACTCCATGCACTTTTACTTGGTTCTATGAAATCATTTTCCTGCAAATGCTGATTTCTTTTTACAAACATTCCTGTTTCAGAGACATCATCCAATGTATTTTACATGTGTGGAGTCTTCAAATTCAACATATTACTATATTTTATTTTTTTCGTGTAGGATTATCTGAAAACATGTGCTCATATTCAAGAAATAGCTGTTTTAGTTCACTCTTAATGTTAATGATATAATCAAGCCATTTATTTCCATTTTAAGTGTATATGGATCATAACGCTTAGCCTGAACAGGATTTTAGGTAAAGGCGCAAGTGCCATAATTCTTTCACCACCCTGAAAACGTCTTTCATTTGCATTTTTTTCCGTCTTACCTTAATTTTATTTCTGACTGAGTTGAGTCAAGATTAGTTCTGGTAACTTCACAAGCCTTTGGCAACTTATATTTGAAATTAGAATTACAGTCAAGAAGATATTTTGTTAATCTTCAGATGAAAGAATTTTCTCTTTTAACAACTTTAATGGTTCACGGACAGTATGTCCAAACACTAGTTCAAAAGGACTACAGCCTAATAATTGCTGAGCCGATTCCCTAAAAGCAAACAACAGTAAATGAACAACGTCGTCTGAAAACAATTGGCTCCTTGGCTTTCGAGATGATAGGCAAAAAACTTAAACTGCTAGATACCTAATCCATGTATAACTTGTTGGAAAATTCCAGATATAAAATTTGACCCCTGATCAGATTGGACAGATTTGAGAAGGCCAATTTTTGTAATTTTGTATTAATAAATACTTTACCAATTCTTTTAATGTGGTTTTAGTTGTAATATTCATCAGAGGAATTGCCTATGGGAATCTTGTAGACTCAGAACTTATGTTCAACAAGAATTGGTTGCCTGACTTTGTCTTAGATAAGGGACCGACACAGCTTACCATTAGTCTTAATAAATAGATAAATGCAGGGATAGGTTGCAAATGAGCTTTGGGTATCTTCTGATCAGGTTTTCCTACCATTTGACAGTGTGATAAGATCGACAGTATCTAGAAACATCACTTTTGATTTTCGCCCAATAGAAATGATTCCAGATCTTGTGATAAGACTTACTGACCTTAAATGACTAGCCAAACGAGTTTCGTGGTATAGACTAAACCTTTCATGTCTGTACGACTTAGGAACAACAATTTATTTGCTCACTGACCACTCGTCATCAGCGAGTACCTCAGGTGGTCTCCATTTCCTCACGAGGACCCCATGTATAAAGATTATGGATCCACTAAAGCCGTCGCTTCAGAAAGATCATATTGTTTGACAAACTGCAACAATTCGTCATTTTTCAAGGACTATAACCCTTCCTGGATGGGATTTGAAATCTTTTCCACTTCAGATGATATTGTGAATGCGTGCTGACTTCACTATATATTTCTCAAATATGCGAAATATTACTTGGGACTTTGAAAATTCCGAAACAAAGTGAATTAAAGTATTATAAACAAAGTTTTCTGAAATATTATACAAAAACTCGTATCCCGAATGAGGCCCCAACGTTTTGTGACGACCCTACTGTCTAAAATTAGGTAACAGTAAAGATAGAAAGTCAAAGGTTTTGTAAAATTCAACAAATAATTTATTTCCCAAGAAGGCAGAGTGAAGATATAAAAAGAACGTACATGATTATGAATTAAATCCCAAATAGTCCTTAATGTTCAATGACAAGTCAAAATGTATGCAGTTCCAATTTAATTTTAGTGGTATTCCAAATAAATTATAAATATTGAAAGTGTTGATATGGATCTAGTTTTGAATGTGCTAATTTGTCAATGACCTGGAGTGTGATGATGTGCTAAGGTCTTTTGATGCATCACCATAATATAGTCCAAAATGTCCTTGTTTGAGTTCACAATAATTCCAAATTAATGTTCCAAGCCAAGAATATTATTGAGCACTTTGTAATTCCAGTGAAAAAATTTGAACAAATAAATCCACCCGATTGAAAAGTGAAATCTGATTCATATGTTACTGCAAGAATGAGTAATTCTAAGTTTAGCAAGATTATATACCCTCTACATGACCTAGGGGGCAATAACCAGTGTCTAAAAAATACTCTGTTACTTAATGGAATTTTCCATTCTTGAAGTTTCTAAGGTCATAATCAAGACAATAAACATTTTTACCATCATAAGGATCTGAATATTTAATCCACAGTCATAGAGAAAAATTTAGCTATGTACTATGTTGTTTATAAAATCAATGTCCCTGGTCAGATACACCATGAACTTAACTTTGGACAAGGTCAAGGTCAAGTACAAAATACAGATATACATAACAAGGAATCATTAAGAAAGTAAAAAAAATAATACAAATTAAATATACACATCAGATAACTTGATAATCCAACGGCTGCTTGTTTCTTATCTGCTGTTAAATTAATTAATCTGTTAAAAGTAATATGAATGAGGGATTCGGATCAGAGATATCAATGGAACACATACAATTTCACAATGAAATGTGGGGTTTCCGATAGTCTTGAAAATTTAGTGTCCCCTATAGTCTTGAAAAGGTGGTGTTCCTGATAGTCTTGAAAATGTAGTGTCCCCTACAGTCTTGAAAAGGTCCGATAGTCTTGAAATTTGGTGTCCTTAATAATCTTGCAAATGAAAGTCCTTAGAAAGTGGTGTTATTGATAGTCCTGAAAATGTAAGTCCCAATAGTTTAAAAGTTTATTTTCCCCATACCCTTACAAACTCGTGTTTCTAATAATCTTGAAAATGCATTTACCGATAGTCTTGAAAAGGCGGTGCTCCTGATGCAGCTGAAAAGGTGGTGGTTCTTAAAACCTTGAAAATATAGTGTTCCGACAGTCTTGAAATGGTCGTGTTGCCGATGGTCTTTAAAAGTTGGTGTTCCTGATGATCATGAAAATGTAGGTCCTGATAGTCTTGGAAATGTAGTGACCCCGATAGTCTTGAAAAGTTGGTGCTTATGATAAACTTGAAAATTTAGTGGTCCTGATAGGTTCGTCGATAATTGTTCACACACGGTTCGTCGTGCTGTTGTTCCATATTCGCTCAAACTATTGAAATATATTTATATGCATTGTTTTCCTGATGTTTGGCCTGAAGGTACACGTTCCTCCTTTGCATAAGACATTTGGAACAAATGATGCTGAAAGTCATAGACTTATTACCTGGACTTATTTGCTGTGCGAATTGTATACCAGTGTTGTAATCAATCCGCTTGCAGTGTGGGCGGAAGTAAATCAGGTAGGCTATACATCGAGGCACAAGTAACATATGTGTACCGTACATACTATTTTCGTTTCACACAGCGTTATATTGCATATTATAAAAAGTAATAAGAAACTATCTTTGAGATTTATTGACGTTTCCAAAGCATTTGACTATGTTGCAAGAAAACACAGACACACACACACACACACGCACGCACGCACGCACGCACACATACATACATACATACATACATACATACATACACACACACACACATACATACATACATACATACATACATACATACATACATACATACATACATACATACATACATACATACATACGTACGTACATACGTACATACATAGTTTTCAAGAAGAATATGTTGAGGGTATTGAAATAGATATGTTGAATGTATTGCTTTTTTATGCTGACAATATAATTGCTTTTCTCTCAAACTGCTGATTTTATGGGCATACTGCAGTCATTGAAAATTAAATGTTAATACAAAAAAATGATGGCAATTATAGTTAGAAAAGGTGGAAGGTTATCAGACTGCTGAAATTTTAAATGTAATCATATTGGCCTTGAAATTGTTTTTAAATTTAGATTTCGTGGTAGTGTTGTACCACCTGATGATCTTTAGAAACTTAGAAGTTTAGAAAGCCAAGCCCATCAGTCAAGCCTTAAACTGAATAAATCACTGTACAAGCTTACAAATATAGGCTTACAAATATGCATAATCTCAAACGGTTCACTTGGTGTAAAACAGTGTACGCAAATGATTTGTACGCGGGAACTTGGAAGTTTATCATTGTTGACCTAAAGGGATCTAAATATTTTTAATATCTGATTTTGTAATTTATGTTTTAAATGAAGAATCGTTTTCTTATATACAAAGATAAAAGGAACGTTTATCAAGTTTAAGATGAAATTTATGTTTTACTTAGTGATGGTGGACTCTGTATGCTTGTTTTATTTATTCATTTTCTGGGGCTGCGTGCTGAAGTGACAGTTCGATCTACATGAGTCTCTCATACGTGAGGACAATGTTAATATCTATGGGGAAATAACACCTTTTGACAATTGTTCAGCAAAATATATTTTTATGGCATCTTCCAAAATGTTGGCAATGCAGCTTATTGCATTTGACACTGGCTTCTTGTTCATTCTGTCCTTTGTCCAATTTTCGTTTGCTTGACAGATTATCCTTTTTTGCGGCAGGGAACTTGTTAAAAGTTCAAATCGATTCCGTTTCAAAATGGACCATTGTTTGCTTCTGACTGATGGGCGCTTGATAGTACAATTAGAATGGTTGTATAATGTAGAAATCGAAGCATTTTGATGCAACCACCTGCAGTTATGCGGTCAGGTAGAGAAAGCCTAAATCGTCGCTGCCTTCGAAAGCATAACATATTAATAACGCTAGTGGTAATCGCACGTTTTCTTCGATGAATTTTGTAATTAATGAAATAATATGAATATTAATATTCAAGACCAAGATTCAATCAATTCAACACATTTCAATTAAATTTAATTCACTTTTTAAAATTATAGAAGTTGAACCAGCACCAAGTGGAATATAGATGTTATGCGTTTGGAAGAGTACGATTTTAAATAGCAACAATAATGAAAATTCACGTAATAATAAGCGTGTATGTGTACAATCAGCAAACATATATGGTGTATTGGTAGAACTCTATGCACGATTAATATCATAACTGTACATTATTAATGGTATAACTGTACATTATTAATGGTATAACTGTACACTATTAATAGTATAACTCTGTACACTATTATCAACTTTCTATCTGAATGTTTTATCGTGTGTTGAGTCGGTGTATTGCATAATGGTTTCACTTGTATTTGAGGAAAGTTGTATTTCAATTGTGTGAACAGTTATATTTCATTAAAATTAAATGCATTGAAACTCGTATGTATATTTATATATTTGTATGTGCAATAAACAATCTGCGACGTGGCATTAATTATGGAAAAACAGCTTTAGTTTATTAAGGTAAAAGTATCGTGCAAGATAAATTAAACATGTCTTATCATCTTCATCCTTTACAACTCACTTAAAGCGTGGATATAATTGCGCAAAGGTCACCTAATATGTAGGATAAGCGCAATTTTAACTATCAGCAGGGTGTTGTCGGAGGACAATTAGTGTAGATCACTTGCGTGCCTTTTGATAATTGGTGGACAGCTTGTGATCGCGAAAGTGAAAATTGTCAGAAGATTACACTAAAGATGTGACGATTTTGTCATGTTGTGACATCCTGCTTAGGTAATGCTCTCACATTGGAAGAGCAAAAGATGAAGATATGTGGAAATTAGACAATTTGGACGAGAGATTTGTTGGCTCCGTGTAATATTCGATTAACTCTTGTTAAAAGAGAAACTGTCATGGCATGCAGAGGTACGTACATTCACATGTTTGATCCATTGCAAATATATTGCTTTACGAAATGAGTAGTTTCTTTTTTCTTTCACACAAACTTGTTCGCTAGTGTGCTTGGTTTGCATTCCTGACTTATTCGTGTTAGTGTTTCTATTGTTTATAATGTTTCAAGGTACTTCTTTTAAATGACATAGAAGGCAATACATACATACATACATACATACATACATACATACATACATACATACATACATACATACATGCATGCATACATACATACATACATACATACATACATACATACATACATACATACATACATACATACATACATACATACATACATACATACATCTATACATACATACATACATACATACATATATACATACCTTTTTAGCTTTATAAAAAAAACACCGCAGTTATTCAAAAGGTATTTTCAAATCGTTAAGACGTCAACCCAAAAGATAAACAGAAAAAGATAGTCATACTGTGTCTGAATAGATGAGAAACATTTATATCATCGTGATACAGATCTTTAGCTCGTTTAAAGAAACTCCCAGTACTATTTAAACCGAACAAAATTACTATCACCTGTTGTTGTTGTTGTTGTTGTTGTTGTGTGCATGTGTGTGTGTAAATTGAAAAAATGAATCCAGTAGAATAATTTAATATAAAAAACAGACATTTTCATGAAAGGAGTCTCTGAACATTTACATATATTTGTTTCAAAACGTACTACAATTTGATATCATCATCATTTGGGTGAACTTATAAATTACAGTGATTCACTGTAATCATTCAGATTTCAGGAATAAAATATATAAGGAATACATACGACTATGTTTTGAAATGGAACAGTACCAAACATGCAACACTAAGTGGTTTAAAAACATATTGATATTTTTGCGACATAAACTGTCACTCCTTGACCTTTGGACATTGAGGAAGGTCGATAGGTGTAATTCTGTTGTACGTAATTCCTACCATACGTCCGGGCACCATCATCTTACCATGTGATTTCTCGCCTTCTTGTAATGATCATCATAGAATGTCACTTCATTAGTTTATCTTCCCAACAAATCTGACGCACTTTATATTAACGTTTTGTAAATAACTCGAGTTTTACATAGCATTATTCGATAAACTATTACATTACCACTGTGGAGGTACACGATGACATGTAATCAAGGAGTTTTGTTCCTCCTTGCCTGCTGCAAAATGTATGCAAGAAAATATTTTCACAGTTTAGGCTGAGCTTCAAGCAATACTGTTTACTATCTAATAGCTACGATGTATTCAGCAAAATGTTCTCTAAGGACTTGTATGTCTGCTTTTATTATTTTTTTCCGTTCCTTATTTAATTAAAAAGTCACGTGAGATTGCTATTTTGTTTCTTTCTGAGACCGTGATTATACGTATCTAACCTAGATACCCTGTTAGTTTACTGACTGAAATTCGTGACAGAGAATAGCAGATGATATCAAGATTGTACATCTGCAATTACCTGTAACTGATGTAAATATGCAGTTACCTGTAAATATGGTAAATAGTCAATTACCTGTAACAGATGTAAATATGCAATTACCTGTAACTGATGAAAACAACTAAAAGTAGCCTTTCTTTTAACGTAGTGATCACTGGTACAATAACTTGTTTTGATGCCAGTATTCCCTGGATGAAAGCTTGTTTTAACCTCAACGTTCCCTGGTATGAAAGCTTGTTTTGTTCAGAATGCAACAATAACTGAAACACATTACATTTTTCCCATTCTAAGAGTATTTTTGCCAAGACAATTGTTGTCACTGTTACTCTTGTCAATTTGCTTAACATTCATTATATTTCTACTGTAATTGTGACGTGAACAAATCAGTCTGGTTTTGATCAGTATTTCTTCGAGCTGATTCTATTTGGAGAAAGATTTCAATATCTAATTTAGGTCAGAAAATGAACAATACAATCAAACAAATTGCCCATCTTGGAAAATAAATAAAATCTAAACCAATAAGTGATATTTTTTACCTTTGACGTATGGCCCAAACTTTTCTCTTAATTGTTTAGTTTACTATATGAAATAATTTTTATTTGAGTAAACATTTCCGAATCATCTCTGATATAATCAAGTCTTCATGAGTCGAATAATAAACTCTCTCTGACAATTTTTATCTAGCACTACAGATGACGGTAGAAGGCATTGCAGCCTGACAATAATTACAAATCACAAAACAGCCTGTCAGACGACAGTGGAAGGCAATGCAGTATAATTACGAATCACAAAACAGCCTGTCAGAGGACAGTGGAAGGCGATGCAGTCTGTCTATAATTACGAATCACAAAACAGCCTGTCAGAGGACAGTGGAAGGTAATGCAGTCTGTCTATAATTGCCAATACAAAACAGCCTGTCAGAGGACAGTGGAAGGCAATGCAGTATAATTTTGAATCACAAAACAGCCTGTCAGAGGACAGTGGAAGGCACTGCAGTCTGTCTATAATTGCCAATCACAAAACAGCCTATAAAAATATAACGGCTTCAGATTTTACTGTTATAATCTTGTCCACACACTCTTAAATTCAGACTTCTAGATACGAAAATGAATTCCATTATCATAAATGAAATGATTTAGACTTCTGCGTGTTCGTGTTGGAAGAATAGGTCAGTTAAAATATGAATTTTACTTTTTATTTTGTTGCAATATTTAAAAACCAACAAAAATTAGCCCAGAACAGTCTAAATCGTACTAAACTTAAATCGCCATTGAGACTGATAAACCTTCACTGGTTAAGACCAAGAGCGTTATCAAAAAGTACTTTTAATACACGCCACAAGATGGAAAACTTTGCAGGCGAACCTGGATGCTTTATAAATCACGACGAGCACTCTGCCACCTGAACTTAGCCGAAGTACTCAACACGTTCCTGAGACATATTCCACCTGCTTTTGGAGACACGTCCATTATTCGGAATCCCACTGTTGCCACCATACATCACGGATGAAGATTTTGAGTCTCGAATCCAGGACCTTCCTAACTCTAGACGGGCTCTCTACCACCTGAGTTATCTGGACCGCAGCACCGGACACGTTTTCGATGCTTGTATTAGGCTACAAAAGGAAAAAAGAATCAGCTAGACACCGCCCTTGTCATGACCTCAAACAGAGTCCTAACAATGGGGCGGAAATATATGCCTGTCCAGAGGTCCTACAAAACAATAGACCCTTGCACTTGCTGTGCATATATTGAGGAGAAGGTCAGAAGTTATAATACAGTTTTGCACATAGTTCAAATTGATTCCAAGTAAAATGGGGCCATTGTTTCGTTCTGTACGTTGCAATAATGTGAAATAATTGTAGGATACGTGATAATGAGACATCATGCGGCGATGTGGAGATTTGGGAGATGATTTAATTCTCGCTGCAGTCGAATGGATAATTTGTCAATATTAGTGGTAACCAGAAGCTTCGATGTATTAATATCAAAGCATTTAAGTCGATTCGTGCCAGAAATTTCAATGAATGCTTCCTTATGTTCCTAGCTATTAATAATAGTGACAAACCATGGGATTATTGTATGCAGGTGTTGTTGGTTTTCACATCCTTTGACTTTCACAAAATGTCAATAAGTTTGAATTGCAATGACAATTAAAGCTGAAACCACAATTCATGGAGTAATACACTGCGTACTGTCTTACCAAGAAATCAGACGATAAAAGAATGTTACGAAATTTTGACCACTTTTGAATTTAAATCCTAAATCCAAACTAGTTACAGTTTGCAGTTAGAGTAACAAAATGCCATTATTTAATTTATTAGCATTTCTTTAAGGACATAAACGACATACGAGTAGCAGCAGCACTTGTAGTATTAGAATTGTTGTAGTAGCAGCAGTAGTAATGGTTGTAGTAGTAGTAGTAGATATAGTAGTGGTAGTAGGAAATAAATATAACGTTAATAACGATACAGCAATGCTCCTAGAAACAACATAGCTCCCGATTTAAATTTGATAGAAATGTGGCATTGTAACAATCCATTTTGAAATGAGGAAAGTTTATTTTGGGCAAATCCAGACTTGCGATAATTGGATTCATTTCAGGCCCCTAAAACAGATCAGATCATATGAGATAGAACACCATATGAGATAGAACACATCATATGAGATAGGACATATATAAGATAGAACACATCATACGTAGGATGCACATTACAGAAAAGGTATTTCCTATATTTAGTTCATGATTAATCAGTCTCAAAACACATGCGCAGTTGGTTAAATCGTATCCTTCCAATATTCTTTACATTCATATATTTTACATATGCGCACATGCATTGCAAACGTTTGTCTTTTTCTACACATTGCGGTGTGTATCAAGTGACCAATACATTCAAACAGTTCCTATTTTATTTCAAATTGAAACGGTTATTCATACTTTGTAAACTGTTTGAACAAAATGCAATATTCCTTTTATTTCCATTTGAATGACAATGTTTGGTTCACACCTTTAATTATCGCACACGTATTGCCAAGGAGTGATAATTCAAATACTAATTTCGCAATGAATATTCTGTGAAACTAAAAGGTACATCTTTGGAGGGGAGAGAATTGGGTTGATGACTGGAGCATTAAAATATATTGGTACTTTATGAAGGGCGGGAAAATTAGATTAATGACTGGAGCTTTGGATTATATATTTGCGATTACCAGATTCTTTCACTTAATTTAATTACATTTCCATTACACGAGACAAGCTGAGCAAGCACACTCGATATCTCTGGGGAAAACAAACGAAGATTAATAAGATTAATTACAATAATACAGTTTATAACCCTTCATATTTTTTTAACAATTTTTTTCAGCATATGTAATATTGTTGTTGTTGCTCTTCTTATTCTTCTTCCTATTATGATTATTGTTATTATTATTATTATTATTATTATTATTATTATTATTATTATTATTATTACTACATTTTTCATCAGTTACTGGAGGTGTTTTTCCTTGTCGTTAATGTCGAGATTGGGCTCCCTTCTGTGACCATGGATTTCTAGGCCTTCCGTTGTATCCTTTCTGTCCCAAGAAGTGTTCTTGTCTCTAATAATAAATAGCTTTAGCGCCATTTCTTGCTCTCTTGGCAACCTGTAAGTTAATAGCGTATTTCTGTTTGTGTTCCAATACCGAATAGTTCGTTCTCTGTTTGAGCTACCTAGAAATAAAAACATATTTTCTTGACCAGGTCATTGTATTTGTTTTACTGTCTTGTTTAGTGGAACTATTACATCTATGACACAGAAGTTAATAACACTATCAGGACTTCCAGATTACCACTATCCTTTAACTGACCGGGACTTCCAGCTCACAAACAACTGTTCCTTAAAATAACGCGGCCCAAGATCGCTTCTATCCCTAAATGTAACTGGGCTTCCATCATCATTTAAATTATAGACGTTTTCGCCCATACGGGCATGTACGTATGGTTAATATCCATAAGCGGACTATTTAATTGATTCCCGGGGGAAGGAAATATAGCCTCATCCCCCAGGCATTACTGTGCATAAAAGGCACTATTTAATTGAGCCGTCAGGTCTTGAGTCAATATGACTGGCTTCATAGACCCTAGCGACCGGAATGTAGGACACACGGTACTAATGGTATGGAAAAATGGGAACCAGCCTGGAAATGGGTAAAGATAAAATAGAGTATATATGGGTTTGGCTGACCAGGATTGGTTAATAATGTAAGTTATGTTTTAGGAAAAAGAATCTTTTGAGAACTCATCCTTTTTGTAAGTGAACAAAAATAGACTGTTTTATTGATAGACCCAGCACACACTCGAGTTAAAGGTAAGCAGTTCAGTCTGAATTAGCTGCGCTAGGTGTCAACCGAGCAGTATGTGACGCCAGTAGAGATTGGTCGCCACTATCACGTCACATCGGGACACCTAGGATTTTATTCCCATGTGGAGGGTTAATTAATTGTTCATGATGAGAGGATAAAATGCCTCTCCCTTCATGTATTTAATACGTGCTGTGCACGTTTATTAATGTAATGTCCGGCAGTGGCAATGAGGAAGGTTCGTTCAGGGAGGAGCTTGCTCACTAGGAAGGCACCTTGGTTTATCCAGGGTATTCATTTTTTGACTCCCTTGCCAAAAGGTTAATGAATTGTCGTCTTGACTGATTTTTGGAGATATATTCTGTGCCGTTTTTTTTAAAGATAGTACCGCACCATTGACCCCTTAGTGATAGTCTGTAGGGTTATTTAAATTTTATCTATTGAGTCTGATTTAGGTGGGGTGGTTCTTGGTTTGGGTTCATCCTTTTATGTATGGTTATTTAAACTTTCCTAGGTTTAATGGTGCGCCGCCTTGTGCAGCTGGCCCCGATGGTCCTTGGGGTTTGGACCATCTCATATATTCTTAAGTTTAGGGTCCTAACTAGTTTCGCTAGGTATTTGGTTGCCGCCTTGTGCCGACGAGCCCGACGGTCCTTGGGGTTTGGACCACCTTATAGGTGTTAATTCCGGGGATATAGTAAGTTTTCCTATCTTGACAGACTTTGCCGCCCTGTGCAGCGGGGCCTGATGATCTTGGGCCTCCCAGACCACCTTATATATTCCAGCTTTTTTGGGTCTTTTTTAGGTGTTCGAGGAGAGACTGTGCCTTAGTGCAGTTGCGTTTGTTGTACTACAGATGATCTGCGGTTACCTTGCGGTAGGAAAAGATGTTAGTGTCCTTAATTTCATGTTGTAGGATTGTGGTGCCCTAGAAAAATAATTAAGTAAAAAAATTTGAAAGAAAGAAAAAAATAAAAAAATATTTTTTTTTATAATTTAGATTAAGGGTTATTGTAGTTTATTTGTTTCTATATCTGTGAGTTAAGGGTTGGGCTAAGTACTTGATAATCTATCTTTATGTTTGATTTATTTTCCTAGTTTTTTGGATGAAGCTATTAGTATTTTGTTATTGTATTTCCAGGCTAAGTCTATTTGATTAAGACAGATATCTTTGCCGAATACTCGGGTCGCTAAGACATGTCAAAGACATCTGATCTTATTTATTCCCTAATTTTAAGTTTATTAGCCTGTCTACTAGTTATGATAATTGTTCCTATTTCATTTTATTGATGTGATGTTATTTTATTTTTAGGCTAAATCTATTTTGATAAGACAGATATCTTAGCCGAATACTCGGGTAGCTGAGACTTGTCAAAGACATCTGTTCTTATTTATTCCCTAATTTTAAGTTTGTTAGCCTGTCTACTAGGTTTGGTAGGTTTGGACTTATTTTGTTTTGATCATTATGCTAGCTTGTGGATAGAGTTATTTATATGATGTTATTTTCAGGCTAAACTTATTTTGATAAGACAGATATCTTTGCCGAATACTCGGGTCGCTAAGACATATCCAAGACATCTGGTCCTGTTTTTCCTTACATTTTGTTTGTTAGCCTGTCCCCTAGTTGTAATTAATTGAATGCTATTTATTTATTGTTTAGCGGGTCATACACTTTTGTTTAAACCCGGCCCCCTCTTTTTTCCCAATGTCGGTGAGGAAGTTATACTATTTTTGTAAGTAATGCCCTTATTTAAGTTTTGTTCTTTGAGGAAATCTGGATAGGTCGGTGGGGTCCATATTTTATGTTGTTTAGTCCTAAACCTAGTTCATTGGGTTCCATACTTATGACAGATGTTAAAACATGTTCTAAATCTTCTTGGAGTGGACAGTGTGGGCATTTGCCATTTGAGTTTATGTTGATTGTCAAATAGTTCCCAAAGCTGCTGGCTAATTTAGTTTTGCCTATTAGTATCCTATTGATAAGTTTTTGATCCTGACTTCTAACGAGTTGTGGTGGGTTGGTATGTCTTGCGACCTTATTTAGTATGGAGTATAGCTTGCGTCCCTTTTTGCTGCTATCCCATTGTTGTTGCCACTTATTGTCGATTTTAATTCTGATGATGCTATACATTTCTTGGACGCTGTGGTATAATGCTATGGAGTCAGGTTCATGGAGTAAGATTCATGGAGATATTGTTTAGCTACTTGGTCTGCTTTATCGTTACCTGCTAGTCCGATATGGGAAGGCACCCACATGAACTCTATTATATGTTTGTTATTTAGCAGTTGTTTAATTAAGTAGTTGGTTTCCTCCAGGAAGTTGCTTCATGTGATAGAGTGGTTTGATTTAATCGAGTTGATGACGCTAAGGGAGTCGCTAATGATAACTGCTTGTCTAGTGTTTGTTAGTTGGATCCATTTTAGAGCTTCAATATTGGCCCAGAATTCGGCTGTGTAAATGGAGCAGGTGTCGGGTAATATAGCTCCGAATTATGTGTTGGTTTCAGGGATGGCTATTGCCAGAGCAGTTTTGTACGGTTTTGTAATTTTTGAGCCATAGGAGTATATCTTGGTGTACCCTATACATTTTTCTTCTAGCTCGGCTACTATTTTTGTCCTTATATCATGTACCTGGTCTTGTTTGTTGCCATAAGTAAGGGCTATTGTCTTACAATTAGGGTTGCCTCCCGTCCATGGTGTTGGGTCGGGGTAACTGCATTGTTCAGCTCATAGAGTGGGTAGGATACTATCTTTAGTTAGTTCATGATTTTATTTTTGCACCGGGTGGTTGTGATTTCAGTTTTTAATGAAAGGGATATTACTTTGTTGGATAATTTTCCTGGTGGGGTGGCTTGTTTTGTGGATCGAAACTCGTGCGGCATCTCTTAATATGCTTTCGTTTCTTCTTAGTTGCAGTGGTAGTTCTCCTGTCAGTATTTGGAGCTCGTCTAGGGAGGTTGAGTTTAGTGTTCCAGAGCAAATGATTAGTGCCTTATGTTGTATGGAATCTAGTTTACTAAGTGATGTTTGGTTAGCTGATGCATATACTCGGCATCCGTAATCTTTTTTTGCTCTTATAAGTGCATTTTATAGTGTTAAAAGTTTTTCTTGGTTGGCCCCCCATGTAGTTCCCTTGAGGTTTCTTAATAGACTTAGATCATCTTTACATTTTTGGGTGAGCTCTTTAATGTGGTGTTTCCATGTTATGTTTTCGTCAAGGAACATTCCTAGGAATTTGGCAGTTTTAACAAATTTTATTATTTTCCCTTGTATGTGCAGCTTAGGGTATTCTATGGTATTTCTATTGTGTGACGAGAAAATAATGGCTTCTGTTTTAGTGTTGGACATTTTAAAACCCCATTTATCTGCCCACCGACCTATTTGGTTAAGACTATCTTTTATTTGCCCTATGACTGTTTTGCTGTTTGGATTGCCTGCTTTCCAAATCCCACTATCGTCAGCAAATTGAGATAGATCTACCTTATTTTTCTTAATTATGTGTCAAGGTCATTTACCATGATGTTGAATAAAGTGGGGTTAAGCAAGCTACCTTGTGGCGTACCGTTTTCTGTGTTATATATATATCTCAATATTGATCCCTTACTTTTGTCAGTATATTCCGATCTGTTAGGAAGTCTGCTATCCAGTTATGTATGCGGCCAATTATTTCGTATAGATTATGTTTTGCAATTAGACCTTTTGTCCAAAAAAAATTGAATTCTTTTTCTAGATCGAGAAATACTGCGATTAGATGTCTATTGCATTTGCGTTTTGCATTAAATGCTAGCTTGATGCTTGCTTCGAGTCTGAACAATTGGTCCAGGGTGGATCTTTTGTTGCAAAAGCCGCTTTGTGTTTCTGCAATGTACTTGTTGCTTTCTAGATGGTATATTAGGCTGTCATTATTCATTGTTTCCATTATTTTGCATATGTTATCAGTTAGAGATATGGGTCTATATTCGTTGGTGTAATTTGGGGGTTTGGCAGGTTTGGGTATTGGAATGATGATAGCTTTTTTCCAACTTTTGGGTAGTTAGCCTTTCCGCCAGCTATTAATAAGTAGATCTAGTATGATTTCGGTTATGTTTTCCGGGATGTTTTTATATATTTCATAGCCAAGTTGGTCTTCTCCGGGTGAGGTTGCCTTTTTCTTAGCAAGTGCAGCTATCCATTTTGCTATTGTGAAGTCCTCGTTTAATTTAGATTGTTTGGATCCTAGGTCGGAGAAAAGGTTTGGATACTTTTGTTCTACATTTTGGCGGTGCTCTTGGAATTTTTGGGTATGGTTGGAGTTGCTGCTCATGATTGCGAAGTGGGATGAGAAGTAGTTTGCCTTTTCTTTGTTGGTTAGATTTCCAGTCAATTTGGGAGTTGGTTGCTTGCTTTTCCCCTTTATTGCTTTTATCTTGTCCCATACCTGTTTTGCGTTGGTTTTGAAGTTTATGTTAGAGCAGAAGGCTTGCCAGGATATTCCTTTTGCATTTTGGATTATTGTTTTCATTTCTTTTCCCCTATTTTTGTAAATCCTAAAGTCATTGGAGTTCCCTGTGTGTTTAAATAGATTAAGGGCATTTTTATTTAGTTTTTGAGCTACTTTACATTCTTCGTTCCACCATGGGACAGTAGGTTTAAGTTGTTGTCCTCCTGTTCTGGGTATACTTATTTTAGCTGCTTCAGTTAGTGCGTTCATTGCATTTATATTGTATTGATAGATGTTATCATTATAAAGATCTGCTAGAGTTACTGTAGAGAGGGCGATTTTAAATATATCCCAATCGGCTTTGTCACACCTCCAACTTGGTATGTTGTTAGTTGGGTGTGTTTGTGTCATGATATGAGGGTGAGTAGACCACTAACTATTAATAGACAGGCTTTTTCTGAAAGCCATGCAGTGCTGCCACAGCATTTGTTGATGAGATCAAGGAATATCATCAAACGAGATCATTAACTCCTACATGGCAAATTAAGCTTTCAAAACTAACACAGTTCTTGATAAAGTCAGTACATTTCACTAACTGTTGCTTTCCACTCTTTTAGTTTTAGGATGGAAAGAAGTGTGTTGATTAAATCTGTTGTAAATAGTTGCAAATAGCCTTATGAACGTTATATATTTTTTCTGTCCCAATAACAACATATACAAACTTTGAACGTATTATTCTAAGCAAAAGCTACGGAAAACATTTTAAAAAGTAGGAATGAAAATCAAAATAGAGAAGGGCTAAAAGTGAAAAATTTACAAACATATTACTTTCTCTTAACCTATCCAGATAATGTTTATTTTGAATTAGCAGACTTCCCAAGTGTCACATGGAGAATGACAAGAAACTGACAAATCTACCGAAGCTTTCCGTAACAATATGTCGGCACAGTGCGTTTGTATGTCCGTATTGGCATTATGATTAAGTCTTGTCTTAAATTCATCTCATTGTCTAGCATTCCTTGGTTTGACCTCATGTGCTCAAGCTTGTAGAAGTTCTTTGCATTAAATTCGTGCAAGACATTTGCCCTATTAGACTTCTTTACCTTATAATCGCACCACGTTTATCGTACTTTGTTTCCATAATTACGTGTGTTACTCAAACACAACATGAATCGATGTAGATGATTGACATCTACATCAAATGGAACAGGGTTAAGCGTTAGAAATACCCATGAGAAAAGGTTTGGGTCTGTTAGTATAGAAGTTTATTTAATTCTTGGAAACTGAGATATAATGTATAAAGTTAATAACGTCGACGTCAAATCGTTCTGACCGATTGCATGTTATCTGAGTAAGTGAATTTAGTTATATTCCAAGAATTTGTCTGACCTTTCTAAAGTACATATATTTTGTTTTTTGTCACATATTTCAGTCGTGACGTAAGCAAGATATCGCATTTTATTTATAATGTTGCTCGCTCACAATGATGGTAAACATGTACTTATAATTAAATAGAGGAAAGTTTAAGATGAACACCCGACTTGATGAGACTTGTAGAAGGAGATCGGATTCTTGCTACATCCACAATGTACGATTTGTCAACATAAATCAAACATTTTAAAATAATATATAAATAAATAAATAAATAAATAACTATTGACATGACCATTAATAATAATAATTTCTATATATTTTTGATGCCTAATTCACCATTCGCCTACAGAACAAAAGAAGGATCACCAAAACCAAATAATGAATGTGTAGTGTTTTTATCCTGATATTGTTAGACGAAATGTATTTATTGCTGCCAGAAAGATTCGTATTTATTTCAAGTTTAGTGTTTGTTTTAAAGCGATTAACTTATGTTAAATGATTTGACCTAGGTGTGAGTATGGCCAATTTTGTCAGTTCTTACTTACATCCCAACAATTTACCGAAAGGGTAAAGTGGGACAGATCTCCCATAGTCACTTCACAGTATGTAGCCAGTGAAATACCAATTGTCGGCTAGAGAGCAGAGCTAGCCACCCACAGCTGTATACACGTGGGATCAAGGCAAATGGAATATCCAGAAAACTGCGTGGGTAACTACTTTGAACCGCATCAACCTATTAAGTACACAATGTTTTACTAAATTATCACCCAGTGAAAGGGCTTGTGTTTGCACTGAGAGCATCACGTGCTGTCAAGAATGGTCTTCGGACGTGAAAAATACATTTACAAACTTGGGGTTGGTGTAATTAACTTTAAGTTTTATTACTTCCTTTGACTTATCAGGTCGTTCTTATGTAATGTTTTATTATGCCTAAGATATGGAACTGTTTGTACTTCACTAGTACATTTTTTACGATTTTTTTATATTATGCGACATTAAATGTGTGCATAAAAACTGTCCCTTGCACCATAAGACGTAGTCTCAGAGCACACGCTTTGGAAAAAAGTGAAATAATTATTATTAAATTTAAAAATTAAATCTAAATAGAACCTGAATTGACTATTACATAACAAATAGGTAATTCCTCCCTTTTAACAACAACAACAACAACAACAACAACACAAAAATAACAGTAGAATGAGTACCTTTGCAGGTAGCCTCATTTTCGCGATATTCTGGTACAGTGAATCCAAAGGAGCCATGACGTCTCTAACAAACATGATAAAAAGGTATTTCAACCCGTTGGAAGCTATATTTTTGAACAATACAGCACTTAATGTTGGAGAGAATGATGAATGCCGTGGTACTACAAGATCAAATGAATAAATGTGAATCTTCCGATTATGGAATTGTTTTATCTTTGAATCTGAAGGCACTGATATTTTTGATGAAATTATTGCGAAAAGTAAGGCAAAATTGCTTAGAGCAATACGTGATTAATGCACGAATAATTCGATTGACTCCATTTAAAGCAAACTCACGAAGTACATTGGGGCCAGGAGAAGAGGAAATTTTTTGAAGTCTATAAGAGGGTGGCGATAGGGGTCGAATCAACAGCAGAGTTGCTGACTTGCGTTTAGTAGACGTTGTATCTTTTAAATAAGAAGAAATCTCATCTTTTTTTTTTGTTAACCGAGTCATGCAATGTTCTTAAATTTTATAGGCAGTTTTATTTTGTTATCAGTGATTTTAATCAAACACGGATGAGTTACGATCATTAAACATTGTACAGTTATTACTTCGGTACTGTGCGTGATAGCTGGAATCATTATTATAATGTCTATTAAAAAAAAAATAAAGACCTGAGACATATCCAAATGGGTCATATTAGCAAGTAATGCATTACTATTGGTACACAGTAAAGCCAGGGTCATCTTAAACAGCAAGTAATGCGTTAATATTGGTACACAGTAAAGCCAGGGTCATCTTAAACAGCAAGTAATGCGTTACGATTGGCACACAGTAAAGCCAGGGTCATCTTAAACAGCAAGTAATGCGTTAATACTGATACACAGTAAAGCCAGGGTCATCTTAAACAGCAAGTAATGCGTTAATATTGGCACACAGTAAAGCCAGGGTCATCTTAAACAGCAAGTAATGCATTAATATTGGCACACAGTAAAGCATGTATGCTTTTACCCAATCATAAATGCATACAATCAAACTTGATTATTATTTTGTCATTGTGAAATTAAACAGTAAAAGAAACCATTCACATTGACCAATTGACCAATAGTATAAAATCTGCATATTTTTAGCGATTAACATCGCATTTGGTCTCCCATGGCAACTATTGTGATGATAATTTGTACTATCATTAGGTCTCCCATGGCAATTATTGTGATGATAAGTTGTACTATCATTAGGTCTTCCATGGCAATTATTGTGATGATAATTTGTATTATCATTAGGTCTCCCATGACAACTATTGTGATGATAATTTGTATTATCATTAGGTCTCCCATGACAACTATTGTGATGATAATTTGTACTATCCTTAGGTCCTCGCTTACACAGCTTGACAAAATTAGAATTCAAGAAGAATTTTTGTGAATATTTTTGAGATTGCTGTAAAAATTTATGTGTCCCATTTCCACTTGTACTTTTGTGATTTTGGTCACAGTATTTCTTCCAATCTAAACTTTAAAATGATCCATGGACAGAATAATAGTGTTTTAAGCAAGGTTAAGCAAACGATTGTTCTCTACGAGGACTACGCCTCTTAGCTACGACTTTCAAGAACGTTTTTTTTTTTTTTAGGGCGGGGTATGGATTGAGGGAGGCTGATTTCCCTTTCAAAGTCAACCTGTCAAAAGTGGGTAGGATTGCTAGCCACTGATTATAGGACTGTCATATTTGACTTGATTGATGCCAGATTTTAATGAGAGTAGTCTGTCGATATTATGTGGCGCTGCATTAATGACACATCTTCACATCAGAATGAAGGACGATTGTTAATTCCATGCGCTCAAAAGAAGAAGATCAATATTTAGTCAGAAATAGGGAACGTTCTGATTCCACTATTATACTGAATCTTTTGATAAAATAACTTTGACAGGCTGATATTAATAGGCACGTACTTTATCCCTATTGCTGACTTTGATAAGTTTGTACGTTATTCAATACACGGACGGGCATAAATCACTATATGACGATACCAAAATGGCGACTTGGTATCACATCACATTTGCACAATGACATCACGCGTCATAAAGATAGGTAGACAGGAAGGTATCAGCTCAAATATCATGTTTTTGTTTATTTCGGCAAATTTTAAACTTGGCTAACCGAGTATGTTAATTTAGGGAAAATGTTATGATACTTACGTAAATACAGGGGCGGATTAAGGCTCACTGGTGCCCTAAGCACAGACAAATCTTGGTGTCCCCCTCCTTTCCACGTACACCTGGGAAGATAACCCTAGGGTGCACCATGATCAAGAAACAGAACATTATGATCAATTTGCACTAGTTTTATCAATTTTTTTTACAAATCTTCATTCGCTTTTTTTTTCTTTTCACCCTTTTCTCAACTTTGTGGTGCCCCCTTTGGCCCTGGTGCCCTAAGCACGTGCTTAGTCTGCTTAATGGTTAATACGCCCCTGCGTAAATATATCGTTTTATATTTAAATCCAATGAACAGAAACCCCGTATTATCGCATGAATTAGTTTTGCTTTAAATTTGTTTTATTGATATTTAAGAACGTTGTCATTGACGGAAATATAATGACATATACGTTCCAGGGTTGACCGACAAATCCAAAAATATGGCAAAAGTGCTTATTCTGATGATTTGTATAAGCGATTATAGCCTTTGCTACTGAGATAATTACAGAAAAGAAGAATTCTCTACCTCTGAAAATGTTTCTTAAGAAAGCATTTAGTACTCTCCAACCAAAGAGTCGTTTGAAAATAGTGATACCATGAAGATAGTGATACCATGAAAATAGTACTACCATAAAAACAGTGACACCATGAAACTAAAATACGATTGCAAAGTAAAGCAAGACCAGTAAAACGGAGGATTTCTGTCCTGTTATATGGTCATCAACACAGACATGTTAGTTCTAATAGTCATCAACACAGACAAGGTAGTCCTAATGGTCATCAACACAGACAAGGTAGTACTAATGGTCATCAACACAGACAAGGTAGTCCTAAATTACCGGGGACATGCCATGTTATATGGTCATCAACACAGACAAAGTAGTCCTAATAGTCATCAACACAGACATGATAGTCCTATTGGTCATCAACACAGACAAGGTAGTCCTAAATTACTGGGGACATGCCATGTTATATGGTCATCAACACAGACAAGGCAGTCCTAAATTACCCGGGACGTGTCATGTTATATTGTTACGTATATTTGATTTAATTTATATTTAGTTTAATTTAATTAATAAGTTTTAAAATCTTTTTATTTTAATTTCATTACATGTCAAAGCAATGTAATTTTGTTTACTAGGAATTTGACATTTTCCAGAAATTATTTTGACCCGACTGTTAGTCGTAAACACCGAACTTTGTATCCTTTGCTTACCTAGTTCCTGGCCTTGACTGAGAATTAAGTAAACAACTTGTTTTTTTAATTCCTTTTTAATGTGTGAATGATAACAGTGAAATAGAGGCTGTACTGGAATACGTGACCATAGACATGTATATACCTTCTAAACTGTTCTGGAATGTGATCACGTAACCCTCACACGGGTATCTGTTTTGCGTATTATTTAACTGTATAACCTTTGTCTATAGAGAAATAATCTCAGTTTGGTCTTTTACTTTTAAACTGGAAAGTGTTTGTGACCAGTTAGGAGTTACATTTCAATTTTTATTCAAATTATTTGGATTCAAAAGGGTTACTTCTTTTCCTGGAAATATTTGAGTGCTCATACAGATTTCTTGGACAAAGACACTTCTTTAAATTTTATTCGGAAATTCAAACACTGAAATATTATTGTCTGTGGAGTAACAAAGAACTGTAGACACTAACTACAGCACCATACTGACCCCAGTTTACGTCATCGCCTTCCATTTTGGATTTTTCGTCGGGACTCGAACTTGAATTTATTAGAACATTTCATTACTTGGATTTCTAAAATTTAATTCGTGGATTATTCTTGGATTATTTTTGGATTTGATTCTTAAAATCGTAAGTTCTTATTTTCTCATTTTTACCTTGTTTTTCCATGGAAATAAATTATTTGTTAAATTTTTCAAAGCTTGTTGTTTTTACTCTTTCTTGTTCTTACTGTTTGTTAGAGCCTAATCACTACCATAAGAATATGGTCATCAACACAGACAAGGGAGTCCTAAATGACCGGGGACGTGTCCTGTTATATGGTCATCAACACAGACAAGGTAATCCTAAATTACCGGGGACGTGGCAAGGTCCATTGCTGTCATGACAAGAATTTACTTTATCGCATCAGATCATTTTTTGAAACATTTCAAAAGACAAGCATCTTGATAGACTGAAGCTTTACTGTTCTAAAAACTACAAACAATAAAAATGCCCAAAATTATGAATAAATTACTCAAATTACATCTGTCAATTAAATACTTAAAGCTGACCTGTCATCTTTTATCATGCTTGAATATAATATTCTGATTCAGCAATACACTTCTATCAATTAGGATTGACGTTTACTTTCGGAGAATTCATTATGCGATAAATGCTTTACCTCATTCGCACATTTGCCATAAATGGGTCCGCAATTTAAATAATAATAATAATAATAATAATAATAAGAATAAGAATAATGCAGTTAACATGAATTGGCACAAAATATAGAGCTAGAACTTTATGTCCATATAATTAATTAAACTTGATAAAGTACTTTTTTCTAATTTGCTAAAAAAACTCATTCTAAGTTACTTGAAATGCAACTTTTGAAGAACTCGTATACTCCTAATAATATTTCTATCGAATATGGCAATCCACGCGCGATCCAATTAATCCAACGTAAGCCTTGTAAAAACATATTTGAAGTAAAATTGTCTTGTGGAGTTTATTGTACTTGGTTGGTTTCTTCAAAACGGAAGAGTTGGCAATGTCACAGAAGTAGAAAAAACCAACATGATTATTGCAACGCCGTCAAATAAAATGAGAAGCGAAATGTGGACACTAAGTTGCACCTGGGTTACCTGTATATTTCTTTTCGGCGTCATCTAAAGTGTAAGCTTAATTATCCCACTTTAGGTACATTTTTAGATGACAACGTATACAACAAGTAGCACACACATTTCAGATTCATTTACTGTAAGGTACTGACCATTTAATGTTCGGTCGGGGACCGGGCGTGCCAATTTTTCTTGAGCTGATTTTATTTTTCTTCACCTAAAGATAGTTAATTTTGAAAATTAATAGAATGGATATAAAATGGTGTCTGTTTGCTTTAAATGATATTGTCAAGCTATATGACAACCGGAAATGTATTTTAAAAAACTCGGACGTTGTCCCAGAAAATTAAATTGTTTATCTCTATATAATTGTGGTATACCGTGGTAGGTATTGCGGCTATGTTCAAACATATCGTGGTATACAACTGTACAAAATTTTTCTTGGTTCCAAGCTCGATTTAACTGTATACCAGGTAAAGAGAAATGGGGTGGGAGGGGGCAAGGCTGATTTTATTTTATTTTGTTTAAATTTCGGTGGATGTTTCTTTAGATTTAGATTCAACGTATGTTATGCATAAAAAAGTTATTTTGTTCTTGAAAAGATATCCCACACACTGTATGCATTTAGGTTCAGATATTACGTAACAATGTGCAGACTTTAAGTTATTGCACCTTAAATGTGCGTGTGTTTTCTGCTCAGATTGATAAAGCGTCTTTTGACGGTTAACATGCAATGCTGATAAATCAAAGGAAATGCGATATTGCCAACACTGCTGAGATGCTGTTGGGAGGCTAGAAATTTATCTCGTGCTGCGGCTATATGCACGATTCAACAATATCATAACATGGACAATATTTCAAGATAATTTTCAATCCAATGATTGCTGTTATCGAAATGTCTGACTCGAAGTAAAAATCCGTAGCTGCCAATACATTTTGCATGAAATTTAGCACGGGAAGAGTAGTGTTTCCTGTATTAATCATTGGAAGGCGTATATGAAAGAAAGATAAGCCGTTAGTTATTTGTATCCTTCAAGTGGTAAGCGTTATTGATGTGTGATAAACAACTTTATCTTACTGAAGATGAAGGAATGTAAAATAAACTAGCTCTAACTGAACTGCTTTCTACAGTACGTTATGGTTATCAGAAATATATTATTATTATTATTATTATTATTATTATTATTATTATTATTATTATTATTATTATCATCATCATTATTATCATCATCATTATTATCATTATTATTATTATTATTATTATTATTATTATTATTGTTGGTTTCTTTTGTTGTTGTTAATGCATTTAATTTGTGTTTTGGATAGTCCCCTCCAAGTTTCTTCGAAACTATGGCTCAGTCAAATCAAGTAGCCGGAGTGATTACATTAATTCAACGTGATCGTAGAAATGATCATATTATTGGAACTAATTATAATGATAAATCAGAACTTAATAAGTTCATTTTATGAACAAATTATTTGTTTTGCCTTGCCAAGAATAATAAACAAGCAAATACTTTATTTTATTACCTATTTATTCTTTATTTCGCATAATCCTTGATATTAAGTTTATTATTATTCAATAAGTAATATTTATTATTATTCAATAAATAATATTTGTTGTTGAAAACAGACTAACCTTGTTTTTGTTTGTTGTTGTGGTTCTTCAGCTAGAATAAAAATGTGCATCCACGCACTCACAAAAATGATACAATAGAATTTTAAATGGTCGAGTAGGCGTTGAAACTGTGGCAATACAGCAGAACCCTTTTAAAATTGGCATCCTTTTCATTTAAGCCTTGAATGTCTATGGTCGATTAATAGCGTGTATGATCGAATTCATTTGTATATCCTTTGATTGATTGAGTAGTTCCACTAGTCTGTTTTAACTTGTTGAAATTGCTGGTACAAATGCCATTGTTGACTTCTTTAATGGACTCCGTTTCCTTAAAAAATATCTCTAAAACATGTTGAAATATATAGGCTGGTTGCATAACTAAAAGTAATATAGACGAATGATGATTCGTTCTTTATTAAATTCTCATTGTAAAGGGAAAGATAACTGAGTAAGCACAGTCTCTGAATAAATTAACCGCTAATTGTATTGAATAAGACCAGTTATATAATAAAACATTGACATTAGACCACTTTGTTGATGCAATCATATACTGAGAAATACAACTGCGTTTGCGCGAGGTTGGTCCAAAATCCGTAAGTGATATTGCCGTGAGATGCGAAGACAGAAAATGGCGGATAGGCAGAGAGTCAGATTCCATACAGCAGGGAAGCAAAGTAAATATCCCCGAAAGCTCAGGAAACAAACAATTCCAAAACTGTTGTAAATATAATCTTTCTAATGTCCAATGAAATAAAGAAAATGATCAAACTGACCTTTCACCAGGTGAGAATGAGGTGATTCTGAGTACAATAAAAATGGACAAGATAAGTGGCGTCTAAGTAATAAACAAAGTAATTTCTGGTAAAAATTATTCAAATTGGAAAGCAAAGGACAGTGGAAGTAATTATGGGAAAAAGGACAAATATATGGCTGACAAGAAAAGAAGGAATCAAAATAGAGAAATGAGCAACATTAAGAGGAATATGGGTGATAAGTCGGCAACTACAGAAATCCACGGATTGAAAGACTCAACAAGTCGTACTAATAGTATAATTAGGACAGTGAGTAAAGATGAAGGTTGCCTTGTACAGGCTATGTACAGGATATACTTCTCACGATCTATATGACCATCTCTTGCAAAGAGATCTGATGATTGAACCTAATAGAACTTGATAAGACGTTTGACAATGCTTAACAAGTCAAACGTGAACATGATTAACTATACTGAACAAGTCAAACATGAGCATGATTGACTCTACTGAAGAAGTCAAACATAAACATGATTGACTATATTTAACAAGTCAAACATGAAAATGAACAAGTCAAACATTATAACACGTATGACTACATAGAACAGTAAAAAAAACAAGATTATTATAATTCATACCTTTTCTTGAACTCCTAAGGAGCTGCAGTGGTTCAGTGGTTAGCATGCTAGGCTTGTGACAGAAAGGATGCACAATCGAATTTTACAATCGGATTAATCCAACCCCCGGTTACCGTGATGTGTACTTGGTCAAGGCAATTTACTCCAATTTTCTCACACTAAATAAACTATAAACCAAATTGACATAACTCGTTTGAAAATAGTGATAACATGAAAAGAAAACACGATTGCAAAGTAAATCAAGATAAGTAAAATGATTTTGTTTGTCCTGTTATATGGTCATCAACACAGACAAGGTATATATAAATTACCGGGGACGTGGCAAGGTCCACTGTTGTGATGACAAGAATTTACAATGTACTTTATCGCATCAGATCAAGTTTTGAAACATTTCCAAAGACAAGCATCTTGATAGACTGAATGTTATGTATATTTCATTTAAATTATATTTGATTTAATTTAAGTGTTTGTAAGTTTTCAATTTTTTTAATAATTTCATTACATGTCGATGCAATGTCATTTTGTTTACTAGGAATTTGATATTTTTCAGAAAATTCAGTTTGACCTGAATCTTTTCATAAATACCTAAATAGAAACACTATTTCTATTTTTGACTTAGTTCCCGACTTTGATTCAGAAATCATTGAGACAAGTAAACAATTTTCTATTTTTTCTTATTCTTGGAGTAAAAGGATTGCTTTTTATATAGGTCATACTGGTAGTATGTGATTTAGATTGTAAACAGCCCTATTTCGCAATTCTGGGTTTTCCGAAATTGCACAGTAGTTAGTTTTTTTAGTGATGTTAAGAGAGATATTTCTCAGTTCGGGCTTTTAAACACTGGAACGAAAGGTGCTCGTTTTGTCGTGACAGTTTGGAGTTATATTTTGATTTTTATTCAAATTCTTTGGATTCTAAAAGATTAATTCTTTTTCCTGGAAATATTTGAGTGCTCCTACAGAATTCTTGAGCAAAGACATTTATTTAAATTTTATTCGGAAATTTAAACACCGGAATATTAGGCTACATTATAAGTCATCGCTTTCCATTTTAGATTTTTCGTCGGGACTCGAACTTGAATTTATTAGAACTATTCATTACTAGGACTTCTAAAATTTAATTCGTGGATTATTTTTGGATTTGATTCTTAAAACCGTTAGTTCTTATTTTTTCATTTTTAAAGTGTTTTTTCCAGGGAAATAAATTATTTGTAAAATTTTGCTGTTTGCACTCTTTCTTTTGTTACTGTATATTACAGCCTAAACACGTAACACTGAAGCTTTGCTGTTCTGAAAACTACAAACAATAAAAATACCAAAATTTATGACCAAACGACTTAACTTTCAACTGTCAATTAAATATGCAATGCTGACCTACCATCTCTCTCTCTCTCTCTCTCTCTCCTTTGCAGTACTAAGCATGCCTAGTCAGTGGCGATTCGGATTTTCATCTAATCTAGAAAAACTATTTCGTAGCGTTGGGCAACATAGTGGTTTTTCTATAAAAATGCTCGAGATGCAAGAGCCTGTACAATACATTTAGGTTATGGCAGCGCCAAATTCATAATAGTTTCACAAAATGGTATCGTGTGTCAAGACGTAGAACACATGTACAAGCAGTACAGGGAGGAAGAGGTGTCCAAGTAACTGGGTAGCAGATAGTCCACTGACAAGCCGGCGGTGACACCCTGAATGTAGCCTGGCATGGAGGATTATTACGTACCTGCCTAAAATCAATGTAATTTTGGGTAAGCATAAACATTTAGAGAAAGCACCAGCAGCAGTACCCCATACAGACATGATGTTAGAATCCTGAAAGTGGAAGTAACAATATCCATTATAGACATAATGTCAGAATCCATCAAAAATAGAACTAGCAAGACCACATACAGATATAAAGTTAGAATCGAAATTCGTAGTAGCAATACCCCATATAGACACGGTGTTAGAATCCAGAAAGTGGAAGTAACAATACCCATTATAGACATGTTGGAATCCAGCATCGTAGTAGCAATACCACATTTAGACACGATGTTAGACTCCAGAACAATGTTAGTAGAAATGCACGCAGAGGGAATCGGGGAGAACATCCCAACACCAGCACACATGGCTGTCACATTAGTTACTCCCTTCATCAGGACGACAGTGGAACCATTCACCACTGGAGAATCATCAAACCATGTGCGAGGAATTTCATCTCCATTACCTTGTAAGAAGATGTACCAAGTTCAGACTGCTTCACTGGATAGATGATCTTGGTTTCAGTTCTCAACATCAGTGATGTCCGTGAGATATTCGTCTTCCGTCTACTTCACATCTCTTCCTAGGGGCTCTTCTCGCTTCTCCACGCCTCATTCTAATCCTCCACTAAGGCCTGATCCGGAAAAGAAGACAGGGAAAGATCTGTTTATGTTGATGCTTTAGATCCAGTACCTGAGAACGTGAATGTAAAATCAGCTTTAGGTTTGACTGAAAAGGTCACTGTAAGCACTCAGCATTATGTAAGCGATGCGGTAACCTCCGCTGTCTGTACATCCATTTCGTAAGTCCACCCTCTTTGCACCTCCATGTCAGTAGTCTCACATGTGTGTGTGTGTGTGTGTGTGTGTGTGTGTGTGTGTGTGTGTGTGTGTCCGAGCCATTCAAAACTTAAATCGGATGAATTTGGCCAAACAGCAGAGAGTCTTACTGAATGTCGGGGGGAGGGGGGTGGGAGATGCATAAATCTGAGTCAGCTCGAGCATCTCTCTCAACAGATTCGGACGAATTATTGGCCAAAATGTTACAGAGAATACTAATCCAGGCCTGTTTCTTGACAGAGATCAGTGGCATTTGTAGCACATTTTCAACTTCCTTATATACAGATTTGATTTTGCCGCATTGTGTCTTCCTATGGATGCAGAGTACCTACAGGAAATTATGTGAGAGAAAATGTCTCAGCTAGTTGGTCACGTCCGGCCTGTGCAATATAAGGTTGAAATCCTTTAATTATTTAACTGTTATGGAGACTGCACAGGAAAATACAATGTGTATTGCATAGTTAGCATGTAACATAAACTTTCTAATTAAGACTGCAAGGCCGTTGTATGAAATGGACTTGTAAGGTGTGCTGGTCGTTTAGCATGTAATAGAAACTTTCTAATTAAGCCTGCAAGGCCGCTGTATATAATGGATTTGTATAGTGTGCTGGTCTTTTAGCATGTAACATAAACTTTCTAATTAAGACAGCAAGGCCGCTGTATATAAAGGACTTGTATAGTGTGCTGGTTCTTTTAGCATGTAACATAAACTTTCTAATTAAGCCTGCAAGGCCGCTGTATATAATGGATTTGTATAGTGTGCTGGTCTTTTAGCATGTAACATAAACTTTCTAAGCGTGCAGGGCCGTTGTATGAAATGGACTTGTATAGTGTGCTGGTCTTGAAACCCTCTAGTGGACCTAATTAAATCATAACTGGTCTGTTAAAAAGAATATTACGATATTTGACCAACTAAGGTGCCACGTGATGGTTGTATGATAAAATTAAATTTATCTCAACCTGTAAATCTATATTTGGTGTTTGAAAGATTGATTTGTTCTGGTGCATGAAATATAACCCTAGTATTACTTGTAATAGAATGCATAGCAAAATACCTTCAACAATCCTCTGTATCTCTTTCTGGTGAAAGAATCGTCGTAATTTGGTTCGGTGCATATACAATGGAGAAATCACATTTCTCTTCAGTATTCTGATAATGTATTATGAAACATTTTTAATGCTGAATCATATAAATGTGATTATTATTCATGGGATACATTAATGTCCTTATAATGCACTGTTGTCTTCTTAAAAAATGCATGTCATTTGTTGTAACGGTCTTAACTCGTTTACATGTCGAATTCAACTGCCAAAAATACTGATATTTGCCTGTCGTCGAAAAATGCGCTGACTGATCAGGGTCTATATTGCTTGTTCTACCGATTACTCCTCTCAAGTGCATAGACCCAGATCTGCCGGCACACTTTATTTGCACTGCTGATCTGGATCTACGTAATTTGCAGTTGGACTCGACTTCTAAGCGAATACATATGGTACAAGTCAGTACTTTTGTTGAAGGTTATCTTACAGATCCTTCAGTTTGCTCCTTGATGAATATGTATGTGTGTATGTATACTACACTGACATATACTACTGTGTAAAGGAAACGCCATTTGATTATATTCAATAATATTTCGTGGCGATGCCATAGTCCAATTTGTCCTTTTAGAATATGTATAGTATGTACTTTGTATTACTGATAAATACCAAGAAATGTATAGATTTTTCATTGAAAGGAAACGAGGCTTGCCAAGTCCACTTGTAATGATAAATGTATACAACGAGTGTTATATCAAAGATACAGAGTACATGTTATACATGTATTTTATTTATATCACAAAAAATACACATACTTGCATTTCCAACGCAGTAAGATTGATTACACAACTCTGTGTCCGCTACAAAATGCAGTTGTTTACTTTTCGCCAGTAAACGCGATCTCCTTTGCAAATTGTTATGTTGCTTCTTTGATTATCTGATCTTCTATTTTCATTGATATGGATTAAATACATATAAGACACACTTATGATTTCAACATTAAAGATGGTTTAAATGGAGAAAGAAGAGCACTACAAATACATTATAGTTAAGTTCATGAACATAGCATGTTGGAAAAAGTGAGAAATATAAACTAAGCTCATTTAAAAGCGCTCTTAAAACTCACTTATTTCGACTGCAAGAACAGACTTAAAGACCTAATAATGTTTCCTTACCTTAAATATTTTCAGCATGTTTTCTGTTTTTTTTTAATTTCATGATTTTTTTGTTTGTTGCAATCATATCATTATGTTTTATTTAGGTGTTGTCTAATGTTGTAAAGAGCTTAGAGCTTCTAAAGATTAGGCGCTATACAAAGTGCTCATTATTATTATTATTATTATTATTATTATTATTATTATTATTATAAACGAGCAACCAACAGGATGTAATTCAAACATTAAGATGTATTACAGTTGATCTAAGTCATTATTATGATTTAATTAACATTGCTACCAAAAATACAGTTTTTTCGTTCCTCCGGTTCTAACTTTCCCCTTTCCGTTGGATTGTGTGACCATATTTTTCCATCGTTTGAAAGGTACAGAGACATCATGGCAACACACATGAGAAAGTCTGTCAAACTCGATTTTTCACGGATTTTCGCTGGGGTTTTTTTACGAGAGAGAGAGATGTGGTGGTGGGGTTAAGGAGACTTACCATGAAACCAGTTATTCATAGACCATCAATATGTTTCTTTATTTGTCGATTAGTCTGCTGTCTTACCAGCTAATTCAGTGAGATAGAATGGCTGGGTTGGGGAGAGGAGCGTCTGTTTTCAGAGCCGTATTAATAGGTTTTATAAATTAGTGAAGAGAAATAAAAGCAAGCAAAGCATTAATTAGATCACAGCATGTGTCTTCCTCCTAAGCAAAAAATGTACCATATTGTCTTGACAGGCTGTTGTAACCTTGTATCATTGGTATTGCTAACATTGTATTAAAATCCCATGGAACGTGTACATTTAAGTGCTGCGAAGTCCCAGATATAGTATGTTCTTTTAAATATATGCATTTATCATTGCTGTTTTATTTTCGTGATTTGTGCATGCCTATATGTCAACTGGTCCGTATTAAGGTCACATACAGCAAGGAAAATAAATTATCACCGACTCCAGCGAACGTGCCATCTCTGGAACGTAAATTGGTATCAAGCAATATATGACTAACCCTTATCGAAGAATTTAATGGAAAATTTAACTTCGTTAGGGTACTGAATTATAAAATTAAAAAAAATTTGATATATAACATATGACAGGTTTGTTTCGTCAACATAAATAAGCGTTAATAGTAAATATGACGCTGTTAGCCACAACGTGCAATATGCATTGTATAGTCAATAGCACATTAAAGCTAGATTCCACTGCTTAGCATGAATGTTCAATATACAAAAATGTAAGACTCCCTTAGCTTGCAAATCACACAAAAGCTAAATTTCTGACCTCTCTCAATGCAAGCATCTGACTCATCTGTGCTGATTATTTAACTATAAACGAAATATAGATGATATATTTGATCGAAGTAAACTGAAGGTACGAATTTGAAGTGATTTGATTCCAAAGAAAATACATTATAACAACTTGAAAATAATTCCAACAAAAATATTTCCTTTCATGCTAGTAGTTTTTTGACAAGAATTAGTACGATTCTTTGGTCTTAAACTAAGTAATAGAAAAGAGCGAAAGCCATCAAATTTTATAAAATTCAACAAAAAATTTTATTTCCTTATCAAAACAAATACAAAGTGAAAATTTACATAGAAACTATAGTATTGTGAATTAAATCCCAAATAGTCCAAAAAGTTCCGTCACCATTTCCAGATGAATAAAGTTCTAAATAATTTATATTCTTGTTCGAAATAATATCCAGCGTTGAATGTATTGATGTATCTGTAGTCTTGAATGTACTAATGTACAAGTGGCCTGAAGTATAATGATGTGCTAACATTCTTCTAATTAATCACAATAATATAATCCAAGATGTCCTTCTCTGAATTCACTACAATTTCAAATTAATATTTCTGTCCCTGTCCAAGATTACTACTGAAGAGCACTTTGTATTTCCAGTGAATAATAATTTGAATAAATAATCGCACCCAAATCAAATACTGGACACAAGAATAAGAACGATTCTGCTGCAAGATGCTTAGTCAAGAATGAATAATTTTTCAAGTAAACACGATTATATAAGAAACTAAGACACAAAAGAAGAGCCAGGATGTAGATCCAAAGTTCATTTCTAGAAAATTCTAAGTTGTAAACAGATACAGTCTGTTACTAAAATTATAATAAAGAAATCGGGAAACATCAGGTACAACATGCTATTCATGGTGGAATTCCAGAAGCCTCGACCCAAACCCAAATAGACATGTTACCTTTATTGACGACGAGCCTAATATTTAACCAACACTTACTTGAGAAATATTAACGCTGTATTATTTGTTTACAAAATAAAAACAACATCAATGACCCTATACAGGTACATAGTGAACTTGATTTTGGACAAGGTCGTCCACAATACAGTTCTACATAACCTATACTCATGGAGAAAAAAATAACCAATACAAATTAAACATGCACAACAGAATATACGTTTAGAAACGTCTATATCTTAGATATCAAGAATATGCGGACATCATTTTCATAACACGATTCTGACAACACTTTCTAATGTATACTTTCGTGTTGTATAACGCGTTTACGTGCAGTTTAAGATAGATATCAAGGCATATAACAGCATGTATTTGTTTGGTTGTACAAAAATGCATGCCTTATCAATTTGCTGTAAATCATTCTCTAATGATCACTTTTACACTTATATTCATTTAATAACGTCATTTGCGATCATTCAATAACATCATCTGCGATCATTCAATAAAACCATTTGCGATCGTTTAATATCTACATTTGGGATCATTCAATAACGTCATTTGCTATATTCAATAATGACATTTGCGATCATTCAATATCAACATTTACGGCTATTCAATGGCAATATTTGCGATCATTTAGTAACAATATTTGCGATAATTCAATAACAACATCAGCGATCATTCAACAACATCGTCAGTGATCATTCAGCAACAGCATCAGAGAAAATGGAAAACAAACTTTAAATGAGGATGAGAAATAGTCTTTCACTCTGGCCATCTAGGAATATTGTCTACCACATTAAAAATGTTTCATTACGTTATGAGTGAGAAAGTTTATACCCAGGAATAGTAAAAAATCGCTGTGACATTTGTTTTTTCAACAACTCTAATTGAGAAGGCATTTACCTCATCAAAAAAGATGAGGATAGATTTTATTAGGTTCCATAAAATATAGCTTTTTTGTCTAGTTGGCAGACATAAAATATCCATTTCTTTTAGATTACAAGTTTTAATTTTACCTGATATGAAATTTTCTGGAAAAATGTGTATGTATGACTTTTAATATTAAGCAGTCTTCAATCACCGAGATGAGTTCCAAATGTTTGCAAAATATAACGTTATCTTTTGAATAATGCTATTGCCCTGTTATCCCATTTAGACGCTGTTTAGCACGTGTTATGGCCAAATGCCCTATGCAAGAGTGGTAGGGTAATAATTTGACCTATGACACAAAAATTGTTATACTTAGCTCATTACGACCTACCTCGTGCAATACCTATACCGTAATGTGTATTTCTTTATTTCTTGAAGGAAAGGCAATTAGAATAAGGACCTGATGCTCTTAACAAGGAATTTAATATTTCACTCATTGTATGGTAACTTTTGTTGTGGTTATCCTTTTTAATTCATGTACATTAGAAACAATTTTTACCTCGTGACCTGTGAGTGCCTGTCTGCCGTGGCTTGAAAATGAAGATCAATATTTTTTTTTATTTTTTTTTTGCAAGACAAAGGCATCGCGGTATATTCGTCATACACACAGCTGGATTAACTTTCAAACTAAGACACACGATGTTCATGCCTAAATCCTGGCCTGAATGGATGATCGGCCACAAGTCAGTAGATAATGATATGAGATTGTAATAATGCCTTTCTAGGATATACGTATATATGGATATACTTGCAGACTTCTTTTCAGGAACATTATCTTTCATGCACATACCTTTTAGTGGGAAATTGATTGAGTCTATAAAGAGATCAGATGATATTACTGGATCAAATAAGCAAAACACGTCATCATCATGAAGGGTACATACTAGATACAGATAGAAAGACGCTCGGTTTTGTCTTAACATTTCGTCATTTGGTGACCGAGAGCAGTGCATTTAGAAGACAAACAAAATGCCTCTGTAATACTGAAACAAAAATAGAAACCCCTATTTCACATTCAAATAATTTAAACGCCAGATCCAGTTTAGAAATTACTCCTGGCAGAGCATAGAAAAAATAAATGACATCTTCCTATATGTTTCCCATTTTAATATATTGGTTTCTATGCGACAATTTTGTCATGCTGCATGAAAATGATATTAGTATAATGCGTATGACATGATACACAAATCGTAATCAATACAAGGCTTCTTAGATGCCTCATATATCTACTTGGTGGAAGGAAAGTTAGTTTACACAAAAGGATTTGCCTTTAAATGTTCCCTGCAGAACTAGGAACCGTCATGACAGACTTTTTGGTCAACGATAAGTATGTGGAATCGGCAAAAGTGCACACAAATAATTGTAGACTTGGATAATTTTAACCAGTTCTCTACTGTGCATTTCTGAACACTATTTATGCATATATGTTGTTGACGCATACTTTTGTATCTACACCAAAACAAAATGTCACAGACGATTAATGAGCAGTCAGTTCCTGGATTATGGCATTTTTTTAAGGTGTTTGGAAGGTTTGATATTGAAAGAGGTGATGGACAATATCCTTTCCCTAGGTACACTCCTAATCCGAGGATAGCTTCAGAAAGTTACTTCAACGCTGGAATATTTGTATTACAGACTTTGGCACTTCATAACTTACTTTTAATTGGTCATACATGACGCCGTACTTCTATTTGTTTAGTAGATCTAGGGGATGGTATGGGAGGGAAAAGCATTGGTTCTCTATGGGGAGAATAGATCGGTATGGGCAAAATGAAAATTTTTATTTTTGAGGTCGGTATGAAAGAAACGGAAATTGAAGAATATGGTTCGATAAGGAGAGAAAGGGAGACCGAACATGATAGGAATTTGAGTCACTATGGCGTGGGTTGAGGAGGGAAATTTAACATGGATGAGTCCCTATGAAATTGTATGGAGATTCAACATGGACGAGTCTCTTTTGGTATTGAGATTTAACCCAGATGGATCATTACGGATAAAATGGGAACTTTAATACGGATTGGCCACTATGGGATATATGGAAATGGATCATATGTAGATAAATACAAGGGGAGACACCGAATCATACCTCTAGCAGCCATATTTGTGCTGACAATATTAGTGGCAGTTAAAGCACCATAAGGAATTAGCGACAAAAGCTTCTAATTGAATGTGCAAGAATTCGGCATTGATCGCTCTACGCGAATAGGCACAGTCAAATAATAGCATGTACATGTTGGTGGGAATCAACTTGCTATTTCGATGAAAGTTGGTTCGTTTGACATGGGAGGCTTTCTGAGATCTGAGAGTTTTAATTATTTCCGACTCAAGCAAAGTTAAAAAAACCCTTGACTGCAAAGAAAACTTCTTCACGTGTTTGGAGATATACCTTGGCATATGAGAGTCATATACATGTCCACAAACCAATGCACCTATCCTGTAATTGGCCCACACTAAGTTTTCATACAGTCTATGACTCTCCAGGGACTCGCCACTGAGATTTTGTAATAGCAAAACGCAGAAGATTGGTTACACTTGGTTTTCATCGGTCGATTCTATGACAAGAAAACTCGCCAACTGCCTTGGCACAGAACGTTTTATCATCAAGATCACGAGTAGAATTGCTACTAATCCATTTTAGACTAGGTTTGCCACTATTTATTATTTATTTTGTTTTCCCATAATGAAGAATATTATTTCGTCATCCGTACTCCGGGGACAGATTCGATCTGATGTATTGCGTCTCTAATGTCAGAGCTACTCAAGTAATGTAGGATAATTACTCGATTGACCCTTGCCTCCGTTCTCAGGGGCAATGTCCTTTGTAAAGTTCCAAACATAACAGTATATATTTCCCTATATCGCAATGGTGACCTTTATGAATCAGCAGACATATGGAAACTCAAGCTGTCATTAAAATAGTCGCTGAAACTTCACCTGACTATCGGTTGATCAGAACGGACCCTTCTGACTGCTCATCTAGCTTTAGGTTTGACATGACTACCGGTTGATTAGAGTGGCCCCTTCAGACTACCAGTCTAGTCTATAGTTTGACATGACTACCAGTTGATCAGAGTGGCCCCTTCAGACTACCCGTCTAGTCTATTGTTTGACATGAATACCAGTTGATCAGAGTGGCCCCTTCAGACTACCCGTCTAGTTTATTGTTTGACATGACTACCGGTTCAGACTGGGCCCTTCTGACTTCCCGTCTTGTTGGAAGCAGAGGCAAAACTCTTTGTTGCATTCAATTACTGCTAAAATACCAAGAACCTCTGTTCCAACGGGCTACCAACTTGGAACGCACCCCACGGTAACCTGCGTACATTAATCAATTCATAAGAGATACGAAAGTGTATACACCAAGTCTTTTTAGCATCACAGGAGGGCTCATCAGTCGATCACTGATGAATTGTTAAAGCTACGTTAAAAATCCAAATCACATCACTACACATCACATTTCCATGTTCTAATTACTCCGATTACTATGAATATTTTTCTCTCTTGTACTCTAGAAAATATGATCCATTTTCAAAACAATTGTATTTTTAAAAAGAATAGTCTTTCTTTCAAGATATATGTAAACGATGTTCAATAAATATTTACAAAAGTTATTTTATTTCATTCACTCAAGACTTCCTTCCATTTCACACAGCCTCGAATTTCAAAGAAACCATTTTAAAATGTTTACAACTTTTAGCTGGCTTTTTTTAAAACACAAAATTACAATATTTCTCTCCAGTAATTCTATAATCATCTTATCGACATATATGCACAAAGGGAAAAGCATACTTCATATCTAGAAACAGGAACCTGTCTAGGGATTATTGTTAAAATGTTACGTTGCCAATAAAGTTTAATAGATGTCTGAATGCCATTTTGTAAGTCTACCATTCTTGAAAAATGAGTAACTCTATCCGTCCCGAGATACGTTTTCTGACAATAATTTGCAAATGAAAAAGCATCCAAACAAGGAACATATCATAAAGAGACCTACTTAAATGTACCTATAAATACCAACTGATTGTGTAATCTGTCACTCGTATTTCAGTTCCACAATGGCACATTGACGTATCACTCGTATTTCATTTCCACAATGGCACATTGACGTATCACTCGTATTTCAGTTCCACAATGGCATATTGACGTATCACTCGTATTTCAGTTCCACAATGGCACATTGACGTATCACTCGTATTTCAGTTCCACAATGGCACACTGACGTATCTAAAGCAACAAGGGCTAAATTATTTATATGTTGTCGTGAGAATTATAAAGCCACGCAGACTAAACCAGCCAAATAATCCATCTCCAAATAATCCATCTCAACCCATGACTTTATCATACATAGGTATTTTCTTATCTACATCACCGTGACCAGATATGCATCACCATTAATCAATCATTTCTGTCCAATGTGATTTTTTCAATAACTTTTTACATTTCCAAATACAAATAATTTATTCACTGCTGTATTTCTATCCTTGCATCTTTAACAATGTGTGTCTATTTGCTGTTATTGAAAGGATATAATTAGTAATTTTAAACTGGCTTATAAATAAAAAAATAATGGAGGAGTAAAATCCTTCGTAAGTATAGAGACCTTTTAGCCTGGTCGAGGTGGAGTAAGATGATCTCTGTCAAGCATGCTTGAGCTGTACTAACTCGTAAAGCGTCATAATACGATCTCTGTCAAGCATGCTTGAACTGTACTAACTCATAAAAGGTCATAATACGATCTCTGTCAAGCATGCTTGAGCTGTACTAACTCGTAAAGGGTCATAATACGATCTCTGTCAAGCATGCTTGAACTGTACTAACTCATAAAAGGTCATAATACGATCTCTGTCAAGCATGCTTGAGCTGTACTAACTCATGAAAGGTCATAATATGATCTCTGTCAAGCATGCTTGAGCTTTACTAACTCATAAAAGGTCATAATACGATCTCTGTCAAGCATGCTTGAGCTGTACTAACTCATAAAAGGTCATAATACGATCTCTGTCAAGCATGCTTGAGCTGTACTAACATGAAAGGTCATAATACGATCTCTGTCAAGCATGTTTGAGCTGTACTAACTCACAAAAGGTCATAATACGATCTCTGTCAAGCATGCTTGAGCTGTACTAACTCATGAAAGGTCATAATATGATCTCTGTCAAGCATGCTTGAGCTGTACTAACTCATAAAAGGTCATAATACGATCTCTGTCAAGCATGCTTGAGCTGTACTAACATGAAAGGTCATAATACGATCTCTGTCAAGCATGTTTGAGCTGTACTAACTCACAAAAGGTCATAATACGATCTCTGTCAACCGTGCTTGAGCTGTACTAACTCATAAAAGGTCATAATACGATCTCTGTCAAGCATGCTTTTCATAAGTGCCAATTATGATAGAAGTCACCCTGAAGATTCCAGTTTTAAGATTTGAGTAAACTGTTTTGGTACTTACATTCTAGTAACCTGTTTTGGTACTGAGATTCGAGGAAACTGTTTTGGTACTGAGATTCTAGTAGACTGTTTTGGTACTCAGATTCGAGTAAACTGGCTAAAATAAATCGTGTCTCAGACATAAAATGTATTTTACTAATAAATGTAGTCGAGTAAAATATGTATTTATTATGTAGATACTTATTTCTGATTGACATAATTTACTAAATATGTTAAAAAACCACAAGTGTATATCAGTTATGTGAATAACGTTCTTGATTCCACACTGAAAGCCTTTTTTATTGTGAATAAAATGTGGTTTGGGTTGGCTGTTTTAAAATTAGAGGTCAGTTTTAGAACTAAAATTTTCTTAGTTGTCTATTGTAGTGATGTAGCCACTGGTGATATCGGTCACATTTAGCCTGAAACATATGACCAGAAAAAAGCTCTGGTTGGGAAAAGTCTGAGATAAAAGTGAGAACGATTCCAGTCTGAGAACCAATGACAACCAACTAATATTGTCGTTTCTGTTTATGTTCTGAAAATTTAAGCAAGAGGAAGTTGTTGCCATTGACTTTGATTATTAATAGTCGTTTATTATTTTCAGATTATTATTATTATTATTATTATTATCCCAGCGACCATTCATCACTTGTACTAGCAAAACTGGAACTTTTACTCTGATGCATTTAATAAAAGGGCGAAATTAATTAAATTTTTGCCATTGTAGGGTTGCAGATGGGCGAAGACATCGATGCAAAGACCGTGCTTTACTCTTAATGGGTCTGCATCGGTACCCGTTAAAATATGAATAACGGGCGGCAATGGTCGTGGCACGGAAAAGGTTGCTGATTCTGTATTGTAGTTTTGACGATACTACGGGGAATTTTTTTATGCCAGTGCTTTTTATTTCTCTGCTATGTACATAAATTCAGTAATAAATCTAGAGTATATTACAAATCAATGACCACTGTTTCCGTGCGGCAACAGGCACAGACACTCTATGGACATCTTTGTACAGAGGAACAAACATTAACGATAATCATGCAATGTGTCCTCTATAATTTCCTCAACGTATCTTACATTAGGTCTTTAAAGATATTATTTGCAAAATGTAATCATTCATGTGCTGTTCATGTCAGATTACTACAATTAAGACCAACACTACTAATTAACTTTGTAATAAAACACTTTAAATAGGGTGGCTTTTATTGTAGAGGCCAAACCTCGGTACTCATAACTGGAATCTTCAGGGTGACTTCTATCGTATGGGACAGTAATCAGCACTCATAACTGGAATCTTCAGGGTGATTTCTATCGTAATTGGCACTTATGAAAAGACTGTACATATTGATTACTCTTGCACAGGGCAATTATTGACACTCATAGCTAAAATCTACAGCGTGACTTCTATTGTATATGGCACAGATCGGCATTTTTAATTAGAATCTACGGGTGGTTTTCATTGTACAAGACAGTAATATGCACTAGTTACTAGAATCTACGGGTGGTTTTCATTGTACAAGACAGTAATATGCACTAGTTACTAGAATCTACGGGTGGCTTTCATTGTACAAGGCAGTTATATGCACTAGTTACTAGAATCTACGGGTGGCTTTCATTGTACAAGGCAGTTATATGCACTAGTTACTAGAATCTACGGGTGGCTTTCATTGTACAAGGCAGTAATAAACACTAGCAACTAGGATCTATAAGGTAGTTTTTTTTTATTTTACTCGGCAGTGATCGGCACTAGTAACTAGAATCTACATGTTAGTTTGTATTGTCCTCGGCAGTGATCGGCACCATCAACTAGAATCTACAAGGTAGTTTTGATTGTCCTCGGCAGTGATCGGCACTAGTAACAAGAATCTGCAAGGTAGTTTTTATTGTCCTCGGCAGTGATCGATATTAGCAACTACAATCAATATGGTAGTTTTTATTGTCCTCGGCAGTGATCGGCACTAGTAACAAGAATCTACAAAGTAGTTTTTATTGTCCTCGGCAGTGATCGGCACTAGTAACAAGAATCTGCAAGGTAGTTCTTATTGTCCTCGGCAGTGATTGGCATTAATAACAAGAATTTGCAAGGTAGTTTTTATTGTCCTCGGCAGTGATCGGCACTAGCAACCAGTATATACAGGTATCATTTCTTGTATTGGGCAGTGATTATCATGATACAATAGTGACCCTTCTTTTGGCTAAGTGTCATTAGAAAACAAATATAAAGAAGGGTAAATTGGACATTACTTGTTCCTAAGAGCAATTGAAATGCCTGGGTTGTTGTGCTTTTTTATTCGTAGTTTATTAAACATGTGATGCAAACTGAACGGTAAACAGTGACGGGAAACTGTATGGTTGTTGTTGTTGCAGGGTTTAACGCCATTTTTCAGCACAAGATAGGCTATACAAGGCGGCCAGTATAAATGGTGGAAGAAGAACCCTGGAGAACCCCGGGAAGAACCACCCACCCACGAAAAGCTACTGGCTTTCTTTCTCACTTACCCACGTTAGCCGACCCTGAGACTCGAACACACGTAGACAGAGGTGAGATGGAATTGATCCGGAACGGTGAGCGCTTTAGACCAATCTGCCACTCGGGTCCCGAAACTGTACGGTAAAACAATGATGGAAACTGAACGATGAAACTGTAATGCTCTTCTGTTTTCTTTGTCTCTTGTTAGTGGTTTTAAGAATAATCTGCCCATATATATGATATACCGTCCTTACTCGATTATATGTCGGGTTGTACAGCAAACAACATAGACCCTGATCTGCCGTCACATAATGTGCCAGCAGATCACCGGCTATGCTGCTCGTTCTACTCATTACTCTTCACAAAGTGCAAAAGATCCAGACTGGCTGTTTCATATATTTCAGATTGTCGGAATTCATAGTGGCTTGACTAAGACTTACTGTGTACAATAACTGTCATGCTATTATTATGTCTGATTCCATTTGTTCTTCTTGTTTTAAATTTGTGTTCTAATTCTTTCTTCGCGTTTTTCACTAAATGATGGATGCAGATCTCATTTAATAGTGTAAATTTACCAAATGCGAACATATCAAAGTCTTAAACAATGTTTATACTTTGTTCATAGTTTTACATTTAACAATAATCACCATTATCAACATCCGAGAACAAAGCCTGAAGTAATTTACGAATGTGTCACTTTTCTCCTTCTTGTACATAAGCAATCAAATATAAAAGACTGTTTATATCAATAATGCCGTCATTTTATATAGGTCACTTCTATTTTTTATAGGTCACTTCCATTTTATATAGGTCACTTCCATTTTATATAGGTCACTTCCATTTTATATAGGTCACTCTATTTTATATAGGTCACTTGCAAAGCTTTTCCGTCAGTCTGTTACTTGCCTTCCTTTTCCATTATAATCATCATTTTATTTTGTCACTGAAAGTAGCCTAACAAAACCTTAAATTGCGTCAAGTTTACGTTACATAGTTCTTTCCTAGAATTGACCTATCATAATCATATTTTATTATTATTATTATTATTATTATTATTATTATTATTATTATTAGTAGTAGTAGTAGTAGTAGTAGTAGTAGTAGTAGTAGTAGCAGCAGCAGTAATAGTAATAGTCGACAACTTAGTTTAATCGTTTCAGATTATCACAGCAGATGAAAACCATTAAAAGTATGACATTCGTGTGACCTTTAAATGCTTGCATTGATCGTCAACATTTATGAAAATTAAAGCTAAATAGATTTTAAATTATATTTATGACCTTTGTTATCGTTTCTCCAGTACATAGTGTTTTCGTTGTACGCATGAACAGTGAGAATTATTTTGAAAAGTCTGTTTATCATTACAGTAAAAAAAATTCACCCTTTACCCACGACAAAAATCACCCCCACCTCCTAACCATCGGTTCCTCAGTCTTTAGTAATAATCTGTTCCTTAACGAAAATAATTTACTTTCTGGAATTCAGCTTTGTCGCCATGTTTATACTTTTCATACAGAGTGCTTTGCTTAAACTTTTGTTATAGGATTTTCTTTAAGCACAAGGACCTGTTCTTTGTTTTAGGAACGGTTTATTGCTTTGCGAAAGTTTGCTTTCAAACTTACTTATAATTTCTATATAGTCGTTTACTTTAACATATGTCTGCCCTTATTATTGAATCCTGCTGCATCTAAAAACTTATATTGGTAGCACCATACCTAGTTCATCACCAACAGTCTCACAGTCCCGTTTCATTAAAATTTTCATCGAGTTCTTCGCGTCGCAAATACAAACCAGAAGTACGGTTAACAGTTCGTCTCTACTTCACACACATCCGGGCGACCATATGTTGATCGCAGTCACCCAACCGCATTTGTATGGTTGACTATTGATTATGTTGCAAACTAGAAGCAATGAGTGACACTTGGTAAAATTTACTAACATCGGTATTAATTAATCTAACGTGAAAATCGTTTACTCCTGAAGTGTTTCACGAACAACGGTCATACATGGGCCACTTGTAAGTTAATAAAAACTTTGGACAAATAGCCCAAAATAAAGTTTATTTCCCTTAGGGTAGCCTGTATTGTGCTTGTGATTTAGTGGACTTGTAAGTGAAGCTTGTATCAGTGACGAACGTTTCGATTTAAGTGTCCAGAATGGTTGAAAAATGAAAACCTGGCATATCGCATTCGCCAGAGTGAAAGAGAGGCTACAGAAATTAGAGTGCTGTTTTAAGCTCCACTAATTCCACCACCACCCACCCACAGAAAAAAGAAAACAAAGGCATCCCTTTAAACTCGCCGCAAGTTTCCATATATGGTGATTTTTGCCAGGCTAATAATAATGTGAATAATTTAGATTGATTCCGTTTTGAATGGTTCGATTGTTTGCACTATCATTGAGACTTTGACAGTTTTAGATACGTAATTGACTTTATTGAATGAAACGCGATAGCTCGATATCCTGTTGCAGTACGGCCAGGTAAGGCGTGATTGGATTATTGTTGCAGTTGCATTTTTAATTTGTTAATATTAACGATATTTCCTTATGAAAGATTTCGATGATAAATGTCAAGGTTTAAATCAAACAATTTCCAAGAATGCTTGATTCTCTGCTCAAACTAATGGATGAATAACCACACAATAAATGGATTGTAGTGCAGGTGTTGTTTGTTTTCCTACTACAAGTTAACGGATGCCAAGCATTAACACTTTGTTAATGAGGATTACGAATGAAATTCGACGGCTGAAAAACCACAATTATTATGCATAATTATAAGATTAAATCAGAAAGAATAAAAGCTAGAATAGCGCAGTCAGGTTAAAAATTATTGGTGCTTTTTAAATGAGTCTACGATTTCTTTCTTTCCTCTGACTGCTAATACTTGTACTACTATTACTATTAATAATAATAATAATAATAATAATAATAATAATAATAATAAAGTTATCGATCACAAATTTCAAAAGCAAGAAACTTTGAGGCTGATGCAAATCAATTCCATCGAGATCCCAATCTTCAACCAAAAGTCAAAGATAGAATAAGTAACCACATTGAAGCTCTGGCCAAATAAAACATCCTGTCGAATTAATATGTTGTGACGAACAAAGACGAACAGTGCAAACAGCACATCTTGTTAGATGGCATTATTGTATTTTTCCCCCAAAATTTAAAAGTAGTTTTCAAAAGTGTGTTTGGGGGCCCAGAGTGGCCGAGTGGTCTAAAGCACTCTCCGTACGGATCACTGCCATCTCACCTCTGTCTGCGTGGGTTCGAGTCTCGGATTCGGCTAATGTGGGTATGTGAGAAAGCTTGCCAGTAGTTTCTCGTGGGTCGGTGGTTCTTTCCGGGGTTTTCCTGGGTTCTTCCTCCACCATTTATACTGGCCGCCATGTATAGCCTATCGTGTGCTGAAAAATGGCGTTAAACCCTACAACAACAACAACAACAAAAGTGTGTTTATGTATGCATACCATATGCCTTAAGCTAAACGTTTCCAACATGCTTTCTCCGTCTTGACTCTTTCTGACTCTTGCACTTTAAAAAGCATGCTCTTTGATGTTAACAAATGATTTCTCTTTTCCTTGCATGTCTATGTATAGTCCTCACAAAAGCAAGATGAGTAGCTAGTCATCTCAAACTATGATTTAGCTGCAGTTACAGAAACCTAATTAAACAATGAAGACTGTAAACACGTTTTATGATGATATTTTACCGAGGTTTAAATGCATTTATTTTAGTAGAGGGAACAGTCTGGATAAAAGTGGTGTTTTCTTACAATATAGAGAGTAGTATGAATTGTAGAGGGAACAGTCTGGATAAAAGTGGTGTTTTCTTAATATACAGAGTAGTATGAATTGTAGAGCGAACAGTCTGGATAAAAGTGGTGTTTTCTTACAATATACAGAGTAGTGTGAATTGTAGAGGGAACAGTCTGGATAAAAGTGGTCTTTTCTTACAATATACAGAGTAGTATGAATTGTAGAGGGAACAGTCTGGATAAAGTGATGTTTTCTTACAATATACAGAGTAGTATGAATTGTAGAAGGAACAGTCTGGATAAAAGTGGTGTTTTCTTACAATATAGAGAGTAGTATGAACTGCAGAGAGAGCAGTCTGGATAAAATTGGTGTTTTCTTACAAAATAGAGAGTAGTATGAATTGTAGAGGGAGCAGTCTGGATAAAAGTGGTGTTTTCTTACAAAATAGAGAGTAGTTTGAATTGTAGAGGGAACAGTGTGGATAAAAGTGGTGTTTTCTTACAATATACAGAGTAATATGAATTGTAGAGGGATCAGTCTGGATAAAAGTTGTGTTTTCTTACAAAATAGAGAGTAGTATGAATTGCAGAGGGAGCAGTCTGGATAAAAGTGGTGCTTTCTTACAATATACAGAGTAGTATGAATTGTAGAGGGAGCAGTCTGGGTAGAAGTGGTGTTTTCTTACAATATAGACAGTAGTATGAATTATATATAGAAGGAGCAGTCTGGATAAAAGTGGTGTTAACATGCAATATAGAGAACAGGATGACGAACACATTCAAAGACATAATATCAAAGAGGGCGATATTCTCTTGATATATGTTATAAAAGAAAGTAACATTGTGTAAGACAGTGCAATTGGGGTAACATATATTCCTCCATAGACTTTTCCAGTATCGGGATAAAGAAACTATGATCAATTAGACGCATTAGAAAACGACATTATTCAGTATTTATCTCCAGCTTATATCAAAGCAGGTGGCGATTTTAAAAGTAGGACTGGTCAATTCTCTGACAGTTAGTACTAAGACCTGCTATGTATATTCAATTTGTATTTGTTATGAGTTTATGCCTCCATGATTTCATGTTATGTATAATTGTATTTTGGACTTGACCTAGTTACCTGAGCAGTAAGATTTATTTTTTAAATAGCAGAATACATAGCTAATATTTTCCCTATGATTGTAGATTAGGTATTTAGATTTTTAGTATTGTAAACATGTTTATCTTATGCTTGCTATGTTTTGTATTATAATTTTAGTAACGGATTTTTATTGTGTTGACAACTTAGAACTTTAAAGAAATGAACTATTGGCTCTTATACTGGTTCTACTATTGTGTCTTAGTTTTAAATATAAGTTTGTTTCCTTGAGAAATTATCATTCTTCGCTTAACATCAACAGCAGAGTCAGTCTTATTGTTGTGTTTAGTATCTCATTTGGGTGGAATTATTTATTCAAATTATTATTCAGTGGAAACACAAAGCGCTCATCAATAATATTCTTGGACTGGAACATTAATTTGGAAATCTTGTGAATTCAGACAAGAACATTTTCGGATTATATTATTGTAATACATCAAAGCACATCGCCAAACTACAGGACACTGGGACATTTGCATATTCGAGACTTCATGCACATCGACACAGACAGTATTGGAATTTAATTGGAATACTACCGGAAATCATTTTGAAATTTTATGCATTCGGACTTGTGATAAAACATTTAGGACTATTTGGGATTTAATTAATACTGTAAGTTCTTTTTAAATTTTTACTTTGAATTCTAGTTTTCGTTCTTTTCTGTTACTTGATTTATGACCATAGAGTCATTGTATACCACTTACCTCTAACGTTATTTAACAAGGATAACTCATATAATTAAGAGATAAATCTTTTTAGATCCATTCATTATTTTTTCGGGAAGTGTACTGCACAAACCTGCATTAATACTAGTAATTCAAGTGTAAACGGAAGGTCTCGTAGTGATACATGGCAACATTACTTGTTAGAAATACAATGGCTGTAGCACTATTGACTATTTTGGCATTTCAGAATTTTAAACGAATTTAATGTAGTATAATAATACGCTTGTGTTGATTACATAAACTCACAATGTAAACCGTCAAAAGGGAAGAAATGGTATCTCAATTTTCTAAAGTTTACTAGCAAAGCAGCTTATACGCGACGAGCGTTCTTATGCAAAGATTTGACTCTTCTCAAGAACCATCCAATCTGGCAACACATACCTTGACGAAATTAATTGTATACATTGCCAGAAAATCCCTAAAACATTTTATAGTATTTCACAACCCCCACCCCCGCACATTAATTAAGGTCCGTATGACACTGAATGTACAGACCTCAAAAACAGATCAGCACCAGGAAAGCTATGTTGTAGGATCCTTTCAAATGCTTTCATTTAAGCAAAGAACAAATGGAAATGTTATTAGAAACCTACTAAAATTCGCTGAGAAAAAATATCGTACGATATACTGGAAAAACTAAATACTTCAGAGGCTGAAAATTATAAGAAGTATTGGAAATTGATCTTTTGAAAGAGGTTAACGCTGAAACTGATCAGACAATTCTTTAAAAAAAACTTTGCATAACTATTTTCAAGCTCAATATTTTTCAAAAATACACTATTTCTTCCATATTAATAATATAGTAGAAGAACATACAACTAAAGATAACAAATAATTCAAGATAACGAAATAATCATAGAAGAAATAAATATTGCCATAAATAAAGCCTAAAGTAGGAAACCGATTGGATCTGACATGATCTTTAACGAGATAATTAGATATTTCGTTCCGTTTTTACAAGGTCATTATCACACACTCTTTAGTATCTACTTCGATAATTAATTCTTCCTTCATGAATTTTCATGAATCCCATCTCCTTCACAGCCAAAAAAGGGTAAAATATCTGAGGGAAATAACTACCACGGTATAGCAATCACTAGTGTTGTTCCGATTGTCGATTATAATAGATCATCAGTTGGTTGAACGAACCAATAAGATAATCGATTGTGAAACTCCATAACCGATTATGTGTAAAGGGAAACTACTTTTTAGTTGCATGCAAAGCACAAAGGTTAGTAAAACTCCCAGCCACTAAAGTTGACCTGAAATTTATTAATTCCCTTCAAAACTACAAATATAAAACCATATGATATTTCATAGGTGCAAAATTTCATAATTAGGAACATATAGCCATTATTACATGATCAAGTTGTTAAATTGTTGAGTTAATAAATTTAAACACATTTTGATGATTTGTTTCAGTTTTAAATGCAACATTATTTGTAGTATTTGTAAACAATGACAAACAAGAAAACCATGTCCTTCTACACTTAAAATTATAGACACATCACATATGAATGAAAGGATTTTGGGGTATTCTAGCAGTATTTCAGTTGCATGTGACTTATCAGCCATAAAAAGTGCGTTCATTTAACAAAGATGTAGAACAAAAATAACACACAACACAATAGACAAAAATGTAATATTATTATCAGGTTAAAGTATACATGTCATTAAAAGAGATTACTCCTGTACATTTACTAACATCTTGAACTGTTGATCAAAGATATAACTGAATAACAAACAAAAATTAAAATTTGCTCTTAGTAACCGATTATAATCCATTATCAGTTGGTTAAGTGGAACTGATTGTCGATTATGAATTTCTGACCGATTTCCATCACTAGCACTCACTATACAGCAGTTTAAGCAAATGTTTCTTCTCATTACATTAATCATAATAAGTTTTAGAAGAAAACTACTCACTAGAGGATGTCCTGCTTGAATATTGACAAAATAGATCCTATTTTCATTCTTAATACCTAATAAATAAACTCTAACACACATAAGCTTTGTGGATTATCAAATAGCATTTGATTCGGTCTGGAGAACAGGTACGCCTCGTAAGATAAACCAGAATAAAACCACGGGTTTAACCTGTAATTCGATAAATCACGTGTATAACAATATCGACCATGCCTTGAAATTAAAACAAATTCAGCAAACCCTTAATATTTAATATCGGTGCCAGTAAAGGATGTCTCACTTTAATGGAGACCTCTTTAAATGACTTAAACGCTTTCTTTGACTGTTCAAGGCAGCAAGCGTCGACTCTAAAACAAATAACATAAAAACACCTTCCTGTCACACATCGCACTTCCTGGTGATTTCAGTCTAATGGGTCTACATCAACCAAATGGTTATAAAATAATCTAAACACCTTTTGCTCAGAGTGGAAATTAAACTTAAATGTGAATAAAACGACAATTCTTGTAATACGGGGTTCATAAAAAGTGAAGTATATGTTTTCAGTTTCATACTTATAATATTGAGTTGCTACACACACACACACACACACACACACACACACACACGCTTGATATTCACTAACACTGACTCATTTTACGTACTATTGAATTTTACTAAGGAGAAATCTTTTACAGGTCTCGTTCAAGAATTAAATCCTACTACAACCGAAGATGTCTCAACCAAGGTTCTTGCACATATGTTCAAATTAATAGATAAACCCACATTTCTGCGCGGATCTGAATTTTTGGGATGTGTAATACAAGTCTCAACTGGGATACAATGTATGCCATTCCACCCGAATTGAAACATCCAACTCTGCACTGGATATATCGAAACGGGCATGCAATAACGTATGTATCGAAGCTGGCATGCAATAACGTATGTATAGAAGCTGGCATGCAATAACGTATGTATAGAAGCTGGCATGCAATAACGTATGTGTCGAAGCGGATATGCAATAACGTATGTATGATGAGCCCAAGTGTGCGGATCTAACACCCACTGGTTACTCCATCAAGTCGTTCCCCCGTAATTGTCGCGGAGGTGGAATTGCTGTCATCACAAAGATCTCCATGATAAAACGTCTTAACTACACCACAACATTCAATTTCGAGCACACATCGTTTGAACTAGTCCAAGCCACACTCACACTGGAGCAAAGGTCAGTCCGTTTTTTCGCCTATACCGCCCTCCTCCTAGTAGAAAAAACAAGCTGGCTGACTCTCTCTTTTTGGAGCAGTTTCCGAATCTCCTGGACTTTGGAAATTCGATAGGTGGCAACGTGATTATTCTTGGAGATTTCAACTTTCACTTTGACTGTCCCGGAAACTCAAATACATCAAAACTCATGGATTCCATTAATGTTTTCAACCTCAAACAGTCAGGTAACCAACCCACCCATAAACATGGTCACATTTTAGACTGGATTCTGCATAGACCTGATGATAACATTCTACGGTCCTCCCTGCTATCCCATGACCTTGCATCAGATCACCTCTGCATTGTATGTCATCTTGACGTATCAGTCCCTAACCCTCCACCTTTATTTGCTACTAAGAGAAACCTCTGTATGATAAATAGAACCAAACTAATGCACGACATCCAAGCTAACCGAACAACTTGCTTACCTCCTACCGCAGAACAACTCGATAACTGTCTGCGTTCATTACTTGACAAACATGCCCCAGCTACCAAATGCAGAGTATCAATTCAAAAGTGTTCTCCATGGTATAGCAGTGTTAGAGACCAGCTTTGCACTGCTAAAATAGACCGCCGTAAAGCTGAGAGGCTCTGGCTTTCCACCAGACTCACTATTCATAAGCAAATCTATGAAGTCGCTAAGAAGAATGTCACAAATATAGTCCATGCAGCGAAATCAGCCCGCTACACTACTAAGATCATGGAAAGATCCAGCTGCAAAAAGCTCTTCAAGATTACTAACAAGTTAATGTCAAGGAACAAATCAACACCACTTCCAACTACCTTCTCTCCAGTCGACCTTCTGGACATGTTTGAAAATTTCTTCCATGACAAAGTACAAAGCATTAGAGATAAGCTTGACACCACAATTTCAATTGACTCGTTGTCACCATACAGTTGGGATACAGAATTTGAGCGGCAACCATTAGCAGCATTTAAACCTGTCTCTATGGATTTCGTACGTACAATCGTGATGAAGAGTGCACCAAAGTCATGTGAACTTGATCCAATTCCAACATCACTGCTGCTTGAGTGCTTAGATCCAGTATTGCCTTCACTAACTGATGTTATTAATACCTCTCTCTCATCCGGTGAATTCCCATCATTTTTCAAAACTGTCATTGTAAAGCCTCTGCTGAAGAAACCAACACTAGACCATAACGATTTAAAGAACTACCGCCTAGTTTCTAATCTCCCATTCATATAAAAAATCTTAGAAAAGGTTGTTCTATCCCAGCTTGTATCTCACCTAAATTCAAACAGTCGTTTTAGCAATGTACAGTCTGCATATCGCCCTTGCCACAGTACTGAAACTACTCTTCTAAAAGTAGTTAATGACATTCTCTCTGCGTTGGATAGCGGAAAGATAACAGTCCTCACCCTCCTTGATTTGTCTGCAGCATTTGACACAATAGACCATGATATATTACTTCACCGTCTCCAGCATGTATTTGGCATTCATGATACAGCCTTACTGTGGTTCAAGTCCTACTTGGTCAACAGGACACAAATTGTATCTGCAAATGGAATACACTCCAGCCCAGTTAATCTATGTTGTGGTGTTCCACAGTGATCTGTTCTTGAACCTGTTCTCTTCATTCTGTACACTCAGCCGCTTTCAAGTGTCATAGATCATCATCCAGTGTCTCACCAACTGTACGCTGATGACACCCAAATATACAAATCTAGCCACCCAACTGAAGTTGATGCTACCATCCAAGGTGTAGAGGTGCATTTCTGATGTGAAATCATGGATGACATGTAACAAGCTGCAGATGAATGATGATAAAACTGAGGCCATTCTGATTACAACACAAAGACTTTCTCATTTATATCCTTTACCTCAAACAATAAATATCAGCAACGCCAACATTAAATTCACACAATCAGTACGAAACCTAGGTGTTACTCTGGACAGTACTCTCACATTGCACCAACATGTCATGAACATATGCAAGACTGCATATCTTGAGCTGAGACGCATCAGCTCATTTCGCAACTATCTTTCAGTTGATGCCACTAAAGCACTTGTGTGTTCATTAGTACTTTCAAGACTGGACTATTGTAACTCAATTCTGTCTGGTTCATCTCAATATCTACTCCAGAAACTTCAAAAGTTCAAAACACAGCTGCTCGGATCATACTTAGAGTACCACGATCAGAGCACACCTCCCCGCTGCTCTGTACCCTACACTGGCTATCCATTCGATCCAGAATCAAACAGAAACTTTGTTCTCTGTGCTACATTTCATTGTCGGACTCTAGTCCAACATACCTATCCGACCTCACCCATGTGTACACACCAGCAAAATACTTACGCTCCTCTTCTGACAATCGTATACTCATTACTCCCACTATGAAAACAAAGTCATATGGGCAGCGTTCTTTTGCATACCAAGGCCCAGCAACATGGAATGAATTGCCCACTGAACTTAGACACAAAGACACAGTGATCACATTCAAGAGGGCTCTCAAACCTCACTTATTTCGACTGCAAGAACAAACTTAAAGACCTAATTATGTTTCCTACCTTTTTTATTTTTTAATGTTTTTCTAATTTCATGGTGTTTGTTTTTGTAATAATATTATTATATGGGTCTTTTTATCTTATAGGTGTTGTCTAATGTTGTAAAGCGCGTAGAGCTTCTAAAGATTAGGCGCTATACAAAGTCCTCATTATTATTATTATTATTATTATTATTATTATTATTATTATTATTATTATTATCGAAGCTGGCATGCAATAATGTATGTATCGAAGCTGGCATGCAATATCGTATGTATCAAAGCGGGCATGCAATATCGTATGTATCGGAGCGGTCATGTTATATCTTATGTATGGTAACGGGCGTGAAATATTGTATATATCGAAGTGGGCATGTTATATCGTATGTATGGAAGCGGGCATGAAATATTGTATATATCGAAGTGGGCATGTTATATTGTATGTATCAAAGCGGGCATGCAATATCGTATGTATCGGAGCGGTCATGTTATATCGTATGTATAGAAGCGTAGATGCAAAATCGTATGTATCGAAGCGGTCATGCAGTGTCGTATGTATCGAAGCGGTCATGCAGTGTCGTATGTATCGAAGCTGGCATGCAATATCGTATGTATCGGAGCGGTCATGTTATATCGTATGTATGGTAACGGGCATGAAATATTGTATATATCGAAGTGGGCATGTTATATCGTATGTATGGAAGCGGGCATGCGTTATTGGATGTATAGAGGCGAGCATCCAATATCGTATGTATCGACGCGAGCATGCAATATAGTACGTATGGAAGCGGACATGAAATATTTGATTTATGCAACCGGCATGAAATGTTGGTGCTACAGCTAAACTTTTAACTTCTCATTTTGAATGTTGACATCTCTATCAGTATGGTAACATCTACACGAGAGTTCGAATAATGTCAGTGCACATGTACCCTTCAAAGTCCATGAAGAAAATGTCAGATGTAATGATAGGTGATGGTTTGGAATTAGCTTCACAATATTACATATTCTCTTTGGCAATGTCATATGCGTTGATATTAAAAAATCATGTGGTAAATAAAAACACCCTAAAAGAAACGTTGGTTCAAAAGTTTTATAATGTTTTCCTAAAGTATGCAGCGCATTGAAATAATGAGCATTCTAATAAACTAAAGACATATGGTATCATCAAAAACCAAATAATATCTGCAAATTGTGGAACACAAACGAAACCACAAGAACATCACATGTAGTCCTCGCCTCACTTGCCTTGCTCCATGGACTAAATACGGTAGATAGGCAAACTTTAACCAAATCAACCTTTTGCCTCTTGTACCTAAACTTGATTAATGACAAGTTGGACTGATTTCTAAGAAAAATCCTTTCTGACAGGATTCTGTCACAAGGTTTATTTATTCAGTCAGATTAATTTAATTAGAGGTCTTATATTTCTAATGGAGTGTTCCAAACATAGTGGCTACATTTTTATATCAATTTTTCAAAAATCGCACTAACAGTCTGCCCTCTCTACAGCATAGTAGTTGCTTACCACCAAATGTCACCGTCATTTATTTCTTTATTCTTCTGTTACATTCTACACTGTATGTTGTAGCTGTTTTGTACATTATGTGAATTGAATTGCATTGTGTCACTTTTCTTTGGTAGTGGAAATCGCTGACTTGCTGAAACTCCATCTCAAAACTTTTGTGTCACAGTTTTGTGGGTTTGTTACCAGAGGATTCGGGGCCCCGAGTGGCCGAGTGGTCTAAAGCGCTCTCCGTTACGGATCACTGCCATCTCACCTCTGTCTGCGTGGGTTCGAGTCCAGGATTCGGCCAATGTGGGTATGTGAGAAAGCTTGCCAGTAGCTTCTCGTGGGCCGGTGGTTCTTCCCGTTGGTTTCCCGGGCTCTTCCTCCACCATTAATACTGGCCGCCATACATAGCCTATCGTGTGCTGAAAAATGGCGTTAAACCCCACAACAACAACAACAACAACAACAACAACCAGAGGATTCTATCCGAGGTAGTTCGAATAAGCAGATGGTAGTTCGAGGCTGAATTACGACTTTCCAGCTCTTCAAAAAATTTACCAGCCTGGTTTTCTAGAACATTTTCTTGCCAAACACGCCATGTGCTCATAGCCAACTTAAGATTTACGGAACCAATCTATGTGTAATTAGTTGTAAATATCGTGTTTAAAAGAACGCAATTCGATGACTGGCTGAAAATAATTACCGGGGAAAATAGACCGCTCCGGTGGCCTATGTGGTTAGAGCGTCCGCCTCGGATGCTGGAGGTCGCGGGTTCGAACCCCGGTCGAGTCATACCAACGACTTATAAAAATGGTACTGCTAGCTGCCTCACTTGGCGCTCAGCATTAAGAGGTTAGTGTTAAGACTGGTCGGCCTGGTGTCAGGTTAATGTGACTGGGTGGGCATTGATGCTACATGTCTGCGGCATGATGCCCCATTTATATACATCACTGTAAACAGCTACACTATGGACATCGAAGCAACATGATTGAAAAATTGTTCATGCTAAGTTAAAAATCCAAATCACACACAAATACACAAAGCATAATTTTTTTCCTCATAAAAAATAAGGATGGGTAATTTGTATCCAATAGTTGGCTTATACATAAAACCATTTTCCTTGTTATCGCTGTTGCAGCATTGGTACTTCCGGTGTTTGAATATGGTTAGCTACCAAATAATTTTTCTCAACACTTTTTCTTCATAAAAAGTAAGTACGGGTAAATTGTTCCCAATAGTTGGCTTATACATAAAACTATTTTCCCTATTATCGCTGTTACAGAACTGGTACTTACGGATTTTCGTCCGCCTCGGATGCGGAAGGTCGCGGGTTCGAACCCGGGCCGAGTCATACCAACGACTTATAAAAATGGTACTGCCAGCTGCCTCACTTGGCGCTCAGCTTTAAGAGGTTAATGTTAGGACTAAGTAAGTAAGTAATGCTGAATCAGCATATGATATTGATACCATCTGTCTTTCTTACGTACATCGAAATTTTTGCACGGCCATCATAATATAACACGGTCATCCTATCATTTCGTTGTTTTAAACGTTTAGTCTTACATCATGCAATATTTGCAAATGTATTTTACCGGTATTACCATGAAAGTAATGTGATTTTGCAAAAAAAACATTACCGGTCAATGGTAATTTATTTAGTTTCAAGTAACTCATATGATCAACTGAAATGTTGCAAGCCCAGTCAATTGTGACTTGATCATCAGATATGGACATCAGATTCACCATACAATAACCAGAACATATTTTTATTTAACTCGTGAATGTGGTCCGTTGCCATACATTCTTGCTAGCCAATGGTCTGGATATCCTTTAACAAGAGGTCAGATCACACGGCAAAGGGCAAAACCATGATTCACATATTTTGGAAATAAGCTCCTTTGTAACAAAATACAATATCAAAGGCTGTGTGTCTCATCAGCGATGAAAAATGTCGAGATTAACACGTTGAGAAGAAAATCACTTTGTGACGAATTTCTTTGTCCTATATCTGGGTTTGATATTGATACCATCTGTCTTCCTTAAGTATTTCTTATACGGAAGCTTACATCGATTATTTTGCACGGCCATCATAATATAACATAGCCATCATAATATAAAAAGGCCATTATAATATAACACGGCCACCATAATATAACACGGCCATCATACTAGTCTTACATAAAGCATTATTCCTGCCTGAAATATTTTTTTAAGGAACCAAGTTATAATTTGATTTTGTCAATTTATCTTTACCAGAACGATGCATGTCATTATCAGATAACACATTTAAAGTGAAAAATCGATACGGTACCTTAATATATTTCTCACCAGTTTGAAAGTAAAACAACTATGGGAATAATTTATATTATAAACATTAAACTCTGTATTTTGGGGAAAATGATTTCCAAGTAATACTGACCGGTTTAAGTGGTGAGATGAACACAGTTCAGTGCAGATCTCCGGAAAACTTTCAACTTATAAGCACCTTTGCGTGCCAGATATGTATTTCGGGGAAAAGTATAATTATTGTATTGACGTTCAATCATAATATCACTCAGAGGTAAAACACCTTTTCTATATTTTAAATAGCTCGTTCCTCTGGGAATAAAAAAAACGATATCGCTCGTTCGTTGTATAGTATTTAAGCCCGCATTTCCATATTTAGGTCTTCATTTATTCTTCTTCTGCTCCTTCTCTTTTCTTTTTTCGGTGTGTAATGCAGCTGTTAGTCGCATTGGCACAGAAAGGAAAAACCATGCATATCGACTGCTTTTGCCTTCAGTAAATATATAATAAAAAGAGAATCTACGTTTCTTTGGTAGATATACGGATATATTTCATTCATGAAGTTGAAACATTTTGCATTGTCCCGATTGGTGAAGAGGTGAGTGACGATTCAATGTTTCGACATTACTCGTAAAATATTTCCTTTTATCTACTCAACCCTGCTCCCAAAAAGAACAAAAAAAAAAAAAACCAAAAAAAAACCAAACAAACGCTCTATATATGATTTAATCAAATGCTGATAGACATTTACATTGTTACAGCTTGGAGTACAATTTAAGTAATTGCGTTATGGATGATGTCAAGTAAACGATGACGTAATGATGTCATCACCATAACAGTTCAAAACGATCAGGATGTCAAGTTGTAAAAAGCTGTAAATGTTGTTCTAGAAGGCAGCCATCTCTGCGGAACGCTTATGAGGAGTACACTCGTATAACTTTTGAACAAAAAAAAATGTATTTAGAAAATCATCAATTCAATTAATTATCAATGTTCACATAAAACTTAGTGAATGCATCTTCATTAAACGCAAACGGTTGTAACAACATGGTGGCAGAAGTGCCAATTTTGCAGGCGACGAACAAAATTATCCCATTCATCTGTCTGCAATACCTGACAAATTGTTTGTCAGTTTTAGCTTTAGTTGACGTTAAAATATTTATATGCGCTTTACCAGAAGGTGACTGCAGGCTTTGACATTTACAATGGATGACAAGACAGTTCAGAATATTTATTTCAAATCAAAACAATAAAGTTATTTGAGGTATTTTGCTTTTCAAAGCATTTTGACACTTTCAATTTGCAAACTTGTGCGCTCTTTGTTTGTTTCAAGGGGATAACACCAATGCTCGTGGGCAAAATGCTAAATTTTCCATGATGCACTATGCAATGAAAGCACTAGTTTAAGTGAGAAATTTTCCACTTTTGCTCTCGAAATCAAACTGTCAGTTTGACACTCAACGAAACATGAAATCAATTTCAACACAGAAAGCGGAAAGAGATGAATGCGTTGTTTTTATTCCTCAAGTCTCAGCTTACACACCTTTCTATATCCCATTAAAATCATTAATGATGAAACGTGCTGACAAAGGGTATCGGTTTTGCAGCTAACGTAGCGTAACTATAATAAAACACTGCCATAAAAAGACACAATGCTGATCTTAAAATGGTCATCACCGCTGTAAACAAACACCCTATTACCACCTAGAATTTCATACTTGTTGAGCAATCAATCGTCTATTGAGTACCGCGAATTCAATGATCAGATTGTTTCTGCATGTATGTTGTTATATATATATATATATATATATATATATATATATATATATATATATATATATATATATATATATATATATATATATATATATATATATATATATATATATATGTCTTTCTTTTATTGTTCTATCACGTGAATGTATACATTTCCAATGGAAATTAGACAGTCTTTAAGAATTTGTGTCGTGACTGAGGATATATATATATATATATATATATATATATATATATATATATATATATATATATATATATATATATATATATATATATATATATATATATATATATATATATATATATATATATATATATATATATATATATATATATATATATATATATATATATATATATCTGTGTGTGTGTGTGTGTGTGTGTGTGTGTGTGTATGGATGGATGGACGGATGTATGTATGGATGGATGGATGGATGGATGTATGGATGGATGGACGGATGTATGTATGTATGTATGTATGTATGTATGTATGTATGTATGTATGTATGTATGTATGTATGTTTACATATAAGGACCCTTTAGAATTGCTTACCTGAAGTTATGTATGAACATTGTCCTCTGCGTTAAATTTCAAGATACCTTATGAAAAAGGGAAAGGTGCATTTTAGCAAACTAAAAAGTACATTATTAAAAGCCCTTTCGTTTGACATCAGTTTGGCGCCATAAGCACTTGCACTCTTTCCTATCGTAAACCGCAAATTTATTTCACGAATCTACCTGTCTTATGTCGAACTCTACCAAGATATTAAGCTTTAAAGATGCAGTCCGTCCAAGAATTAATTTAAAACTAACATGATCGAGTTAATCGCAGCCATATTAAATGAGTGTCGCACCATCAAATCCTTCCAGATCGACCAACTCAGTTTCCGTAGTTTTGGGAAAGCCAAGGATGTCGGACAATTCAATTCTTCTTGTCGGCTGTGTCTGATGGACTCCTCTTGGTTGACCAGATTTTCGGGCAAAGATTGGTAGCTGCGCTTGAGGACAGTGAAATCACGTGCATTAGACTTTTTTCCTATCGAGCAAGTATGAATGGGCATGCTACATGATGTAGTTTTGCAGGCTTTCTACATCGTGATAACACATGCTTGTCTACATTGTGATAACACAGGCTTGTCCACATCGTGATAACACAGGCCTGTCTCCATCGTGATAACACAGATAAGTATACATCGTGATAACACAGGCGTGACAAACAATGGACTCGAAATCACTTTTGAACCCTAGTCCAATAATCCTTTGTTCTTGACCATGGAACACATTTCTGCATTCTTTACTGGGAGAACCACACAATCGCCATATGTCATCATCTCAATTTTGATTATTTGCGAGTGAATGTAGATTTAAAGACTGAAGCAGTGTGGATAAATTAACGTTCGGCAGATATATCCTCTCTCTCTCTCTCTCTCTCTCTCTCTCTCTCTCTCTCTCGTATTTCCTGAAATAATAACATTCATGTTGTGAGAATCGCAAATATTGAAACGAAATTTGATGATACCAGAAAAATGTTATATCAAGGACTAACTATGCAGTAGCTCATTAAAGAGTCCATTTCGTACTATACATCAGCCCAGCTGTCGAAAAATGTATGTATGCAGAATCATCTTATTGCTTGCAATCACTTTTAAAAAGCTTCGATCCATTGTCGATTTTGTGCGGGCTGATGGGTTATAAGATATGGATCATCTGGAATCGGACATGTGGATCAAATCTATCACCAATGCTAAAGGCTTTGAATCGTCCATAATTTTCTCGAACAAATTACTCCGTCTGGACATATTGTACAAGATATGGCAATATGCATAACATGTCCACAGTACTTGTGGTAATGGCGGTAAATGATAATTTTATACTCTTTATATATCCTTTCATTAGTAGAGGTGTCTGCATTTTCGTCAATCTATATTCTTCCTATCGCGGACGCGGCTTGATCCTCGAGTCTGTTCGGTCGTCATATGACTTTGCAGGCAAATGCAGTAATGTTATACGCTTAAAACGACGTCCGGGCCATCTTTCTGTGCTTTAACGACATTTCTACACCAATGGCTCAATAGTAATCAATGCTTATGAATGTATGTAACTGTTTCCGAATCATATCAAACACCAAACAGAATCCGATCATCAGTACGTATACATAAAAGTAATATATGTAACTGTATAATGGAACCTGAAGTTTAAGTGTATATAAACCAATATTCAAGATTAGTTGAAAACAAATATTTCCGATTTTATAATATACAATGAGACATAAAAACTGCTTTTGCTTCATATGTATATTTTTAAGACCTAATTAAATACGCAACGAGGCAATGAAAATAAGAGGATTGCCTTAACTTTCCATCAACATGTGGTCTCGCTCTCACTGGCACGTGTCTCCGAACGGGGTAAATTCAAAAGATATCTAACGATATTTTGCCAGATTGAAATTTGTTCAATTGACAAAATAACTATTGTTTGTCTCTTCACACTGACTAGGCCATCGACAGCAAAGATATAATGTTGATAATTTTTAAGCAATTCGGTCATGCGACTGCAATCAGAGATGCAGTTGCGAGGCTGTCTTGCTGCACTTTGTCGCTATGAATAACAATCAGCACCATACAATGTGGTCGTTACAATTTGATGATTCAGCGTTCTGGAGTCAGATTTATACATTTTATACAATGTCGATAATCAGCGCAGATGAATGAAAAAAAAAAAACAGACTTTTACTGTGTGCAGGTGTTTATGTAAGTTATCGTGAGAGTGGAAAAAAATTAGGCTCTCGA